>OZ026615.1:42371958-42571958 GCA_964020975.1 Hermodice carunculata | reverse complement strand
TAAGTTGAAACTGAAAGGCAATGTGCCAGCAGCCTTGTCCAGTGGAGGTCAGAATAATTGAATGACGATCTCACCATATATGATTTTTCGATCTCGCAGTGATAGAAAATTCTCAGATTATTTTGCAAATAAAATAAATAGAAAAACGTTACTGAATGTTGAAACATTTAAATTTTTAAGTGTTTGGTTTGACAAATATATAAACTAGAAAGAACACATTCATTATATTTCTAAAAAGTTAAGTAACATAACTGGGATCTTTAAGAAGATCAGACACAAATTTGGAACAAATGTATTAATTAAATTCTATTATGCTTTGGTGTATCCATATATCACTTACTGTTTTACTTCATGGACCATCACATATCCTAGTACAATAGATTTGATTACTAAACTTCAAAAAAAAAATTTACGGATCGTCACATTATCACGTTTTAATTCACATACTGATCCTCTATTTCACAAATTTGAATTATTGAAATTTGAAAGTTTGGATACCTATCTTACAAGCTAGCTCATGTATAAAGTTAAATATCATCATGTTCCTGTCGTGTTTAGAATTTTCTTTCCGGGAGTAACAAGTGTTCATAACTATAATACTAGACAAACAGATGACTCTTATATACTGCAAGTTAGGACTAATGTAGGAAAGTTTCCGATAATATTTCATAGACCGTACGTGTGGGAATCTCTGTCTATTCATAATAAAGATGTTAGCCCAATACATCTGTCCAAAAACCGCATTAGATTATTCGTTTGGGGTCAATCATAACTGATATAAATCTGGATTCACTTTAAGAAAATTTTTTGGGTATTTCTCTGATTTTCAGTCCAGTAATTATTGTATGCAAATGTTATCATTGCTGTCTCACCTGGGACGGAATATAAGCCGCAAGGGGTTTCATTCCTCCTGTTCAAAATCGTGTTATGTTTAAATGGATCTTAGTGTACATTACATCCATTTACTTATTTCGATGTATTCTCCTGTAAGTATGATTTTCAGTGAATAAAAATACAGTACAACAAAGAATCTAATAAGCTAGGTTTGTCACTTCCTCTTCGACGAGTTTTATCCTTGACATGTTGAAATAAAAATATATTCCTGCAATCTTCTAGAAACATGTAGTCATCAGCATTTGCATTGTGACCAGGGGTAGTCCAGTTTTCCCAATTTGTATTTCCGTAATTAAAGTCAGCAGTTATCAATACGTGTGTGAACTGCTTCACATAAACTTCATCTAAAATTTTATTCATTGAGGCTCTTTTTTTTTGGTTGGAACATGGGATCCTATAGATAAAGCCTATAACTATTTTATCATGTCCTTGCAATTTAATCGTTACAAAAATGACATCCTCATATTCAGTATTTGTGAGAACTGGTTGTAGCAATGTGTAAATCACAACAGCTCTTCCATGATCCAGACTGCACGACAAGTCATATCCATAAAGATTTAATTCTGCTTCAGTAATTTTGTATCAGACATTTGGATACTTCACTTATGCAGACAATACCTGAATTGAAATTATTAATTTCTTGCTTCAGTTCAATATAATTTGGTAATTGATCTGCATTTGTTGAGGGACATCTAAGGAACATTCTTGACTTTTGTTTTTTCTACTAAGTGATTTGGTCTACATCTGTTTGCATTCTGACTAGTTTGTCTTTCTGTATTTGTTGCCAAGCAATTAAAGGCTTGCTTTTTCAGCCTCACTATCTTAAAGTCCCAAGGATGGCCCCCCATACTCAAAACACCCATTGCCCTCCCGCAGACTCTTCGTCCTCTTTTTTTTCTTGGCCTCTGGGACCTTTTCATGTAACTTTTTCTTTTCATTTAGTGTTAAGTCGCAAGTTACACTTCTATTCTTGTAATTGGGCTCAGCATCCTTCAATTTTGACAATCTACTCATAATTTTTTTCTATGATCCTTACTTGTAAAGGACACTTTAATAGGCCTGTGAAAAACGCAGTTTTCTTTCCTAACCTCATTATTTTCTTGGCTGGCATAGTAGAAATTTGAAGGGCATCCATGCACAGGTAGTTGAAAGAGGATAGGTCATAGCTTACCCTCGGCTTAGATTCACTCCCATTATTTTGCGCAACTTTGTGATTGATGTTTTCTTCCCTCTTCTTTTTCGACTGTTCGTCAAGCTTTTGCTCAGTTTATAGTCTTTCAGTATCTCTCATTTTATCAACCTTAGTTACAGCCTGTTGCACGTGCCTCACTTTTGCTGCCCGTGTTTCTGTTATCTTTTCGAGCACTTTGTATGCAAATTTGAATCAATCTTCTTCTCAACTGATTCAAACGCTTTGTAAGTTCCTCTATAACCTTTGATATGACATTCTCTTCAAATTCCGATGCATTCCTACAGCTAAACTTCCTTTGTTTTTCTGCACAACTACGGTAGTATCAGAAACAGTCAGGCCTTGGTACTGTTTCATACTGACTGGCTGACATCTCAAGACATATGGCTCAGTAATCTATACCACTTACCTGCTAAGACAGACTAAGTTAGGCTATCGTTACTGCGTGGGCGCTCCACTTAGTCTGCGAGCTGCTACTGGCCGGCGGTCTTTCATCCTTCTGACCTCTGGGATAGCAACGCTATTTTTTTCCTCCATTTTGTAACCAGGCAATTATAGGATCAGCGAACGCTAATTAAGATTGGAATGGAGATAGTTTATTGAGTCATTAGGTAAGTGTAATTTTCTGTAGCGATAGTAAGCACATGTATATACAGTAGTATATGCCATTAGCAACCCCTGTGGTCAGTGACCACCTGATCAAAACGACCATTTTTCCCATGCACAGACATTTGTTAATGTTAAATGTTCTGTTGTAAGCAACCACCTGCAAAAAGCGACCAGCGACTGTGAAAATTTGGCAAAACACGGCAAACGATCGCTTTTTGATGAGACTCTAGAGCGTCAAACATTGACAAACCCTGATTTTTTTCCCATCGTATATACGACCAAAATGTAACTGTCATTCATTCAATTATCGTAATTCCCCTGTGTTTCAGACTTTATATCAAATAATCGTGATTGATATCATGTGCAATCTCATGTCCATGTATTTGGGGTGAATGACCACATGTAATATGTGACCGTATTTTGTTGGCCATAGGGGAAGTCGCATAGAGCAAATACTACTGTATTACTTTCCCTTTGATCTTGGACTTATTGTGACTGGACTTACAGCTATGCAACTGGAAACGTTTAAGGACATTCTATCGGACACGATTTTGGAACTGAACCCCGCAACACTTACTCTCATGATGGAGCAAACCACGGCACTGTACAGCGTGGCTGTTGAGAGGCGGGACACATTGGCGGTTCTACCTACTGGCAGTGGAAAAAGTTTTGGTTTTTCAACTTTTACCAAAGTTAATGCAGTGGATTACATCCTGTGGCCCACTTGTGGTTCTGGTGTGCCCGTTAGTGAGCCTGATGAAGTCTCACGCACGCGAGCTCAATCGTCTGGGGATATCGTCATGGATATTGGGGGATACTTCTGACGAATGAGGCTGAACCTCTAGCAAGACAATTTCCAGCTATTATGGGAAGTCCCGAGTCTTGGGTCAGGAATAAGAAGTGGAGGGACATGCTTTTGGCAGAGGAGTACCAGAACAAAACCGTCACTCTCTTCTAGCGTTCTTCCACGCAAAAATAGAGTAGCGACTCTATCCATCTTGACATCTTTGACTCGGAATTGCTTGAGTTACAGGAGTTGCCAGTATACCACGTTTCACTTTCAGTAAACCACACTAGCCCTTTGATCTCATTGGAATACACATGCTAAGCAGGTTGGCTTGCAATGTGCTCACAGAGGTGTGTCGAACGTGACGTCATACAGAAGGCTGATAGGCTGGAGCGGAGCTCATTAATATTCAGAGGGCAATCAACCAGCCAGCAGAGACAAAGCGGTCATTGGCCAGAGAGGCCCTTGGTCACGTTATCTTGCATCAATTAAGCGAGTGCTAATTGCCCCTTGGAACAACTTTGGTCTGCAGTTCGGCTAAACTATCCATGAGCGCTAGTTGCCCTAGTGGAAATACAATCGTTCCCAACATATGCGTGGAACGATTTTAAGACCAGAATGAAATAAAAGGGAAAATCCTGTTGGGTTTTTTTTTCTATTTTTCTTTTTTTTTTTTTTTTTTTTTGTAAGCCAGTCATATTACGTAATATAGAAAAGAGTAACTGAAAATTCTTTCTTGAGTGACGTACCTTACAAACACAATGTGGAAAGTGAACAAAATGGAGTCGAAAAGGCTGCTGCAAGCACGTAAACAAAGTAGGTTTTGGACAAAATCATAGGATTAAACACTACTATGATTTTGTCCAAAAAAAACCACATGGCTGTGTCATGGGGAAATTAATTTAAACAGCACTCGATTCAAACCTTTCACTCTGAGCCTTCAGTTTACAAAGTCGTAATGTCTAAATCCATTCCCCATGGCACGGCCATGTGGGAATTCTATATTTCTTGTTATTATATGTAAGTCTGTTATTTAATGTGGCATATATCCTGAATGATGAATCGAACGGAGTATCATGCAATTGATGCTCAAATCTGTATTTCCCAGTCACAATTTGATGTTTTAACTTCATGTATGATCTGGATTGCTCTTACATATGATTAACAGTATACTCACTGCTGTCTTGACATTTGTTTGTTTTATATATATATATATATATATATATATATATATATATATATATATATATATATATATACATACATATATATATATATATATATACATATATATATATATATATATATATATATATATTTATATATATATATATATATATTTAAACTTTCAACACCGCATAATACATGTACGGATTTTACGTGCCGCAAACTGTAGGTATAATGCCATCCCCTGGCCAAAGTTCATATTCAAATTGAGAAGTTTATAAACTTTAGAAAACATTCACAAATATTACATAAACTCAGTTTATGTTGTCTCCTGTGTCAAAGGTAACAATTACATGCATGTCGGGAAACATTCAAGAATAAGAAGACAATATTATGACCCAGAATGTCCACATTTCTATAAGAATGGACACATGATTGATGACTTGGCTTTGAGAAGATCTACAAGGATGTAACTTATCGACGAATGATAGAAAAACTGAGCAAGAAGAAATTGAATACCTGCAAGCCAAATGGACCACAAATCATTTTCGCTGAAGAAGGCCTTAAGGTCGAAAGCTATGGAAATTGGATGTTGAGAGTTTTTATTAGGATTAAAATAGAAAAAGACATTATAAATATATATATATATATATGTATATATATATGTATGTATATATATATATATGTATGTATATATATATATATATATATATATATATATATATATATATATATATATATATATATATATATATATATACATATATACACACACACACACACGGGATATTTGCAGTGATACCAGTAGTAGTAAGTGTACTTCCCTCTCGACCACCATTTGCCTAGACCTCTGTGTCTGGCTCGAACGCCCATGACATCGAGTTGAGTTCACTCACGTGATTCCTGAAAAGCTGACAGTCCCATGGTGCCATTTCTTGGCTCCGATGGAGCTGGTGGTGACTCCCAGAGTGCATGCTCCCCCTATCATCCTTCCTCTTTTTTAAATTGGTCGGTTGACGTCAGCTATGAGAGGAAGCAGGGTAGGCAGGGTGGGCTTCTCTGGTGGTCAAGAGGTAAGTATACTTACTTACTTATACTGATATTAGTCCAAATATTTTGTATTAGTTATGTAACGTTCCCTCTCGACCACCATTTGCCAATGTATAAGGGTATAGGTGGAGGGTGTAATGTTACTGGCATACTGACCCATATGACCACCAGGACCCGCAGCTTGGGGGTAGCAGTCAGAGTAAGGAGGTGACACCTGAAGGGAAAACATCAGGGCTATGTGGAGTTGAGGCCCCCATCAGCAGAAACCTGCATAAACAGGAATCCTTCCTCACCAACCTGCAGTGGATGCACTGAACCCCCAGGTGCTCCCCTGCCAACATGACAGCTGTCTTCCTCATGGGTAGATGCTATCGGTTTCAGCTCCATTGGATCTGGAGATCTTAAACAGGTTCTATTGGGAAACTGGTGGGCACTAGGAGGCAGCATGTGGTTCCTTACATCAGTGAACTTCCATGTCAGACTGGCCACAGGCCAAGACATTAGGGAAAATTGCCTGATACTGTTCAAGTTTAAGTCAACTACGCATGAAGCTCTGCAAGGCCCACTAAGAAATGCGCCGACCCATAGGCCTGCATTGAAATTTAAATCACAAAAGTGCCATAAACTGAACACAGCTGCACTATCGCACCAGAGTGCATTGAAGGCTTGCACCTCATGAGCTCTGGCTGAGAGAAGCGGCAAGGCACCAGGCTTTTCCAGTGAGATCTCATAGGCCATAAGGATCGTCTGCTAAATTCATGATGAAATTGTGTTCCTGTAAACTTGCTCACTCTGTAAGTAGAAGGAGGGCACACCTCTGTCCTCTGAGTCCATCTGTGCGACAAAAGTACTAACAAAGCGCTCTCACTGGTCACAGAGTCTTTCCTCGAGAGGATGTATGGCATCCAAGGCACAGAGGGTAAAACCTTGAAGGCCATAGCTGGATCTCAAGCCACTTGGTTCTTTGCAAAGAAACCCTAGTGAGGCCTCAGAGTCACCTAGGAGTGGTCAGGCAACCATTGGAGTTGGTCATAAGCCAGAGCATGGATCCCACTGCTTCTAGCCCCTAAAGTGAGTTTTAATAGAAAACTAATTTCCATGTCCAGTATATGAAGGAACCCTTTTGAGGTCCTCAAGGCTATCAAAAGGCCATTTCTTCAAAATGACTGAAACAGGCAGTAGGTCCCACCAAGGCAAAACCTGTCACGGCGGCTTTCTGTCAGCGTAGAAGGGCACAGGGAGTGCCAACAGACAAGTATCACTCCCAATGCGAACGTCCAAGATGTTGGTAAGGGTTGAGGAGAAGACTGATCAGAAACTCTCCACTATTCTCGAGCTCTGCCTAACACTTCCCACAGATACAACAAGAAGTTGGCGATGTCCAAAAAAGTGGAGGACTATGTGAATTCTTTTACTGGCGCACCAGTCTGACAACATGTTCCATTAAGCCAAGAAACAGCTAAGAGAAGATCAAAGCTCTCCTTTGGCAATTCTATCTGAGACTAATTCAAAGAAGCCTCTGTCATGGAAGTGCTGTAAGATAACCGCAAAGCATAGAGGTTGAGAACTTGAGGGTTTGTGGAGAATAAGCTTGTCCGTGGTTGCACTGGAAGCTTCGGCCATGCCAATAATTGTAACAGAGGCTCCGCACTCAGTTCCAGTAGGTCTACCAAGCAATCACTCAGGGGCTGCCAAGGGGTGATAAGGATCAGATTGCAACCATGGAACCTTGCTTAGTACTTTCAGAAGGATCTAGCAGGGCGGAAAGGTGTACACCTAAAGGTTGCTCCAGTGCATGGCTACAGCATCCACAACTAGGGCCTGGGAATCAAGGACTGGCGAGATGAAAACTTGCAGCTTTGCATTCTCACAAGTTGCAACCAAGACCACATGTGGAGTTCCCCACCTGGCCAACATGGCCTGAATGATCTGGGGGAGGAGCAACCAGTCTGTCCCTACTGGCTGGCCCCTTCTCCAGAGTTGGTGGGCCATGACATCTTCATGTCTCAGGATGTGCTGTACCAGTTCCTGGAAGTTGAGGAGTGCTAAGCATTTTGCCTCCAGTTCTGACGAGTTAATGTGGTGAAACGCGAAGGATATGGGCCATTAGATATGACATTCTCGCTGAAGTTCCACCACAGAAGCGCGGGGGCCTGATAGCCGTGGTCTCTCAACCATCTGCTCTGCAGAGCGTGCTGCATGGGGCAAAAGTGGAGGCGACTGAGTGGGACCTGAGAGTCCATCAAGGACAGGGAACCCAGCAGGGTGATCCACTGTTGCCCTCAGTGGACCTTGCCAGTCAGAAAGGCTCTGAGCAGTACTTAAGTCACTTCCACCTGTCGTTTGATTGGCGACAGATGTAGATACCCAGAACAAACTAGATGCCCAGAACGACAAAAGTCTACTCTGGCTGGAGACTGGACTTGAATAGGTTCACTATTAGGCCCAAACCTTGGTAAAGTTCCAGAACAGTCTATGTGTGACGCTGTGAGTCTCGGCACCAAAGCACTCAGATAAGCCAATTATACAGATACACATGAATACAAATGACTTACTGGTGAAGTGAGCAGCATCTGTCTGCGCAAACCTGGGCAACACCAGTGATGCCATAGCAAGGCTGAATGGAAAAACCCTGAGCTGGTAAATTTGGCCCAAAATGCAAACCGCCGATACATCTACAAAGTCTCTGCTATATGGAGGAACCTGTCCCCAAGATCCAGGGATGCCAATCCATGGGCCACAAGGCTGCTGCCACCGACTCAGAGTACTCCATCCTGAAGGACAGGACTTCCAGGAAGGTGTTCAGCATTGACAGGTCTATGACCAGACACCATCCTCTGTCCTGCTTGAGGACCAACACGAGAAAGTTTTAAAAGCTGGGAGTACCATGATCCTCAACCAGCTCTATGGTGCACTTGCTCTGAAGCATGTGAACTGCCCCTAGGAATGCCAATGGTTTGGGTTCCATGGCAGGTGGTTTTGAACCACTGGGGTCCTCCGCCTAATAGAGGCCTGTCTTCACCAAAAGGTGGTGTGTAGATATGTCTCAGGATGTTGAGGATGAACAAATCATCTATGACAGTGGCAGTTGGCAATCCTGAGAGAGGGCGATCTGGTATACAAGGGAATCAGGAATGCCTGGGCTTTCCTGTCTTCTTGCCTTTACTGGAAGGCTTACCCTTCCCTGGGCACTCTCCACTCTTCCCAGGCCGTTGTGTCCCAGAGGGAGCAGGAGCGGAGGGGCAAGTAGACGCAGTCTGGGAAGTACCACAAGGTAGCCAATGAGATGTCAGCATCACATGTTGTAAGGACGGATGCCCTGGCACCCCCTTCTAACCATCTGAAAGCCTCTGATAGCCAGACATTGGCAGCTCTATGGAAACCTGTGTGCTGCGCATCTTGGTTGTGAGCTCAGAAACTCGGCCACAAGTGGCGCTAAGGGTATGGGGGGCATTGCTTCATGTCCTTGAGAGGCAAGCTGGAGAAGGACAGCACAACAGCCCAACACCTCTCCTCTTCTGCTGGGACCACCAACCAGGCTCTGAATGAGTGCTCTGGCATGGTCAAAGCCCATCAGTGGAGCAGGAGTTGTGTCCATGGGTGCAGAAGGTTGGTCCACTGCCTACATGGTGGCTGACGAGCTCAGCCATTCAGAGTGTAAATGGCGTGGTGGCAGATGCATCCATGTAACCACGCCCAGCGCTGGGGTAGCAAGGACTTCCGTGCAAGTTACAGCAGCTTGAAATGCCACTTCCAGCTGCTCAAGCCAAGTAGGGCGAGGGCGGGGAGGATCTTAGCGCTGGGGTAGCAAGGACTTCCATGCAAGATACAGCAGCTTGAAATGCCACTTCCAGCTGCTCAAGCCAAGTAGGGCGAGGGCAGGGAGGTTCCAGTGCACCATGTGTAGTGGTCTCAGCAGTCGCCAACAAAGATGTCTGCTGGCTGGGAGTATCCTGCTGGGTCTCAGGGACCACAGCTGCTGCTCATTCACAAACCCTCTGGCAGGAGTGGGCCTGAGAGAGTCTCAGTGGCAAGAGAGAACTTACTCAAGGCAGAAGCAGTGAGCTGCTCAGCGGACAGAGTCTGGTTGGACTCAGCCACAGTGATAGCAAGAGCAGACAAAGTCAAAGTCTCTAACAACAAAGGCCAACACTGCTGGTGGGGGGACTGAAGGTGTCAGGTGGGCCACCCTAGGGGCCAACACTGCCAGTGCCAAAGACCCACTAACAATAGAAGGCACCTCTTCAGACCCGGATGTCTTCCCTTGGTCTCCTACTTTCCTTGGCTTACGATCCCAGCTCCCTAAGCCCTCCAAGGCACCGGTGGTTTTCCAGATTTCCCAGACTTACAATGTGAGTGCCTAGATCCAGGTGCTCAGACTGGCTGAGGTACCAGAATACCCAGATGGAAACCCAAATGACTCCATTCTTGGAGACTGGTTTCAGGGACCACAGGTGCCACTAACTTAAGAATCTGCTGACAGGAGCAGCCCCAAGAGTATCAGTACCAACAGACAGCTGACTCAAGGCAGGAGCAGTGAGCTGCCTCACCAACAGTCCGCTAAGACTCAGGGGAGGAAGACAGAGGCCTCAACCACAAGGCTGACACTGCTGGTGAGGGTGCTAAAGGTATCACTTGGGCCACCATAGTTGCAAACACCGGCAGAGGCCAAAGGCCCACTAATGCCAGAAGGTGCCCCTAAACACCTGGGTGTCTTCCTTTTATCTTCCAATGCCTTGGCTTAAAATCGGAGCCCCAAAGCCTGGAGCTCAGAAAGTTTGCAGCAGTGCTGGTGGTCTTCAGGACCTCCTGGACTTAAGATCCAAGTGCTCAGACTGGCCCAGGCTCTGGAATACCTGGATGAAAATCCAAAGATCTCCATTCTCAGAGACTCATTTCAGGGCCCACAGCCGCCACCAATGCAGAAGGAGGAGCCCCAAGAGTCTCAGTGCTGAGAGAGAGCTGACTCAAGGCAAATGCAGCAAGCTGCTCCACCAACACACTCAGCTGTTTTGCTAATCGAGCAGAGGAAAACAGTCTCCAACCACAAAGGCTGGCACTGCTGACGGGGGAGCTGAAAGCCTGGGCCACCATAGGTGCCAACACCACCAGGGCTGAAGGCCCACTAAAGGCAGAAGGCACTCATACAGACCTCTATGTCCTCCTTTTAGCTAATACTGCCTTGGCTTATGATTCAAGCCTCTGGAGCTGGGAAATTGGGAAATTTGCCACAGTACCGGTGCATTTGGACTGGCTGAGGTGTTGGGAGCTTCACATACTTCTCCAACTTATGGTCTGAGTGCCCAGACGCAAGTGCTTGGAGTGGCTGAGTTTCTGAAAAACTGATTCTGAAAGCACTGGTATGCGTGACATCTGCTCAGACCCGGAGGACCAGGACTGGCGGCTTCAGTCGACACTTGGCAGACTTCTTCACAAACTCCGAAAAACAACAGCCTGGAAAACAGTTCATGGATTATACCAATAGCATCTGGATCCAAGCATATGTCTCCAAGACTGAGTCCCAGATTAGTGAACAAGGATCTGCAGTGGCCACCCAGGTAGTGTAGAATGTTCCAGATCCCGATGAGGTGATCTCCTGCAAGTGACTTGCAGCTATAGACGCAGGGAAGAAGTCAAGTGCCATCTCCCGGCCAAACACCAAACCCATATGTGTATTCAGATAACACGTGAGGTGAAGTTAAGTGACAACCAAAGCAATGATTGTGATCCATGGTGCCATGAAGTGGTTACATAAATCTTACTGCTGTCAATATACCTGACAAGGGCAAAGGAAGTGGTCTATAAACCACAAGTGGCTACGTGAGTCCTACTTCTGTCAATTTACCCAAGGAGGGTAAAGAGAAATAGTCTCTTAACCACAGCACACTAACTGTCCTCTCTCTCTCTTTCTGCAATTTAACCTGCAAAACACCAGCTTGATGAAGAAATGCATCAAGCCAGCACCTACCAGTCCTGGCTCCACTTTCCCCTTTGGCACCTGTAGGTCAAATTAAGCAATCCATAACTCCATGAGGTCCAGGAGGGCTTAAAAAAATAAATTCTGCAGACTCTGAAGCAACAATTGCCCAGCAGGCACTGTCTTCCCTCTTTCTGTGATCCACAAACCATCTTGAAAACTTAGGTTTCAAGCCAAACAACCAGCTCTGTTCCCAATTATTTCAGAGGTGTCTGCAGATTACAAATTAGATATATCTACATCTCCGAAGAGTCCCAAACTGCTGAGTAAAGATTTTCCACAGAAGGAAAAGAACATGAAACACTAGAATGGTGAAGGTAACAAAAGTTCACAGAGCTCCCTACTCGAACAAGAAAGCCAGGAATGGTGCACAAAAGAGGACGGATGATATGGGGAGCATGTGAACAGAGAGTTGCCACCAGGTGAGGGAACTCAACTTGATTTCAAGGGCATTCAATCCAGACACAGAGTTCTAGGCAACAGGTGGTCGAGAGGTATGCATGAGACAAAGGAGGGCACCGTAGCATGCATGTTAAAGTTTGTACGCTCCTTTCTAGTGGTCTTCATTGAATCTACTTACATGGGAGACTAGTTGAGTATTCATAGATATTATGTAAATAGCAATGGGTGCAAGTTTTCTTAGCATAGCCGATCACAAGCAGTGTCTTTGCTGATGTTGTAGTAGGTGGCTCTATTATCACCTGGGCATCAGCTTGAAGTTTCATGCCACTTCTTTTTGGTATGTTATTAATCTACTGCTCTTGCTGTGCTGTTAATTATCAACTGTTGAGATGACACAAAAATCCCAATGCAGAAGACACAAGAAAAGAGATCCACAGTACCAGTATTTCAGCTCTCCTGAAGCATGCAATGAAAGTCAACAATGGGATTCTGAACTTGTGTTGCCACTGCTACTCACTCCATCACTTACAAATCCCAATGACAATGACACTACCTTGTTGTCTGGACCTCAGAAATCTGCAGAAGACCAACAGGTGGATGATGTCCACTATGATTGTGATTCTGTAAGAGTGGAACCAATAAACCTCTCTGCAGACCTGATCAGTGCAACATATACAGATTGATTATCTGATGACATCTTCTCAAGTCTGCATGCCCCCAGCACTCCTTGCCAGAGTATTAGCAGTATCCCAGTCTCAGCATACCGAAAATTAAATCAAGAGGTAGCCTCTGTGATAAAAAGATGATTCTCTGTTACAAATCCTCTGTTGTTGTGAAAAGACTAGCAAAGATGACCCCAATCCTGATAGGATGGATACGGAGTAAATGAGCATAGTGATGGGGACAGCAAAGGAATGCATACCTTGGTATGCCATTTATTGCTTGATAGAACAGTCAGTATGTTATTGGATGACAAGCTAGCAGATGTGCAACGGGAATTACTGATTGCCAGTGGTGATATCCAAAGATTAAAGTCCAATGAAAAGCAATTAAAAGAAGAATGCATGGGCTATCAACTCAAGGAGTCCATACAAGACGGTCAGTTGAATGAATTGGAAAATGTGGTGCAACTCAAAAGAGGAAAATGGGTAAAAAATCCCAATTTTAAATGACCAGTTGAGGTAAGAAAAAACAGGTCTACTTCAAACTATCGAGAAACTGAAACAAAACAATGTGAAACAAAGCACAAATTGTGATGAACGGCAACAACAGAGTGACACTCAATCAAATCATGAAAGAAAACAAACAGCTGGCTCAGCAATGTCATACTCGAAAAGCAAAACTCCAAAACCTTGAGAGAAGATATGCAGACACATTTCTGGAGTAAGATGTTGCCAATGCAAAACTTGCTAGTTTGCAGCCTGCTAAAACACCATTACAATTGGTGACACACAAGGCCAGGCCTATTCCTGTCCAGGTAGGCAGTTGTGGCAGCCATATAACTGTGCCAGAGAAAGTTGGCCATTTCAACCAAAACTTGTTATTGTTGGCAGTTCAAACATGACAGCAATGGCACATAGGGTCAGGAAGCTGGGGGTTGAAACCACAGCCAATTGTTATAGTAGTGGTCACTTTGGGGGTATAAAAGACAGGCTACACCAGATTGCTAAGCAGGGTCAAGACCGACCCAAGTATAATATGGTTCCCACCATGGGGACCAATGGTAAGTCTGAAACTCCCCTCACACATATAAAGCAACAGATGAGAGCACTTACTTACGAGACCTGCACTCTTATGTCTGACTAATAGAGCCAAAGACATTCTGGCAGATTGGCTGGCTAAGAAACTACAGTGTAATTCACTCCCTCGACCAGCACAACAGCATGTTTAATGTCAGTGCACCTGAAGACTATACAATTTCATTTATTTTATGGAATATATGTGGTATTAGTGATAAGATTAACAATCAGGAATTAAGAGATTATCTGTTCTGTCATGATGTTGTGCTTCTCGAGACAATGAAAGACTTTTCCTATGAAATTAAAAATCCATCCCATAAGTTTTTTCACTTCCCACATAAAAAAGACATCAGAATGCCCTCAGAGCATCACATGGTATAGCAATTTTTATCAATCATAGCTTGTGTTCAGATGTGGAAGTTTTTGCACATAATGAGCTAATTGTGTGGTTAAAACCTGATTACATATTTTTTATATTGGCTGTATGTACATACCTCAAGAAGGATCATCTTGTATGGCAACGACTGAAAACTGCTTTATCCTAGTAGAAATAGAAATTATGAAGTATTCTGTGAACTCCAGCGTTTTCTTGTGTAGTGATCTAAATGCCAAAACTCGTGACTATAATGACGTGGCAAATTTCATCAATGGAACTGGTAATGGTCCATTCGATTCTCGCCATTATTTTGCACTGTTTGACTCCTGCATTGTGCATCTGCGTACTGTTATAAGAAGACGTTCACAAGATCAATCACGTCCAAATAGGAATGGGAAAGAACTTTTGAATCTTCGTATATCATCACACATTCTGATATGTAATGGTCGATTTGGTCAAGATCAGGGTGTTGAAAAATTCACGTGCTTTAAAGCGCGTGGCCAGAGTGTTGTTGACTACCTGATAGCGTCTGATTCGCCTGGAAAGTATTTGCAAAACTTGCGAGTGGATTCGATTCAAGTGGACTATGATCATTGTCCCATTGTGTACAATCTTGAGATTAAATGCAGCATACTTAGATTTTCTTCCAGCAAAGTGCTCATTATTGGGCAACGTATGGCATACTATAAATCAGATAAGACTGGAATTGGTAAATACTTTTGGGAATTAACTTCCGAAAGTGCATGTGAGATACTGTTCAAGTTTCTTGATCTGCTTCATGAAGGTTATTTAGTGGATGATATTTGTGACGATTCAATACATACTTAGAAGGTGCAGTAAGTAATAGCTTTGCGAAGTGCAAGTCCCACTCCATATCATGCTTCCCATCAAATCGTTGGTTTTATGATGTTGATGATGATGATGATGATGATGATGATGATGATGATGATGATGATGATGATGATGATGATGATGATGAAGAATGTAAGAAATTAAAATCTAGTCATAATTTTCCAAAGCAAAATAACCCGTCTGTTGCAAAAAGGCCAATACACAAGTTTAAAGAAGAAGTACAAGCAGCTTGTTCAGAGAAAGAAAACACATTTGTTTAAAATACGACTAAAGGTAGAACACTTGTTGTTTGATAATCATTATGATTATTGGAAATTTGTGAAAAGCTTATCCCGGTGTCTTAACGTACACAGTATTGACTTACAGGACTTTCACACATATTTTAGTGAATCTCCTCCAGTTCACAATTATTTTGATATTGACTTTATGGAGAACATAGATAAGTTGGATTTGGAGAAAATAGAATCAAAAGTGGATTTTGAAAAAGTTTTACCAGTTAAATCAAAATTGTCAATCAACCAATCTTGGAAAATGAACAAAGATTAGACACTCGCAAATTAAAAAATAATAAAGTATCTGCTTCCAATGGGATTTCAGCGGAATTTATCAAGCATGCAGAATCTGTGCTGTAACATCCATTTTATGTCTATACAGCCATATCCTGAAGACAGGTGACTTTCCATCTCAGTGGTCGAAGGGAATTATAAATCCCCTGCACAAGAAAGGTAGTGAATCTGGTCCTGCCAATGATAGAAATGTTACAGTTCAGGTAACACTTGGTTAAATATTTCAATCTATCATGAATGGAAGATTACAAACAAAACAACACATTGTACGGTGTTGATGATATTTTTCGGACAGGCTTCAGTGACAATAGTAGAACAACAGATTATTAATTTGTTTTGTTGAGCTTATTTTAGAAGCATTTTTTGGCAAATCACTGTCCGTATGCTCCATAGACTTCACAAAGGCATTCGACTACATAAACAGGGAAGCACTTTTACGGGAAAACAAGAGGGGTATATCTGTTGCATATTTGAATATTCTAAGAAACAGGTCTATAAAATTAAGGACAAAGGTAAAATGGCAGGGCTTGTTAAATGATGGTCTTAAAAACTCTTTTGGTGCTTTACAAGGTGGGGTTATTAGCCCGAAACTATTTAATGTGTACCTTTCAGATATTGAAGTCACTGCGTGATGATGTTGGGATTAACTTCGACCTAGTACTGTTCTCAGATACTGAAGAGGGTCTGCAATCACAAATTGACACTCTATTTCAATACTGTAAACTATAGCACCTAAGTGCTAGTGTAACAAAAAAAGTGTGGTATTTAATAAGCGTAACTGTATCTCTAATTGTTACTTTGACAATAACTTATTTGAGGTTTTTCAGCAATTTGTACATCTTGGGTTTATTTTTGATTCACATTCCAAACAAGTCGACTCCTTCATACTTTGCTGAACAGGCCAGCAATGCCATCTTTACCACAGTAGTATGGGTAAACCCTCACCGACTCATGTTTAAGTTAATCGATTCCCGATCCTGCCAATTCTAAAATATGGTTGCAAGCTGTGGGCCATTAACACATGTTCTGATATCACTGAAAGTGTGCAGTTTCACTACCTTAAACGGATGATAGCTGTTCGTCCACAAATCCTAACCTTAGGCATTTATATGAATACTGGTAGGTTCCTCCTACACATCAGACAGCAAATACATATGATCAAATTCTGGCTTAACGTTTTGATATTATCCACTGGTCATATTTTGAAAAATGCATGTAATACTCTTTTAAAGCTGAATAGGGCTGGTCGAATTAACTGGTGTACCACAGTTGCCGAAATCTTCAAATTGTAATCTTGGTAGTCACTGGTTTATTAAGAATGTAGACAATGAAGACATCTGTATAAGAAAGCTAAAGTAGAGTTTATATGATAGATATATAAATGAATGTGAATCTGTCCTTCCTCTGTTGATCATAGTATGAAACCTCGGACATACAAACTGTTTAAAACTAATTTCTGCATGGAGGCATACCTAATAAATATCCCAAGTGTCACTAATATACATTGTATTGCCAGGTTTCAGCTCAGCTTGCATAACCTTAACATAGAACTTGGGCGGCATGCCAAGCCTAAGATTGCTGTGGCTGATCGTATCTGCTCAAGATGTAGACTTGGTGCTCCGGATGATAAACTACACTTCTTGATAAACTGTCCCGCTTTTTCACATAGAGGTATGAACTTTTTCAGTTGCTTCTATACACGTCCATGGATTTGATACATTTGACCCCTACAATAAGTTCATCTCGGTCATGTCAAGTAAATGCATGAAGCTGAACTTTAACCTGGGAAAATTTTTACATAAATGTTTGCCAACATAGCTACGTGTATTCCAAAGTAGTCAAGTAGTTATATTTTATAGAAATTTATACTGTACATAACTCATCCAATCATTTGATGCATTTTGATGGGGCTCCATCTAATTACGTACACTTAGGTCAATATTTTGTTGTGTACATAACTCTGTCCAACATTTAATGTGGCTTCGTCCAATATACTTAGGTATGTATTTTTTAAGTGGCGCTATAAAAACAAAAAACAGATTATAGCAACCAAGTTTGATCTTCGCCTCCCAAGTGGGAATCTGTCTTCAGGTGCTGTAAAAAATGCAATTTATAATACACATTCCTGGATGTGTGTATTTTATCACTTTATCCCGAAAGGAAAATGAAATTTGTGCAGTGAACCAATAGTGTAGTAGTTAGTATTCAACTTTTGTCCTGTTAGGTGCTGTATTACTTACAGGTAGTTAATCTGAATTTAGACCAACTTTTTTTGTGATACATTTGTTAGTGTCAGTGGCATTATCTCTATAGTCATTTCATGCAGATACTTTTAGTTTTCAGTCTGCAGCCAATATTCTATATTTGTATAATTATATTTCATGCGTTACATTGCATTCTGTAACTAGTGAGTCAAGTTTGACTCCGTATTTGATCAATAAAACTATTACTTACTTACTACATAATGCTCATGTTTTGTTGATGATATCCATCGAGCTCAGTCGCCGAGTATAGGTACTGTGGTGTAGATAAATTTTGAATGGTGTTGTTTGTTGGGGGACTGTCAGCGGAGTGAGTTTTATTCTGTAAAATGTGTTATGTCTGACGCGAGGAAAGAGGTCCCAAACTGTACGACATATGTTTACAGTATAGTTGTTTCTAATTTTTAAAATTGGGATTTCTTGGGATATCTTAATAAAATGGGCCCGAACATTTTGCGTTTCATTTTTTCTTCTGTCTACATTTTAAGATGCAGATAGATGTGTGATATCACTGCAGTGTAGCACAGCATGGTCAACAGGCAAATGTAAAGCTTTATTAGTACAGAAAAACATGATCCATATTAATAAATTCCAAACCCAACAATGATAGCAAAGAAATCCCAGAGTTACCAAAGCATCAACATTCATCTTCTAATACCAATGCAAAGAAGCAAATTTCACTCCTGACTTGAGACAGGCAGTCACCCATAAGAGGCAACTGGTGGTTTTAAACCAGTCCTCTTGACCTTTGAAATATTCTTCATTAACTACTGACTACATTATTTCCCAAATGTATAGGCCTAACCACTCAAAACACAAAATGTATAACTTCTGCCAAAACTAAAAAGAGATCTGGTAGGCCGATCACTTTTTAGTTCTCCTGACTTGTCAGTCAGCTAAGTTAACGGCAAAAGAAAAAAGTAGGACTACATGGTTTTTGTGATATTTATGAATCTAGAACTTTATAAACACACTCTACCTCCATTATATCTATGAGTTGGAGAACACAGCCCACAGCACTACATAGCCAATGCAGTATTTATCAAATAGTGCAGAAAACATTATCCATATTCATATATTCCAAACCCAACAATGATAGCAAAAAAAAATCCCAGAGTTACCGAAGCATCAACATTCATCTTCTAATACCAATGCAAAGAAGCAAATTTCACTCCTGACTTGAGACAGGCAGTCACCCATAAATGGCAACTGGTGGTTTTAAACCGATCCTCTCGACCTTTGAAATATTCTTCATTAACTACAGACTACATTATTTCCCAAATGTATAGGCCTAACCACTCAAAACACAAAATGTATAACTTCTGCCAAAACTAAAAGGAGATCTGGTAGGCCTATCACTTTTTAGTTCTCCTGACTTGTCAGTCAGCTAAATTAACAGCAAAAGAAAAAAGTAGGGCTACATGGTTTTTGTGATATTTATGAATCTAGAACTTTATAAACACACTCTACCTCCATTATATCTATGAGTTGGAGAACACAGCCCACAGCACTACATAGCCAATGAAGTGTTTATCAAATGGTGCAAAAAACATGATCCATATTCATAAATTCCAAACCCAACAATGACAGCAAAGAAATCCCAGAGCTACCAAAGCATCAACATACATCTCCTGATACCAATGCCAAGAAGCAAATTTCACTCCTGACTTGAGACAGGCAGTCATCCATAAATGGCAACTGGTGGTTTTAAACTGGTCCTCTAAACCTTTGAAATATTCTTCATTACCTACAGACTACTTTATTTCCCAAATGTATAGGCCTAACCACTCAAAACACAAATTTTATTACTTCTGGCAAAACTAAAAAGAGACCTGGTAGGCCTATCACTTGTTAGTTCTCCTGATTTGTCGGTCAGATTAGTTAACAGCAAAAGAAAAAAGTAGGACTACATCGTTTTTGTGATATTTATGAATCTAGAACTTTATAAACACACTCTATCTCCATTATAACAATGTGTTGGAGAACACAGCCCACAGCACTACATAGCCAATGAAGCATTTATCAAATAGTGCAGAAAACATGATCCATATTCACAAATTCCAAACCCAACAATGACAGCAAAGAAATCCCAGAGCTACCAAAGCATCAACATTCATCTTCTAATACCAATGCAAAGAAACAAATTTACTACTACATTTGGCTGGAGTTTTTCTCACACACCAAATTTTTCAAAAACCTCCAAAAATTGGATGGTGACTGACCTACCAGTGAAATTGTACATGAGGTTTGGAATAGAAACGATATTTAAAATTATGGAAATTAGGGATAATTAAAATTTTAATAGCTCCATATCTCCCAAACTATTATAGATAGACACAAAATTATAATGTGCATGTATAAGTTTGTGACACCTGCCAATATTATGGATAATAAATGAAAAGTTGTGAAATTTCAAATTATGCTACTTAGAGGCAATGGAAAATTTAAAAGTTGAATATCTCCAAAACTATTATACATATCCTTTCACTAGCAACAAAGAAATACATTTTGTCGTCCATGGTAACCCAACTTTAGTCACATCATATGCAACAAAACTATTAGTGTCACCATTTACAGTCAGTATTTTTGTCAAGTACAACCAAAGTTTTAAATCTTTTTGGCGGTTTCAATAGTTTGAATATATATATATGCTTGTGCAAAGGGGGAAGGGGCACATTGTGTTGAATATGATAAGATTTGTTACACTGTCACAAAATAATTAAGACTATAATCATGAAGTAATTATGATATCAAATCAGATTCACATGTGTAAGTATTTTGTGGAACAATCATCACTCAACACTTTCTATGTAAAAAAGCTCACATTTTCTACATGCAAACCCTGTTAAGGTAAGGGCTCAGTGTGACTACAAAATAGTTCTGCGCACTGCTGGTTGGCTGGAGACAGGGTCCAATGAATATGCAAGCCTGCCTCACAGTGCTCAAATGAGGCTGGTTGAATGGAGTGTACAGAGGTAGACAAACCACATGGGGGTTCACTGCCTCAGCACTGGACATCGATGTTTACACAGCTCTGGGTGTGTGGGAGGGGTAGGCTTACATGATTGTACAAGTGACAATGGTCACAGCAGCATTTTCCTGCTTCGCTGTCAGGCCATGTTTGTATGTGGCTGTTGGTCCAGGGCCCTGGGTCTGCTAAACAGGCAACAATAGGATCACCTTGAATAGGGACCTACATGTGATGAATTTTTCTTGAAAAAGGTAAAATCTCTCTCTCTCTCTCTCTCTCTCTCTCTCTCTCTCTCTCTCTCTCTCTCTCTCTCTCTCTCTCTCTCTCTCTCTCTCTCTCTCTCTCCCTCTGCCTCCCCTTCTTTATGATATTTATCTGTACAAGACATTGTGACAGTTTTAGTTTGGGGAACAATTTATGAACATTCTTAGTAAATGTCATTATTGTTGGTCCTTTAGATAAGATTCTAGCAAATATTGTACCAATCCATTCATCTTTAACCTTGACCTTCAGCACAAATTTCGACAAATTCTGTAAATTGACTTGATTTCATTGTAGTGCTACGTGTTTTTTTCACTTGCTTCGTTCATTGCATAAATCCTTATAGGCATGTTGGCTTCTGAAGCTGTGATCAAAAGTACCAGGAACCCCTTCAATTTTCAACATTATAACCTGAATTACCTTCAAATGACTGTCGATGGCAATCCCTAGCCGAGGAGAGCACTGGAACCAAACTATGCAAACAAACTGTACATGCACTCTTTCCTGGCTTTGTTCACAGGGACTGGTAAATAGAATACCAATAATGGAAATTACATTAATAGAGATAAGTATCCTTAAGGCTAGTGTCTTCATATCTTCAACATTGACCCATGCAAACAGATGCAAGATGCCATGCCTATAGGTAGAATGGCAATATCAAAGTTGAAGTATGATTTTTTCAGCCACTGTCAACAACAGTAGACCTGTTGATCTACACCATTTTTCTTGGAAGTGTACTATACTCATAACATATATCTACTATGAATAACTATCAGCTAAGGTCTGCATTGCTGAAAATTGCCTGACAAAATGCTATTTTTGTGCCATTTACCCTTCAAACAGACTATCATGTAAAGTAAACCAACGACCAAGTATGTTGATTGTCAACACGGACCAATACCACATGCCTGGCAAACATTGGATAGTTATATTTGTCTTGAGATACAGATCCGTGGCATGCTTTGATTCTTTTGACATGCTCCAGTCTGCTACGACAGAAACCTTTTGGATTTCCTGAGACGAATGGAGAGAGGTGTGAAGTTCAACAAGAAGATGCTACATGCATGCAACAGTCTAATTAGTTGACCATATTGTCTCTTTTATGCCATACACTGCTGTATAGGGATGCCCAGGGGCATGACCATCAGCCATTTTGGAAGAAACACGAGCAAAATAATGACATAGTGTTCTGATTCACTGAAAAATACTTTGGAATCTAGAGAAATATGAAGTTATGAAAATGTCATTTTATGTGTCTGTTTTTGCTAACATAAAATGTATGTGTATGTGTATGTGTAGGTCCAGTCACCCCATAAAAGCCCCATGGACACTATACAAACGCCTTAGAAATGACCCACAGATGCCCTCAGATACCCTACAGATGCCCTAATATATGCCTTCTTATGATCTCATGTACACCTCATACCCCCATATACGCCCTCATATGCCCTAATATGTGCCCTCAAACACCTTTGTGATGCCCTCTGATGCCTTTCTGAAGTCTTTGTGACACCCTCTAACGCCTTTGTGATGCTTCTAATGCCGTTGTGACACCCTTTTCTAAAAACCCTTGAATTCATACTGTATGCAAAGTTTATAAGCAGACAAACTGTATGTATAAAGCTTTACAAAAGAATTCAAGATGCCTTACCAGTTAAAACGTGTATGCCCTGTCTGTGACAAACCGGGCCTGGCTCAATTATATTCACATTTGAGGGCTATGCATGGCGTGTACAGTCAAGAAAGAAAAAAGTGGTTGAAGCAAGCTGCACCCCATCTTAACCACTTAGGAGAAACTTATCACTCTTTGGAGGCCAAGGGATACTCTTTTGGGAGCAAAGGAACATACTTCGGGAGCCAAGGGCCACTCATTGGAGCAAAAGCCACTCATTGGAGTCCAAGGAACACACTTTGAGAGCCAAGGGCTACTGATTATGAGACCAGAGCCACTGGCCGTTACAGAAACACGTCACTTTCACTTTTAAGCATAGTTTCATGATGATTGTGGTGGACTCCTTAAAAAGACAGACACAGACAAGATAGATGCCTTCCAATGAGACCTATCACGCAAAATATCACAAATCAAATGGCCTACATCATCAAAAATGAGAAAATATACATTAGGACAAGCGAGGAAAAATGGAGCACCACAATACAAAAAGGACTGAGATGGCAAGGACTACCTGAAAACTCCCCAGCAAAATTAACTTTAACAGAAGCACCCAGAACAGTCAAAAACCCAAAGTAAAACAGAAAACAACCTGGATAAAAATAATCAAGAAGGACATTGAATAAATCAAACCTAACAATAGGACATCGCAAAAACGAAGCAACAGCCAATGACACAGACATAAAATTTATGGAACACCCTGTGTAATAAAATCTTATACACCAGCGCAATGCTGACAAATGGCGAAAGTGTATAATATGATGATGATGATGATGATGATGATGATGATGATGATGATGATATGGCTGTAAACTGATCTCATTTATGCTAACACCCTGTAAAATATATTTCCTGCTCCTCATCAATGCTTGCTCCAATATTTTCGACTTGAGAAATTTTCATTTTTATTAGTGAAGTTGCAAGCAACAGTAAAAGTTGGATAAATAATCTTCGTGAGACCGCAAATTACTACCTGAAACAAGGGATCTGATGTCTTCTGCTGGATGTTAGATGCGAGTAAAACCTTCCATAGGGTCAGAAATGATAAGCTTTTTAATATTCTAGATAGCAGAGAGTTACCGCATATTATTATCCGTCTTCTGATGGACATGTATGACAAACAGAAGGTCCGAGTATCATAGAACCACAGCTTTTCTGTACGGAACGATGTGAGACAGGGTGGCAGTATTTTTTTTCTTTATTTTATACGATTTACGCAGATGAACTTTGCAAACGTTTCCACACCAGTGATGTTGGTTGTCATTTTGGTCATATGTGTATGCTGGTGCCATAGGTTACGCAAGCGGTACAGCCATCCTCAGTCCGAGCCTAAAAGGCCAGCAAAAAATGCTTACTATTTATGAAGAATATGGGACAATTCGATGTATTGTAGTATGAACAGAAAACGATAAATTTAATTGAGGTTCTCATGCAATAAAAGTATGTCAGATTTTTCAGAATATTTAAATGGCAATCTTCTCGGGAGCACGCCGTCAGTTAACCATCTGGATATCAAATTTTAAATCTCGATGAAACTTTAGAACTAAGCCACAAAAGTAGAAATTCTATTGGTCGACGCAACCACATTTTAAAAAAAAATTTGGGTCAACTCCAAGTATTTTTCAGTCAAAATTATTGCAGTCTTACTGTTGTTATCTGTACGGTTGCGAAACCTGGAATTTTGCTCACTCGGATATTCATTATATTTTCACATCATGAAATATAGCAATAAGAGCTTGCATGGGATCTTCCCAGAACTTCCCATCGCAACTTACTCCCGGGTTTATCAAGATCTCAACATATATCAGTCGTAATGAATAAGAAGTTTGTTTCTTTATGTAATAAAATGTATTCCTCACAAAAAGAATTCTGAGCTATGATTTTCTGCACGTTCCGTTACTGACAAAAATGTCTAATTAATAAGAATATGCAGTTCATATGCAAAAAATATAGCATAGACCTCATAAGGTTGTTAAATGACAACGTAACAAGCTATGTTTTAGATATAGACACTACAGTAAAATGTGCGGCAACTGTAAATATTTAAAAAGAATTAAGGGGTGCCAGGGAGTGTACATATGATATTCCTGGATTCTCAGCAGAAGAATTACGTTTTATGGACGAGTTCACATGGACATTTTAACCTTGCTGAATCTACTATTACATGTATATGCTCTTGTATTCATAATCAACTGCACCATATTATATATATATATATATATATATGTATATATATATATGTGTGTATGTATATATATGTATATATATGTATGTATATATATATATATATATATATATGTATGTGTGTGTGTATATATATATATATATATATATATATATATATGTATAATGGTATATAGTATATCCGTAACAATTTTTATTAAATTCGCCAGTTGTCAAAATTATCTAAGCTGCTGTCAATGGTCTGAATCCAACATTCAAAATTTCAGTAATCACTGTCATTTTTACGTTATGGCGCGCTGTCAGCAAAGAGAAACAACAGGAGACATTTTAGCATATGATTGCACGAGCTTAAGTCACTAGGCCCCATATTTATCTGGTGTG
Organism: Hermodice carunculata; assembly: GCA_964020975.1. Classification (NCBI taxonomy): domain Eukaryota; kingdom Metazoa; phylum Annelida; class Polychaeta; order Eunicida; family Amphinomidae; genus Hermodice; species Hermodice carunculata. The sequence continues at coordinate 42,546,623 of OZ026615.1, read as the reverse complement.
TATAAAATCTCACACGCAATTTACTGTTCCACACTTTCGATTTTAACATGTACATGTAATCACGAGTTCACCTTATTCATGTATCAAAACACTGGTTAAGACGTATCACGTGACCTACCCCGACCACAGTATTGGTCAGAATAGGTCAGGTGACCTTTGTTTTGACCGGTGCTGCCCTCTGCCTCTCGCCTCTCCGCTTGATACTATAGCGAGTTTGCAAAGACCCATGCTATACACCCTATTCAAAAGTCCATGCCATATTTGGAACACTACTGACCTCTGATGACAGAAACCAGAATGAGGCTGTGGGGGTGATTTGGGTTCTTTTAATTTCTTGACACACAGCCTTTTGTTCCCACGATGCATGTTTGTGAGACCTAGCCACCCATGCCATTTGAGGTCAGGTGGATCAGCAAAGCCCATAACATCACAGTGAACCTGAAAGTTTTACCCTGCATATGAAGACGATTTTTTGGAATTATCAAATTATCATCTTTCAAATACACCCATGTGTGATAAAATGAAAGTTAAATGCTTATTTGACAACATATAGAGAGGTTAGATTTATATCAGCTAATTCCCCATGTTAATCTGTGGAGAAAAAGTGATGGTCATGGAAAGTGACCACAAGATGTGGGCGGTCAACCATGAATAGGATTGGGAACACCACCTCTAGGCGAATTTAGAACTAACCCAGATATAGACTATTCAAGTCCCCATTCACTTACATGCTAAATTTGCTTACTTTGCTATTTCATATGTGTTATTAAAAACACCTTTCTCCCCATTCACTTACATGTTAAAATTTCTTACTTTGCTAGTTCATATTTGTTATTTAAAACACCTTTGAATAAAGCCATTGTGTTATTCTGTTAGGAAAACCCTGGGACTACAACATTATTGGGAAAAAAATCTTCAGTGATTTGACTTTTTTTAATTGCCGCTCATATACATCTCAGTGCCATTTTGATACCCTGTACCGTTGGGCCCAAAGCCGGAATAACTGACTTGACTCTCTATACATTCTAGGAATTTCCAGCAGCAACAGTGTTTTAAAATATGGGGTATATAATTAGCTGTCACAGATATATTTATTCTAAAGCTCTGTTGACTTGTTAATTGAGCAAACTAATCAGTGAAGACCTAATTTTCGAATCGGGACTAAAAAATCCGATGAGTAGTGGACCTTGGTTTTTTTTTCTTTTTTTCTTTCTTTTTTCTATCTTTAATTGTCCGTACATATGCCATACATCTAGATTGGTGGCCACATATATTTAATCAAGTAGAATAATGTACCTCATTCTTACGAAGAGGAATAACAAATTAGTAAATAAGTAGATTACTCCATTTTTGTCATGTGTGGGTAATTTGTTTCTTTTCTCTGCAATTCCCTGTTCTATATTTTTAAGCTATAACAAATATGTCATTGTGTTTAGGGTGGTTAAGCCTATACATTTTGGAAAAGTACTAGTGTTTGCAGTTAATGGTGAAAATTTCTAAGGTTGAGAGGACCGGTTTAAAACCACCAGTTGCCTTTTATGGGTGGCTGCCTGTCTCAAGTCAGGAGTGAAATTTGTTTCTTCACATTGGTATTGAAAGAGAAATGTTGATGCTTTTGTAAGTTTGGACTCTCTTTGCTGTCATTGTTGGGTTTGGAATTAATGAATATGGATCATGTTTTTCTGTACTATTTGAAAATTACTTCATTGGCTATGTTGTGCTGTGGGCTTTTGTTCTCCGACTCATAGTTATCGTGGAGGTACAGTGTGTTTATAATGTTCCAGATTCATAAATACCACCAAAACGATGTAGGCCTACGTTACTCTTTTGCTGTACACTTAGCTGACTGACACGTCAGGAGAACTAAAAGGTGATAGGCCTAACAGGTCTCTTTTTATTTATGGCAGAAGTAATGAAATTTGTGTTTAGGGTGGTTAGGCCTATACATTTTGGAAAAGTACTAGTGTTTGCAGTTAATGGTGAAAATTTCTAAGGTTGAGAGGACCGGTTTAAAACCACCAGTTGCCTTTTATGGGTGACTGCCTGTCTCAAGTCAGGAGTGAAATTTGTTTCTTCACATTGGTATTGAAAGAGAAATGTTGATGCTTTTGTAAGTTTGGAATCTCTTTGCTGTCATTGTTGGGTTTGGAATTAATGAATATGGATCATGTTTTTCTGCACTATATGAATGTATTATAACTGGGCAAAGATTGGGTATATTTACACCTGTAAATGTATTTTTTTCGCAAATAAAATTCAAATTATAAAGTTGTTTTACGTTAATTAAACACAACAGTACTTCCTTGTTGGAAAATTGAACTATTGCGACATATCTCATTTTACATTTAGAAACTATTTGATTCCAAAAGGCTTGGACAATACCACAGTCCCAAAATAAATACACAATTGTTTCTAACAATCTTCCAGAGAAGAAACATAAATTACCGTCTGTTAATTTCCAGTTGTATAATCTTTCGTTACTATATATACATCTATACATAAATTTAAACTGAAACTTCAGAGATCAGATGATATTGTTGCTTTGTACATGTTTGTAAAAGCATCCTCCCATTTATGAAAGTCCATCTCTATGTTAAGATCTCTGAATACAGCCAAATTTACAAATGTTTGATGATGAATACACATGAGATGTTGTGAATTACAGGCGCCAATTGGCCATCACCGATAAGCGACCCCCCGGAACTCAATGAAAACACAGAAATGGACAAGCGCTACTGTGTGTCGCCTGTACTTACCGCGAGGTTCTGGCGTTTGGTCAGTGCGTTCGATCGCCTTCGCTTCGTCGGTGGACATTCTGAATCTGTGATATGTCCCTGTCTTTCCGGAGTGTTCTAAATGTGAAGAGTTGGAATTACATCCTTCTTCAGCCGCACTTGCATTCCAAGTTTGCGTGCTATCTCTGGGTTCTTGTCGAACGCGTCTTGAGCAAAATGGTCACTGCACAACACTGGTTGCGTGTGAGATGGTCTGGATTAAATCCGTCTCTTTTGATCGCTGCGGTCCATGCTTTCCTTAACTTTTTGTTTCTTGGAGACTTGTAGAAACTTCCACCGAAGTTTGTACCGTTGGTACAACCAACGTCAGCGCAATACACCATAACTGCCCGGGAACTATTGTAACAACCGGCAATCAATACAGTAATGGCCACCGGGTACTGGACCCCAATGACAAGAATGACGTCACAATTGTGCTGCGCTCCAGCGGGCCGTGTCCAAAATGTTCAGGAACAATGGCCATCTTTGAGGCTGCCAAAAAAGCGTTTTTGACAGATTTGGTTCATATTTTTTTACTTCAACTGGTAACTGTTGATTATTAGAGGGGCTTCGCATCGAAAAAACAAAAATTTAATAGCAAATTTGACCTTGTCATTTGACCTTTAAGGATCAAAGGTATGGGAGAAGCGATGTAACATTGTACCAATCGACAATATGTAAACTTTGATACCTTGTCTACCTCCAACACTTTATCCAAATTTGTCTTTAAAAAATGTCACTGTCACCGTTATTTTTAATACATTTTTCCATTCACTTAGTAAGGCAGACAGTACTCCATAGTAGTCTATAAAGTTAACATTCAAATCATATGTTTTTAAATTCATCAAAGCTATAAAAAAAATTCCATCTGGTCTCATCAAATCGTACGCTTTCAATATTCCTTTATTGTACCATTCCCTATAGAAAATCAAGTTGTCATTTTTTTTAACATGTGAATTACACCATAATATTTCTTCCTTAATTTATCCTACATCAGTTGGATTAGAAAAGTTGTATTTAGCCCAACTTAGTTGTACATCTTTCCAAAACTCCCTCCTTATACTCCTACTTAGACTTTCTATGCATAGTGCATTTAAATTACATTTCCATGTGAAATTGTTGTTCATTTGAAAATCCATCTGTTTATTTGCAAGTGTTTTCCATGTTGCATCTGAATCAGCACAAAGTCGTTTCACCCGTGCACACTTTAAAGCTGCGACCTATGCTGTAAATTGTGATATACCCAGTCCACTTAGTTTGTTTGATTCTCTTAGATAGCCTCTTTTGATTTTATCTGGTTTCTGATCCCATAAGTACGCATACAAAACTTGTTCTACTTCTTTTTGCATATCTACAGGTGGGTCTGGAGTCACTGATACTAAATAAATAAGTTGAGACAAACCCAATCTTTTGATTATTACAGCTTTTCCAAACAAAGATAATAGTCGTTTGTCCCATGTTTATTTTTCCTTCATTTTATCAATTTTGGTCTGCAATTTATGTTTAATAATTTATCCTTGTCTGTAGTTATATTTACTGCCAAGACAGTAATTATGCCGTTGGTCCACTTCAGCTTTAAATCTTTATTTGAAATAAGATTGGTTCTTAATTTGTTAGTTTTATGACAGTAAACCTTCAATCCTGAGATGATTTTAAAATCTTTTTATATATCAAATAGGTTCGAAAGGTTTTCTTCTGTGGCCATAACTGTTAAAGCTGTGTCGTCGGCATACTGCGAGATTTTTGTACGACATCATCTATTGTAATACCCTTGATTTTATTTTCTCGTCTAATAATTATTCCTAAAATTTCTACGCATAAAATAAATACATGTGGGGACAGTGGGCATCCCTGACGTACTCTCCTTGGTAACTGACAGCTATCTGATGCCCATCCATTATTAATTATGCAGCTTTTTAAATCGTAATAAAAAAAATTAACTCATGTTTTAATGGATGTCCCAAAATTGAAAAAATCTATACACTTATCTACAAAGCCCCACTGTAAATAGTCAAAAGCTTTTTCGAAATCTATTGATGCTATAAGGCTGCTAAATTTTCTTCTTCGGCAAAATCAATGATATTCAAAATTGTATTTATATTCTCCCAAATGTCTCTATCCTTCATAAAGCCTGTTTGATTATCATGAATAATAGTTGGCAATGCTTTCTTTATTGTTGTTAATATAGCCTTTGTTGCTAATTTACAATATGGTTTAATAATGATATCGGTCTCCGATTCTTAATTTCCAGTATATTTTTGTTTCTCTTTGGCAATGAAGAAATTAAAGCACGCCTTTGTGTTAAGGACAGTTTCTTATTATCCTACGATTTGTTAATGGCACTTGGAGAAAATGTTTAATATCTGTCCGAAAAAGACCTGCTAAAATTCTGCCTGAAGCCCATCAGATACAGAAGATTTATTATTTTGTGTGCTTTCCAGTGCTAGTAAATGTTAATTTTCAGTGATTTTACCCTCGCATATTGATTGCTCTTGTTTTGACAATTTTGCAATGTTTTCATCGTCTTAAAAAAATTCATACTTTTTATCTATTAATGTTGTGTCTGTTTCTCTCTCTGTTTACAGTTGTGAATAAAATTTTCTCATTTGCTTTAGAATATCTTGCAGATCAGTTACTATTTGATTTTGTACTCCTAAGCTATTAAAATTTTTGTCATTATAATTTCTTTTCTCTGAATTGAAAAAGTATTTCGATGGTTTGTCACCTTCTTCATACCACTTGCTCTCACATTGGATAAAAGCTCCCTTAGCTATATAATCGTATTCTTTTTCAAAATCATTTTTCAATTGTGTAATTTTCTACTCTATTCTGTTTGTACTATTTGCCGTAAACTCATTTTCTAATTCTTTTAAATCTTTTTCCAGATATATATATTTTTCTTTTCCATTGTTTTTTCTTACGTGCAGAGTATTGAATTGTTGCAGTTCGAACTTCCATTTTTATTATTTCCCACAACATCATACTATCTTGGTTTTCATTTGACTGGCATGCGTTTTGAACTTTATTTTTAATGTAATTAACATAATCTAATTCACGCAATAGCGAAGTGTTTGGTTTCCAAAACTAGGTCCTCTTTTATTTGTTTGTGCATCTATTATTAATGTTATGGCAGAATGATCGGATCGGAAGCCCAAAATAATTTCTTTTCTCTAATTAGATCAGACAGGCCAAAGGAAACTAGAAAAAAATCTAATCTACATTGTATTAATGTTGGATTTGTCCGTCGCCAAGTAACAGATCTTTTGTCAGGGTTATTTTTCCTCCAAATAACAACTAAATCGGTTTCTTCCATCCAATTTAAACTAATCCCTGTATTTTATTATGTGTAACTGGATTTCCTCCTTGCTTATCAGTATTTACGTCTAGAACAAAATTATGATCCCCTGCAATAATTTTATTTTCATTCGGTAGGCTTTCTATATTTTCAATATAAAGTCTTGATAAAATTTGTCGTTATCCTCATTTGGATCGTAAACATTTCCTGAAGTGTATCTTTTTCCTTCGATTGTAATACCCATTATAAGTTATCGACCCTCGCTGTCTTTCGCTATTTCATGGATTTCAATTTTTTTTTCAAAAAGTATGCCGACACCTCTTGCGTTTTGATTCCCGTGGCTAAAAAAAACAAAACATTTTGTTACCCCCCATTCATTATACCATGTTTTTTCTATTTTTGTTTTCTGAGCTATGGGCTTCTTGTAAAAGTATAATCGAATACTTCTTTCTTTTAGCCATGTAAACACCTTTCTTCTTTTCTTAAAATCCCCTAATCTTCTGACAGTAAATGAAATGATTCCCACTTTCATAAATCATCTGGTACAAAATATATTTGTATGTAGTGTACGGACTGTGTTTCATTGTACACAAAATATCCAAAAATACAGGAAGTAAAAATTAAATATATACTGCAGTCTGCGGGGTTGTTACGGTTTAAACAAAACTGTGCAGAAGCTCCTTGCTTGAAGCACACTGAAAACATCTCACATTTTAAGACCTGTAATATACAATACCTAACCATCCGTCTATCACCCTCAGTAAACTCGTTGAGTGCTGCATGTGTAATTTGGAGCGAAGTCAACAGCTCTCCCAGGGATACCCTACGCACTTTGCGCGCAAAGTATCCCGGAGAGAGCCGCTGGCAAAAGATTCACTTTTGGTTTCAGATTACATGTAGACCCGCTGTCACTTTAATAAAACACCCTACCTTAAGGATTTAGAACATTAAATCTGATTAAATACAATGTTATTAATAAAAAATGACATAGCGCACCAAAAGAAATGTGATAGCACGCCACGGGCATCAAGATATAATATACTAAATTGATATGTTAACAGGATGTTAATATATGTATTCAAAAAAAAACAATATAGGTTTAATCCTATACATGCATGTGAACATCTTTTCACTTTAATATGAAAGCTGAGAGTTCACGGTCCGCCAGAATAAGTTGCATACATTGAACTCCCAGCTCAGTAATTACGTGCACTGTCAGCTGCATCGTTGTTTCCATCACCAGGCTATGGCTTTTTTTTTATAGAAGAGCAGTGCCCATATAAGCCAAAGGTTTATTTTTTTCCCCTTGGAGTAAGCCATCATACATAACCAATCCCTTTTCAAAAACATGTTCTTCCCTATATCGAATTTTACTCTCTTTTCGTGTTGTCTTCTAAAGAAGTTCTGATACAGGTGTTCCTTTAGGCCTAATTTGTAGACGGAAGGATATATATATATATATATATATACCGAGGTACCTGAATTCACATTTTCAGAAATTTATATTCTCATACTTGTAGGCCTATGTAAACAAGGCTGAAGTACGGGTTGCTATGCAGAGGTTCGAGTGTGCCTGCATGTTCAATGTCAGCCACTATTGGTTGGCTACATTACATACAGGATATCATCACCATCACTTTTAATTAAGATCCACTACTTTTTCCCATTGATGTCACTCATATCTTCTATTTTTTTTTTCTTTTTTTATTTTTTGCTGAGTTAAATCATTAACTATCATGAATCACTCTATTCCCCAATTGTAACTTCCCTGTGTCAAGATCATATATTGCATCAGCTTGTTAAGACTCACGGGGGGAGGGGAGGGTGTCACAATCGAAACATTGACATTCTTCTTCATTACTGTCGATTTTAATTTTCTCATCTCGCTCATTATGGATGAAGTTGATTTCCTGTAATAAACAGTTTCTCTTGTGTCCAGTTTGGTTGTAACATTACATATTCCTGCAGCTATTCTTAGCTCAACCGGACGAGAATGACTATGATGATCAAACTTCTCTAAATAGGGTAACACGGGGGGAAATGGGCATAGGGGCAATATGAGTACCCCCACCTTACAAAAAAAAGATATATTTTGAAGTCACATAGATGTATTGACATCATGTAACCAAAGTTGTATAAAACCCAGGTGGCACTTTCAGGTTTCTATATGGCAAACCAGTAAAAAAATTTGGGTTAAAGATATGAGTGACATCAATGGGAAAAAGTAGTGGATCTTAAACTCAGAAATTTCTTTCCACTTTAGATGGCACATAGAAGTGACAATACAAGTTTCAGTGCAAAAGGCATGTGACCAATATGTGAGGCACCATCTGTATTTATTCTCTGAATGGATCAATTAATTGTAAATTGACTGTCAAAAACTTTGGACCTAAAGATAAGTATGTATTGATATGCGGGTAATATGAGCACCTGGATGCCCATCATTAGCCTCTGTATAATCTAATGGCAGGTATCAGCTATCCTCATATTATACTCTATGTGGGGGTAATATGAGCACCTTTCTGTCAATACTTTATACGATTTTTTATTTTCATTTAACCTGATATACAATTCTCGAGACAATTTAATGAAGGGCAAAATATAAAGTTGTTGATTACTCCCTAAAAGTCATTTGAGTAAAAACCTGTATACTTTTATCAAATTCCACTTACTATAGCAGGAACTTCTATTACCTTATGACTATGCTCATATTACCTTTATTTAAAAATGATGAGAAAATATGGGCATGTTTGTAATTTTCGCTTTTGTAGAAAAATGTAAATATATCTGACCGTTGGCCCAAATTCTAAGTCTTTACTGCTAAAGGAATTTAACAGGCTAGTTATTTGTGTCTGTATAGATGCACGTTTTGCTTTCCAAGAGAAATTTCTTGGGGGGGGGGGGGCATATTACCCCATGTTGTATTCAATTCACACATGGACCATCACTTTGAATTAAGATCCACCTATCTGATAGTAAGTCCATCATTAACGTTACCTTGTTCTGTAATATTTTGATTATATGTCCTCCTCTCACAATGCTTCTGATTTTTATGTTGTCTTTACTCTTAGACATAATCCTATCAATGTAAGTTTTTAACCCTCTTCCACGAGAGTCTGTGACAAAAATAATTCTCTTCTTCATCCTACGTATGTTATGATCCACGTCGTTTCCGAATATCGTAATAGCGTCCTGTTTACAAGCACCACTGAATCCATCCATCAGCAATATGTAATGCATTACACATATAGGAACACAAACAGAACCGTCAGGTCTATCTGTGAGCCGTGTTAGACAAGGCAGACAGGTCGGGAAAAAAACTGCCGCGGTTCGAATCCCCTTCTTGCGTTCGTAAAGTTCCATTTTCTTGGATAAAAGTGTAAAGAACATTGCAAAATTTCAGTCCGTCATTTCTGGTCTTCAAAATTAGTACCTATAAAACAGTAAGTGATTAGTTTGTATAGGAAGTCCACCTTCGTGGAAGTTAAGGAATGGTCTGAAACAATAGAAAACTTCAGCTAGAGTTCCTTCGTGGAAGTTTAGGTATGGTCTTAAACAATAGAAAAGTGCTTTAGCTAACGATAGGCTCAACCACCGCTGGTAGGTAGGTCAGCTAAAAATTCAAAACATACTAAATAAGACATACTCTTTGGAAAGTCCTTGAAGAGACGATCTCAAATATGTTTTAATTTTGCAAATATGTTCAGTAGAAGGATAGTTACAGTACTTTTTATGGTGTCAAAATTGACATTGTTTTGACCATAAATTTCCACAACAAAAACTGAGTCACTTGGCCACTGTTTTAGTATCATGTTTTGTATGCTGTGCTTTATACCAACTTCATTTGTCTGTAACTTTCACAATTTTTCATGCAGAATGGTCAAATAAAAAGTGATTGGATTTACTTTATCTTTGCCATATTAATTTACGAAATAATTGGAGATTGGAAATCATGTGGATTATCTTAATCCAGGCAAGGATTAAGATAATATACAGACCAAAACAATGAGAACTCAGTGTAAAATTGCAATTTGTAGAGTCAATATGCCCTGCAGAGTCAAAGAATGGTTTATTGCCTATGACAGGATAATTGCAGGATCTTTAAAGAAAGGGATTAAAGGAATTATCTTAATCCAGCACACAGATTAAGATCATTGAAGGTACAAAATAGTGCAAAATACATGCAACATTTTCAATAAAAACTCAATATGGCTTCCAAAGTAATATAATTCTCATTCATTTGGGTTAGACTGATCCTATGGGACCATTTCCACATATGGATTATCTTATATCTTAATCCATCATATGGATTAAGATCAAAACGGGACAAAGCAATATGTAGAAAATTGTCATTCATAAAGGGAATTAAGATGGCTCCCAAAGTGATAGTATTCTTTTTCAGTATGGTCAGATTTACCCTGGCAGCTTTTCAGGATAAGGATTATCTTAATCCAGCACATGGATTAAGATGAATAATGGAAATATATACAGATACGTCACTCAAAAATAGTTAAAAATGGCTACAAAATTCCTGAAATTCTTCTTCATATTGATCGGATTAACTCTAGACCATTTCAGGATAGCCATTACTTAAATCTGATACAAATATTAAGAAAAAATATGGCCCAAAACAATGGGGGATGTACTAGAATTTAAGGTTCACATAGCTTCAAGAATGAGAAAAAAAAACTTTGCAAGATTAATATTCTGATAATTTGAGGACTACAACTGTTACTTGATCTCTTTTGTTCTTTTCTTTTCACAGGGAAAAAGAAGTGGTGCCGGTAAATCTCCTCGCACACTTTGTGTTACTTGTTTCCCACTGAGGGACTATTGAAATTAATGAAACAAAAACACCAGATTTATGCACATATGTAACTCATATTTTCAGTCTGCAAATGAATCAGTTTTTCTTTACATTTATGTACAAGCATAATTTTCCCCACAGTAAGAAGCTCAAGGGGGTGTACTAAAGTAATTCTGTTTCAATAGTGTCTATATTATTCTTTTATTCATGGCAATATATACAAGAAAAGTGTCCAACAGTCAAAAGCAATGGAGATATAAATGTCATATTGAAATTCTCATGATTTCCACAGGAACATAATTCTATTCATATTTATTATTCATCTCATATTCTGTCACTACTCCATGCGAAAGTCCAAGTGCCCATGGTATACATCTACAACTATCTCTGAAGGTGTCAGGTAACAAACTGAACCATCTTCATATTTGAGTTGAAATTCTTCACTTTCATCCTCATATTTTGTGACCTGACCTTCAAACCATTGAATGCCATTGTCAGTTACCCAGCGTTGAACCAGGTGAAGGGCAGTTAATGACGACACAAGTGATGGAATGTCGCACAACAAAGCATGCAAGTCGTCAAGTTTGCTCGGCACTGGCACTGCCATTAGGCAGATAAAGTGATCTTTCAGTTGATCACTGTTGCATTTACTCACTGTTATTTTGCCTGGACCAATACATTTCAACATCTTTGTTCTGACAGATGTTTGGGCTTTCAAGGCAGCAACAGCTTTAGTTTTTGAAAGTCCACGCAACTGATTTTCCATTTTTTGCTCATTGTCCCACAAACCTCCATTTCCATACATGTCCTCTAGCATTTTTTCAATCTTGCTCCTGTCTTTATGCTCTTTCTCTAACATTGCTTTTCTCATTGCCTTCAAGGTCTCGTCTATGATCCTCTCTATATCCTTTTTTTTTTCCTTGTCATCCTTTCCAATCTTGCAGGCATCCTTCATAGCAAGTTTAATACTGCTGTCCCTAAATTTGTTGTCTTGCTGTGACAGCCATGTTCCTGTTTTGTTGACTTTATACAAGGTCTTGGCTTCTATGTAGCCCACTTGTACCCTTCTCACCCTTGCTATTTCATGGTCGGCCACAGCAAAACTTCGTTCGCCACTTTTTTTAGTACTGGCGCAGGACTGTGCTTGTTCAATTAATTCCTGTGATGGATTGCTGTAAATGCCACCAGGCAGCTGCGACTGTAGTTGTCTCTTGACAACTGTCAAGCAAACACCACATAATTCTTGCAGTACGCTGCAGGTCCTTCGATCATTGTCACTTGATTTCAGACGGCTAGCCAGGACAGCATCTTCCTTCAGTGGTATGTCTCTGAATATAGAGGGTGGCTATGGTAGCATGAGCTCTTGTGCATCATCGGCCCACTTTCTGAGGTTTGCCTCTGCCTCTTCAAGGTATTGGTTCATGTCCAGGATTGACCTATTGCCTTCTGCTAACTGCATCCAAGGCCCTGTTACAACCTTCCCCAGCAGCCCTAAGGTCCGCAAGGCAACTGTTATGTCTTCCAATTGAAGGGTGTTGAGGACAGCATGTTGTACATCATTCTTTGGTGGAAAGACCATGCTAAAAAATTTTACCATGTCTGGAGCATGATACCGCATCCCACTGCATAAAAAAAATATTTGGAACCGGTTGCCGACAAAACGAGGACACAGTACACTATGGTTAATTTCTTTGTTTGGGACTACGTTTCACTTTTCAAATATTTCACTATTTCAAGATCACAGTTGTATTTGGTATCGTGGAAGATTTTGGCACCTGTCCAAACTAGTGCTTGGGCTTGGCTTTCACTCTGTTGTGTGAAAGGGTATCGTGTAGCTTTCTTTTTAGATTGTAATTCATTTTCTGTTTCAAAGTTTCTAATTTGCTTATCACAGTCCCGTGCAAAGGTATCTAGTGGGTGTATTGCACATTTGAACTGATTTATCTTGTTGCCCTTGACCTCTTCAAGTTTCTGGTCCACAGCGGCATTTGTGGCACATCTGTCAGTCATGGTGTTTGATATGTTCTGAAGTATATTAAGATTCTGTCCAGTCTTTGGTGTTTCAGTAAATTCAATTGTCTCAAAGCTTTTAAGTATTGTCTCGGCATAATTGGTAGCTTTGCCAGATACTTGTTGGGTAATACCTAGTAGGTATGTATTGTTCCTAGTGCTGACTTCCACCTCTACCATTTGGCCCACTTTTTTATTGTCCCATCATATTTTAGGGTAATATTTTCTGCATTACATAGCGCATTCTTAACCTGTTGTCGGGCTAAAGATTTTATTTCCTTTGTAAAATTATTCTGACTAGTGTAGCTTGGTAAATCTCCAACCTCTGTACCAATAAGTGCCCTGCCCATTGTTCTTATTGCTTGGGGAATATTTCGTGACACACCCAGGTTTTGTAACTCGTAGCTAACTTCTCTCACACCAGCAATGTAAGTTTTGCCATTCTGTTTGGTTTCAATAAACATAGGCCTGTCAGTGTCAGAACACTCTGCTGTATCCATTTCTTTTTTTAGAAAGCTCATATTCTCTTTCATTGCTTCTATTTTCTTCTTTTTTGGCAAAGAGCTCTTTTGCATACATGTTATGCAAGCTTTCAGACTTCTCATTCAGAAGTTTTTTTGTTTGCTCTTTGGCCTCTTTGAGTTTTTTTTTTTCTTTTTTGCCGACACAGATCTGACAACTGCTAGAGATCGTCTATTTGTCCTGTAGCTTAACAGTATTCTTTGATTTTCTTGTTAATACCTGAAACTTCTTTTTCCACAGTTCCTTGGAATAATCTTTTCTCTTTATCATCTGTTTCATTCTTCTTGGATTGTACTGAGATACTTTTTTTCAGTAAAGAGAGCTTTCTTTGAGGTCTGTGTTTTCTTTTTTTAACTCTGTATTTTCCTTTGGCACTGGTCAACCAGTAGACAGCAAAGTCAAAATAATAGGTCTACAATACATGCAGGTCACCTCGTACCGTTAATTTGCAGTTGATACGTCCAACCACCAGGTTTGTCCCAGTTCCACTGCGCATTGAGAATACTTTTGTATTGCATGCAGGTGTGACCCATATTGTTCTCATGTCTGCACCTGGGCACCTTCCACACAAAAGGCAGTTCTATATGGCCACTGCTTTATTACTATCGAATACTAGACATCCATTGTGAAGGCACACTTTTTTCTCTTCATCGTACACTTGTTGCATGATCGGTTTAACCTGCTGTTTTACCTGGTAATGTTGTTTGGTGAGGTCTTCAAAAATGCATACACTGCCCTCGCTCTTTTTGGAATCTTGTAGAAGTCTGTTTCTCGGTGGTCTGTTTTCGAGCCTGGAAATACTTTGCTTGCTTGGATTCACTCTTTTGAACCCTGTGCAATGGGCATTTTCAATACATTTTAAGGCCACGTCTACTTCTGAATATTTCCCTGTTTATTGTCAGCAATATGTTTCACTACGAGCCGCCTGCAGTCCTCTCCTAGGTTTTCTTCAATACCCACCACAAATGTTAAATTGTCTTGAATGTCTTTCCTGCTTATTGAGATTGTCATTCATATCTGTATTTTCTTCTTTTATCTTCTTCATTGCTTTTCTTAGTTCCAAATTTTCCTTTTTGAGGTCTTCAACAACTTTTTCTAGATTAAGTGCTTTGTCATACGTAAATTCTGGTTGGTTTTTGTTTTGTTTTGTTGTTTTTTTTATTTGATTTTTTTTCCATTTCACCCACTTTATTGCTGACTGTTTTGATACCTTGTTTGAAACTCCCAAGCTGGTCTTAAAGTGTATGAATTGTTTGCTTGACACCTCCTATCTCTGCTTTAAGATCATCTTCTAGTTGTTTAATAGCCTGATTTAAAGTTGTTTCTTTTTTCTTAGATTACACACCCAAATGAATGACTGGTTCTAAAATATGAATCAACAGATTATGTTTTGTAATAAGATGATATAAAACATGTTGACATGAAAACTTATTTCATATTAACAGACTACATCACAGTAACTTTTGCAACAATGCATCAAATACTGAAGACCTGTTTTCCCCTCACTGTTGTAGTCCTAGAGTTGTCCTAACATGATAACACAATGGGTGCATTCAAAAGTGTTTTTCAAAGATAGATATGGGCAAGAGAAGCAAGCAAATTTTACATGTAAGGAAAGGGAGACTTGAATTGGTGTCCCCCACAACCTCATTCTGGTTTCTGTCACTAGAGGTCAGCAGTGTTCCAAATATGGCAGGGACTTTTGAATTGGGTGTATAAGTCTTTGACCAGTAACCTCTCAAGGTCCAGTCAACTGATCCACAACTTTTGATTGAGTACTGAATACTATTCCTGTGTGTATTGGACGTTAATATCAAAGGAGCAGAGCATCTCAAATTATATATTCTTAATTTTGGATGTGAAAATACTTATCAACTATAGGTTTTAGAAAGTTCTTGCTAGTCTAGAAATATTTTAAATCAATTGATAGCTTTGTGTATTTTGGAGACATATTTGGCGCTGAACAGTCAATCATGGAGGTAAGGTAAACAAATGCACCTGTAAAAAAATCTAATCACATGACCCCCCCCCATCTTGCTTTTAACTTGTTGCTATCAGTATGAACTTGAGGTAAAATGCAAAGGAGGTTGTGATTTTACATTTCAAATAGGAGAAATAAGGCAGCGAATGTCACTACTGAGTATTTTAACAATGTAAATACATTAGGCCTAGGTTACTAATCCGAGACCTATACATACATTGCTCAATTTCGTCATTTCCAGTCCTTTTTGGGTTCACTTCGGCAACAGGTGTTGGAACATTAGGCCTGAACTAGTTCAATTTGTATAATCAATGAAAAACTTGAAAAGCAAAAAATATTTGTTGGCATTGGCGTTGGTGCTGTCCTTGTCTTTTTTCATTGTTCGTACTTTGGAACATTTATATTACAGTCCATATTGCTGAGCCTTTTTTAAATAAAGCCTACCTTACCACTTAGGCTAAATCCTAAATTGATGATAATCATGATGATGATGATGATGATGATGATGAAGCAAGAAAGAAAAAAAAGATGGTGACACTGACTCTTGCACACCGACCTGTTTAGCCTCCTTAGTTTATAAACCAGGTCTGGAAAAAAAAGAGAGATAGGATTAATGTTGTCCCCTGGGTTGCAAGTGGTGTATTCCTATAGGCCAATGTATGTTCAGGAAGGTAGGCAAGTGAGCAATTACCTGTGGTGCCTCGTTTTTAATAAGCCCCAGGATTAGCCCATCAAGATCAGGTTATGGTTATAACAATTCTGGATGACCTAACTTCCCAAAGATGTTTTTATTCCACCAGATGGTGCTTAAGTTGAGGAGTGAAGCAGCTCCCCACTTCAGCTCATCGTTAAATTATAAAGTAAGTGCACAAATCATCTTGAGTACAGCCAAAGCACTTACATGGACACTTCATATACTAGAAACTATCGACAAGGTAAACTACATTGACATTACTAAACATGTTTGGCAAAAATAAGAAAGGGGGCGATAATCAGAGCTCAGGCCAACTCGATCCAAAGATTATGTCAGCCATTGAAACAGTGCTGTACTGGCCAAGCAGCGGAGTGGGAGTGACGTCATGACATTAGGAGCTGAGTGTCATCCTGGGGCAACCTTGAAGACGACTATAGCAAGCTGACCAGACGTGTTCACCCAGGTTCTATTTAACACCCGGGTAATCAGTGCCTTAGCTGCTACTCCAGTCAAGGTAATCAGACTTCCTTTTGCCAACACACACTCATAGTCATACAACATTTGATATTAGAATCAGGTCATCCCCCTGCACTGTAGATTATGTAGACCTGTCTAAATTTGGACAATTTGGACATCAGGTAGAAGTGTTGTTGACTGCCGTTGGCCGTGGCCATGCACTGTTGGGTCTTATGTCTCGATGGCATGACTGCCCACTTTGACTAGCCTAATATTTCAAAATTCACATACAATTTGGACGGATAGTTGCCTGACTGATGCTGCAATTTTGCTAAATCAAGAAGACCACAGGAAATCGCCATTTTTCCATCGTTTTTCTCACTTTTCACAGCCATTGATATTGACATTTATTGTTTGTTTTCAAAATTTTATCGTGTGTGATAGTTTTGTTTCATTATAACATGTTGACATATCTTGGTTGGTCTTCTGATTAACTGAGATATCTGTTCACATGGCAGACCAAATTAGCAGCATTTTCTTGCCGGCTAATAAAATTTTTGAAAAATTTTGGCTTGGTTGGGAACACAGTTTCCAGTACTGCAGTTTCCCTGCTTGAATTACCCGCTGCAGAAAGTGTTTCCATTGTGTTGCATTGTGGCCATTACTGTGGTATTGTGTTACTGTTTCTCGACAACGCTACACCTAGTGTTGCAGTATTTTAATTTTGTGGATTGGAAATCAAGATCAAGCAAAGTTATTGACTTGTAGGCTTGGATTCTGCAAACCTTAAGTTCATAACAGGAAGATTGTTTTTTTTTATATATTTTAAATCTCTCTTCCTGACCATATCTACGTCATTGGAAGTGAGTGGTTTTTTCTTTCTTGTTTCCTCTCCATATTTGCATCATCAGAAGTGAAAGTCAAAATATTGTTAGCTGCTAATTAATAGTATTGGGCAGCACATTGCTCTCTTTATTAGCTTAGGAATACACTGACAATTAATTGAAATTAAGTTATATTACTTTGTTAGCATTTGGAGAGCAAATATTCTCGTATATCGACTGGGTAATGCCTACATACATCTGTTAGGTAATGAAGTGTATGCTTGCATGTGTTTAATAGTGAAGTGGATGCCTACATTTGTTGGATAGTAAAGTGTACGCTTGCACGTGTTGGATAGTGAAGTGTATGCTTACATTTGTTAGATAGTGAAGTGTATGTTCGACACTGCCCTTGTTCAACTCCCTATTTCCCACATGCATACCCTCCTGTGTTCATTTGCTTGACTGGCTTATCACATGCTCTGTGTTTATTGATACATTCTTGAGCTTTACAATTATATACTGCATTGCAAAAAGAATACATAGTTTCATATTACCTTGCATACCTTAGCCTTAGTACGTAAATTACTTTATTTCCGCTGTATTCTTATTTTCGCTTATTTCGCTGGTGGCACATAACAGTGACATTTAAACACACAAAGATACAGCAATCTAGAGCATATTCAAGTGTTACCATAGGTAGACTACACGTTGCAGTTGTGTAAATGTAACATATTAGGAGAAAGTAATACGACTATGTGTAATCATCCTAATTTAATGTGATACATCAGGGAAATTAAATACCATCAGTCCGCAAACCAATTTTGTTCATTCAGGTCGTGATTATTTTGGCAAGTAATTAACATATGGTGGTATATTTTTCCCTGACTTTCGAACATTGTTTACATTTATACATTGCTGGAGCAGGAATTATTTTGGATAATTAATGGGTCCCTTGAAATCACATATCCAAATGTTCACATAATTGACAGCACAATCTCACAAGAAGTACATCATGTCACCCATCAATATGCACAATGCCACGGGCAAGGCTTTGGCCATCCAACAAGGCATTGGGTGAACAAGGTAAAGGTAATTCTGAGCTTGTGCGATGATTTGAGTGAGCAATAGACCAGCTAGTGCAGGCCAATTTTTTTACTGAGGAAGCATGGGAAAAGATTCTGCAAAATGGGCTGGTTAATTTTGATGAGCCTCAAGGTAAGTTTACTCAGGCAGATAAAGATCAGCTGTTATCAGGAATGATGCAAGTGGTGGAGCAGGCATTCTCGGGTTTGACAAAGAAGGTTGATTCAGTTGTCGCAAACCAGGCATGCTTGCAAAGCCAAATAGATGGGTTGGCATCATCCCCAGGTAAGGCTCCACTGAGCTTGCCCCAAGAGACACAGTCAACCACAAGACACACTTCCACAGGAGTCCCACCAGTGGCATGCCTCAACATCAACAACTGTTGGAGGGCCAATTATGTCAACAAGATCACAGGGTCCCCCATCATCATTCACACATGCACTGTTGAGTACAATGTCGGGAGTGGCGGCACATGATGTGTATCACCCCCACCCACCCCCCACCCCCCCAGTCTGGAACAACATCCAGGCAAGGATTGAAACCGTCCCTGCCACCACTGGTTACCTGGTTACTAGGATAATGGGTCAGTTGCCATTTTTTAGTGGCCATGCCATCATATGTACCATCAGAAAGGCTCCCACAGGTTTGCTTGGTAACTCAGGATGGCAACAATACCAAGGACCCCCATCATACTAAACTGACAAAACCACCAGGATTCCAACCATTACGGTTGCCAATGCCTGGAATAGGGGTCCAGATCTGTCAGGTATCTCCTGGGCCACAAGGGCTTATCCCCAGCACGGGAGTCCAGATCCAACATGTATCTCCTGTGCCTGATGAATTACAAACACCCCTGGGATTTACAGCCCCACATAGAGGTGCAGGTAGCAGGGTAATGGCCATCAGGGAACTGCCAGCCCCTAAGATGGCTACATAAGATGGGAAACAAGACTGGCAGTCCTAGATCCTACTGTTTAATAGGATGGCCTGAAGGTATGGATGGATGTCAGATGGCAGACTGGACAGGTCAGTGGACAGTCTATGAGGAAAGGCCCTGGATTTCTATGGTCCGAGCTTGGAAGGGGCAATAAGTGATGATTTTGAACGCCTGTTACAGAAACTGGACCATAGGTTTGGCCATAAGGACTCCCCTGCAAGTGTGCATACACAGCTGTCTACTTTTATGTAAGTACAAATGAGACCTTGGAAGAATTTCCAGAGCAGGCTCAAAAATTGACTGGCAACAGTTACCCAAAGGCACAAGGTAACGGAATCGAAATTCTACAAACTATGCCTATGGAAGCCTTTTTACGTGGATGTAGTCACCAATGGGCTGCTCTTCAGGTTCTAAATAAAGAGCCACAGGATTTGGAGACAGCCCTACACCTCATGAAGATTCATGATCAGATTTTTTTCGATTTAATGTTCGGAAAGCCTCAAAAAATGGTACGGGCAGTCTCATTTAGTGAAGATATTTAGGATGGTCCCTCTAAGGGGATGGCCACAAAGCAAGGCAACAAGGAACACATTTTAAAGGATAAAGTGATCAAAGCAGTAAAGACCGGCATCGAAGAGGCCATGAAAGGTATGGCAACACTGTTCAAGACCTTATTGAACAAAAAAAGTGGGGCAAGGCAGGAGACAGTAGCCCCAAAGGGTAGTCAGGGTAGAAGTCCAGTCCCAGGTAATAGGGTCACACATCGGGGACTGGACAAGCAGGTACTCCTCCCAGGGAAAGTGGACCTTGTTTAAATTGTGGAAGCCTCACCCATTTTTTCAGCGATTGCCCAAATAGATCAGTGTCCACAGGGAGCTGATGAGAAGTCTCCCCTAAGAAGGGTTAAAACAACAATAGGTTGTAGGAGGGGGCGACTAAACAGCCCAAAACAACTGCTTTGGCCAACAGATAGTTGAAAAGGGGGAACCGAAAAAGCTTTGGGCATTAACGGAGGTCACTTTCCAGGAAAGGGTGGGGTACAACATCATTATTCCACTGGGTGTTAACTTTGTGGGATGCAAAGTGGTGGTAGACCCTGCTTCACAAGTGACTGTGATAAGTACAGAATTTGCCAAGGAAATCAGTCACAATTTAGCACCGGCAGAGGAAGTAACATTGAAGGGGGCAGCAAAAGAAGGCTGTATGTCAGCTTTTTTTGTAGAGAAAGTTAGAATTACAGTAGCAGAAAACACTTTCTCGTGGAATGTGTATGTTGCCACCATTATGGATACGATTATACTGGGGTTAGATTTTTTGTTAGCCCATGAGTGCATCATTGACCTAACATGCAATGTAGTTGTTATTGTAGGAGTTGTGGTCCCAGTGGAGTTTTGCTGGGAAGGCAATAGGTCACATACAGTGTGTAAGGTAACCTAGCAACAGAGGGTAGTAATAAACCCCGGAACACAAGGGTGCATGGCAGGGTCAGTATTGAAAATGCAACACAGGAGGACCATGTAGTAACTCCCATCAGCATTGGGGCAGAGTTAGTTTGCCCTACAGTCCTGGGATCTGGTAAAGATAACATTCCCCTAGATTTCATCAATCTGGTGGGTCGTTTCATAACCTTTAAGCCTGGTAAGCTGGTGGGCAGTACCATGCAGTCTCAAGAGGTCCTGTCAGGTCCAGAGGTGACAGGTTCATCATCGTTGATGAACATGGATCCTCCTTTTTTTACTGACAAACCCTGGAAATTGAGGGATGAGAATGATGCATAGGTGAGGGATTTGTCAGGGTTGATGGACACTGATCCTTTGGTCTGAAACATCCAATCATCAGAAGGAGGATGTTTGTCAAAGTTGACAGACACAAATTCCCCTGAAAATTACCAGATAAGGGCAGTGGACATTGGGAAGCAAAGTACTTAAAGTATCTGACACCAATTGAATCTCAACAATTGGCTTAATCACTAAGTGGCTATGCCAGTGTCTTTTCAAAGCATGAACTGGACATGGGGTGCTTTGTAGCTGTGACATACAAAATTAATGCTCAGGATGCCAGACCAATTAAACAGTGAATGAGGCGAGTTGACGCAAGAGTGATTTGGCCATATTCATCTGAATGGGCAGCAGCACGTGTGCTAGTAGGGAAGAGAGATGGGTGCCGTGCTGCTTGGATTATCAGGCACTGAACAATATCACAGTGAAAGACCCTTATCCGTTACCTCTTATAGGAGAGTGTCTGGACACCGTGGGGATGCTTCTTTTCTTCCCTAGATATTGCCAGTTCATACTGGCAACTTCTTATCGAGCCCAAAACTTCTCACGAGAGAGCATTCCTCACCAGGTACGGACTGTTTGAAAATTTTCTATGCTGTTGGGTTTGTATAATGCTCCCACAACCTTCATCCGAGCAATGAACCTGGTGTTAAGGAGACCGACATGGTCTGTGGTACTAGCATTTCTCAACATGGTTAGAGACACACAAGGATCCTGCCAGTGATGAGCTCCAATTGAAAAGTCCAGCTACCAAGCACTGTTGGATGTGTAGATCAAAACGTTCCCTTGAGGAGGGAGTCTGTTTCTATAGATGGGAGGAGGTGGTCCCTAGGAGATGTCTAGTAGTGCCAAAATCTCTGAGGGATGAGGTTTTCAGGCAGTGCCATGATGTTCAGTTCACTGGACATCTTGGACACACCAAAAGCCTTGGGATTCTCAAGAGAAGTTTCTTTTGGCACCAAATGGGCCTCAACTGTAAGCTGTATGTGGAGTCATGTATTACCTGCAGCATGACCAAAAAGCCAATGGCTGATAGCCCAACTGGGCAGATACCATGCAGGGGCTCCAATGGACAGGCTCCATATAGACATTTTGGGTCCCTTTATTCCTAGTGCATGGGGGAAAGTATACATCTTAATGATAGTCGATCAATTCATCAAATGGATGGAGTGTTATGTGCTCCCAAAACAAACAGCAGAATGCATTGTGGACTAACTTGTGAACAAATTCATTGCAAGGTTTGGGTGCCCTCTCTTTCTCCATAGCGATCAGAGGGAAAATGTAGACAGGAAATTAGCACTGGCCATATGTGATCTATTAGAGATCACTAAGACGCACACCACACCCTATCACCCCTGCGGCAATGGGCAAGTAGAGAGGAATAACCATCTGTTGTTACCAATGATCAGGTGTTGTATTGAAGGGTCCCAGAGGAATTTGGACAAGCATTTGCCCCAGCTAGCTGTTGCAATCCGTGCAATGCTGAACAGGAGCACCGGTTTTTCGGCCAATCTAATCATGCTTGGCAGGGAAGTCTTCAGCCCCAGGGATCTTGTGCTTGGATTAACTGGGGATCAGCCAGAGCATGATCCGCCAGCATATGCCCAAGAGCTTAGGCAGCTCCTATATAAAACACACCAGGTAGCTCGGGATCATCTGAAGGTGTCACAAAGACGGCAACAGAAAACATATGACCTCAAATTGTGCAGTCGCTTATATAAGGTGGGTGATCTTGTGTACAGGCTGGAGTCTGACTGCAAGCCAGGACAATCACAAAAACTGAAGAAGGTGTGGAGTGGTCCATACATGGCAGTGAAGGTGTTGTCTCCAGTCCTGTTCAGGATCACGGGTTGTAGGAAGGGGTGGGTGGGCATCACGATCCTCTAAAGCCCTGCAAGGATCACTTTATCCCAATGTGGATGAGGAGGATGAGGCACGAGCCCTTGGATTTAGATGACGTAATCGCCTATTGTCAGGAGGAGGATGGCAGTTCTTTGAACAATATTCTCCATGATCTTTTTGGCCATGCAGGGCCAGGGGACCCCACCCTCACTACTGATGGGGATGTGGATACTGCCGAGCCAGGCAACGGTATTGATGACTGCTTAACTGGTACCCCAGTGCCCATGGCCCTGGCAGCTGATGATGAGGAGTCACAGGAAGGCTTTGATGATGGACAGGAACCACCAGTTTCATTACCCATAGTGAGCCGGCCATCACCCTCTCCCATGAGAACAAGGACTGGAAGGAGAGTTGGACATTTTTGAATATTAAAGAAATGTGTACATATTAATAGTTGTTCTTTTTAAGGAGTGTTGCGCATGTGGGGGGTAGGTAATTAGGGCCATAAGAATAGTTAAGGCAAATGTAGTATTATGCCTTAAGTGGTAAAACCACCCCTTAAATTTTGGGTAGATGTCAAGCCCATTGTCATGGGATGAGGAAGGCACATCAGCATTCGGGGACTAATATCTGGACAACTGGGCTATGCTGGTCACTGGATTCTTGAGAGCTTTGAAGGAGGTGCATGGGGCCTTCTGAGGTGAAACAACTCCCTCACATGTGCAGTCAAGGAAGCTGCATGGGGAGAATTCCAGCGCCACTGAGGTGGAGATCTCCTTGCTGAAGGAGTTAGCTGTGAGGACCGGGACCCTGTTTGGGGATCAACAGAAGGAGTATCAGCAGCACCTTCTTGTGTTACTCCTGCCCTTAGCTGTAAGACACAGGTTACCAGTGGTCTTGCATTTAAGAGAATGTATCAGTGGGGAGTATACAACCATCGCCATGGAGCTCCTCAAAAGGACACTACCTCCAGAGCATCCATTAAATATTCATTGTTTTTCTGGAAGGACTACAGAAGATCGTGCCTGGATGGAAGCCTTCCGCACCTGTGTTTGGCATTGCAGCCTTCAATGGATGTGGGGATGACAGGGCCATGGTATTAAGCAGATACCTCTGCAGAAACTGGTGGTGGAGACAGATTTGCCATACTTGGTCCAGATAAGCATGAAATCCAGGGCAAGATACTCTAACCCAGGCATGATCCTGACGGCAGCCAGAGTAATTGCCAAGGCTAAAAAATGCCCTTGTCCACAGTGTGTGAGCCCACCCACTCAGTGACCAAATGTTTCTACAACATAGGAGGATGTCACTACAAGCTCTAAGGGGGGAAATTCTTGTACATATATATATATATATATATATATATATATATATATATATATATATATATATATATATATATATATATATATATATATATATATTGGTTGCCTTGGGGGTACTATTTAGAGCAGGCCAACTGGACAGGTTGTTATCTGGCTAGCTAGTTTAGTAGTGACGAAGCATGTGGGTGACTCTGTAAGAGCATGAGACCTGTGGTGGTGGTGGTGGTTCGGTGGTTGTACTCTGTTGAAATTTACTTTTTGGTATTTTTCAGAAGTTAAAAATGACAAAATTGCATAGGGTGTGTCTTTCATGATAGGGGGAGTGTTGTACGGGCCAAACAGCCCACTGGAAGTGACATTGGGAGCTGAGTGTGATCCTGGGGCAACCGACCTGAGGTCTCCCTTGAAGACGAATATAGCAAGCTGACCAGACATGCTCACCAACATTCTATTTAACACCCGGATGATCGGCGCCTTAGCTGCTACTCCAGTCAACGTAATTCAACTTTCTTGTGCCAACACACTGCCATCGACAACAGCAGTATGTAGTGCTGCTACTGATGTCGTTCAAAATGCTGTAAAAGGTGTTGTGGAAGAAGCAATGCAAAAATGGACAGAAAACTGAAAAGCCAGGATGAAAAGAGTGCTGAATTGGTTAACGAACTGCAGGCTTTGAAGAAAATTCTCGCTGACAAGACTACTCCATGTTAATGCCCTTAGACATGTTAGATCCCTTGATATCATTGCCATTGACAAAGTGAAATTTAACAGTACAAGGTTTAAATGGTGAATTAGGGGAGAATGAATCAACCACTAGACAGAAGACCATGCAAATGGGAAAAGAGTGTCTGAAATTAAGTGATAATGAGTTGGCAAAATCTTGCTTCTCAGCTTGCCACACACTAAGTAAAAAAACAAAAAAATGCAGGAATTATTGTCAAGTTTGTTGACTTAACTATGCAAAACACATGGCCGTCGAGCGCAAAAAAACTGAAAGATGCATCCCAGAAAATCTCCATTTCACCTGATCTCCCACTGGTATTGGGGGATCTGGAACCTGACATCGTGGAACACCAAAAATTGTTGCCAAAGGACAGAAAAGAGTAAGACTCAAGTTAAATACAATAAAACGTGGCCATACGTTCCAATGAAATTGCCCTATCGACCAAAGCATGACCTTAACATGTTGTGAGAAAGTTTTATTCTCCCAGGATATCTGTAGTGAATGACATTGACCCCTTCAAAGATCTGTGACATTATGCCTAGTAAATTCATGATAATGGACTTTCGTCCTTTAGCAAGATATGAACTTGCTTAGCTAGATCTACGTGACCAAGTATTCTCTATCTATGGATGGCTGATACAAAAAGATGAAAGAAGAAAAACTTGTTGATAGCACAGATATGTTACTGTGACATTAATGTATCAGATATTATCTTTTATTTATTTTAGGTCCATTCTATTATTTTCTGAATTTATTGATTGCAATACTTAAAATCTTTAAAATATTACTGAGATAATTTTAGGCCTACATTATAGGCCTATATTATTTCATGTTTGCTAATGTACCTAAATCTAAAGTAAGGTTAAGTGCTGCTTTCATACGTTTATAAATTAGTGTTGAAGTTGCAATTGATTGTGAGTGGCTGGATTTTATTGCACATTCATCAGTTACATACTGGTTTGCTGTTTTTATATTGAACTTCTAGGTACAGATGTTCAAACAGATTCAGCTGAGATATTACTCTTTAATATCCAAACAAAGTACATTCTACAGAAATGTGACAATTTATTGATACATGTGCAATTGAAATTATTACTCACTGGTTGTCAGTACACTATGCATCATAGTGTGACAATAGATATTTTGAATAAATCTTAAAGAGATAATTGTCAGGAATTTTGGAGGTTTGGAAAAGAACTCTTTTAATCATTTACTTATACTAGATATGAATAATTTAGAAAATGAACCAGATTTTATTGATCACTTCCATATTATGATGATGATCAATTATAAATTCTTTTTAAATCATCTTATAACAAATTTAAAATTTTAAGTCTGAATTGTCAATGTCTTAATTCACAATTTTAACAAATATATATTTATTTATTTTTTAAATTAAATAACAATAGTATCATATTTGATGCAATTGGTCTACAAGAGACCTGAATAAAAGGTGATACTGATGAGTCTGTATTTACTGTTGAAGGTTATAATACGATTTATCAAGAGAGAATATCAAGTGAACATGAGGTCTCATTATTTACTTAAATAAAGCATATGAATAATGTTTTGCCACTTTATGTAAATTCTGATGTTTGAGAAGGTTTATTTTGGTGAAATTCCCAATTGTGTCAATTGTAGGAAAAGTGTAATTGAAAACATTTACAGTCCTCCTAGAGATAAATTGCTTAATATAAAACTTTTCTTGAATAATTTAATCCTGTTTTAGAATTTTGAAATATGTCAAATTATGAAGCAATACTTGCGAAGATTTTAACATTGATCTGCTAAAGATTAATAATACGAGTAAACAGAAAGTGCATGATTATTTTGATACCCTGGCCGCAATTTTTTCCCAAAAATCACTCTACCAACTGGTTTAACTGAACATAGCTGTACATGTATTGATAATTTCCTATGTAAGTTATCATGATGGTCAAACTGGCATCTTCATGAGCAATATTTCTGACCATCAGCCATATTTTATAAGTATTAATACAGCATCTCTTAGAGATAATGTACCTAAAATGTCAGCATTAAATGTGGTGGTCAACATCTATAAATGGAATATTAGCCGATCTTGCATCATCTGGTAACATAATAAATCAAAATTATAATATCTTTATTGAAACTATTAAAAATTCATAAGCATATATTTTCCTGTTTAAACAAACTGTTAAATATAATAAACACAAACACAAAAGATCACAATGGATAACACAGGGTCTAATAAAATATATCACTCATAGAGATAAATTATACAGAATCCTTAAACAAACCCCCAAATAATACTCCTGATTATGAATCACGTAAGATTTCTTTAAATACATACATTGAAAATTTAAAAAGGAATATTAATAGAGCTAAATATGAATATTATAAATCCATGTTTGAAAGATATAAAAATGACATGAAGAAAACATAGGGAATCATTACGAATATTCCTAACAGAAAAATCAAGATAAAAATCTTCCGTATTTTTTCAAAATTAATGGAAAATTACTGTCTGATAAGTATACAATTGCTAATGAATTAAATTCATTTTTTACAAACATTGGATCCAAATTAGCTTCAGAAATTACATATAAAGGCAACAAAGCTTACGAAGATTTTTTTAACAAATCCCAGTTTCGAGATTTCGGTTTGAGCAAACGAATGAAGACACCATTAGTAACATAATTGATAATTTGAAATCTAAATCCATTGGTGATTATTCTATCTCAGCTAAGTTATTAAAATCAATTAATTCAGTAATACCTTAGAAATTTAACGACTATTGTAAACCAGGCTCTACATTCTGGAATATTTCCTGAAAAATTAAAATTGCAAAGGTCATCCCTATTTTTAAAAGAGAAGATAGCTAACTTTCTTTTGGATAACTATCGCCCAATTTTATAGGTGGTTTTCTCAAAATGTTTGAAAGAGTTATTTTTGATCAAGTACATAATTATTTTTCTAATAACGATTTATATTTTGTTAGCCAGTATGGAGTCCGACAAAAACATTCAACTGAACTTGCTACATACGAATAAGTTGACAAAGTAGTACAGGAGATGGACAAAGGAGAAACAACAGTTAATATTTATTTAGACTTATCAAAGGCATTTGATACTTTGGCCCACAACATACTATTAGATAAATTAAAATACTATGGCATCACTGGTAATGCACAATCATTGTTTCAAAGTTAATTATCCAGTCGAAAACAATATGTTCAGTTTCAAAAAATTAAGTCTGAAATGAAAGAAATTACAACAGGTGTCCCAGAGAGGTCTATTCTTGGACCACTTCTTTTTATAATGTATATTAATGATTTGCCAAATGTTTGTAAACTTTTTTACCAATAATATATGCTGACGACACTACTTTATCTAGCACTTTGTGCTCTTTCAAAACAATTCCTGAAACTGAATTAAATATCAATATAAACAAGATATGTTTGTAAAACATAGATGCCCCCCTCCCTCATTACCCTTGTCCTCGCTACCCTTGCCCTCGCTTCCCTATTGATAGTGGTAGAAGGGGCACTCGTGACCTTACAAAATAAGTGAAGGTTGATCATACATCAATGTCACATATCTTTATACTTTAACCAAGCCCTTAAAAAACGACTAAAAACCTGGGCAATATAAAAGTTATAGCTGAAAAATTAGTCATCATTTAGAAACCATATTCAGCAAAGTGGCTTTATGACCTTGGAAATTATGGCACAGTCACTCA
Organism: Hermodice carunculata; assembly: GCA_964020975.1. Classification (NCBI taxonomy): domain Eukaryota; kingdom Metazoa; phylum Annelida; class Polychaeta; order Eunicida; family Amphinomidae; genus Hermodice; species Hermodice carunculata. Next base: position 42,517,851 of record OZ026615.1, on the reverse strand, counting down.
TTTTCACTTGACCTTCTTCAGTTATTGTGCGAAAAACAAAAAAGGAAGTCTACTGTCTGTGTGTGACCCTCAAAACTGGGTCAAGGTCACCCATCTACAAACTCAAACTAGCCCTTATAGGCAACCATAAAGCTGTGCAATATAAAAGTGCTACCTCTAAAATGCAAGTTATCATGCAGAAACATTATTCAACCAAATGGCTCTGTGACCTTTGAAATTAGGTCAAGGTCACCCATCTTCAATCTTGACCTAGACCTGAATACGGACAATTATCCAGTGGAATATAAAAGTCCTAGTTCAAAAACCTCTTCAGTTATCATGTGGAACCCAAAGTTAACTCAGGTACCAACCTGACCTTGGAAATTAAATCAAGGTCACCAAACTTTAAGCTTCTTCTAGCCCTTAGCAAGGACTACAGACCTGTAAAGTATCCCAGTCCTAACTTAAAAACTTCTTGCGTTATTGTGCAGAAACCACAGGAAGCATCAAACCATATTCAGTAAAGTGGCTCTGTGACCTTTAAAATGAGGTCAAGGTCATCCATCTTCAAACTTCGCCTAGCCCCAAATATGGACTATTATCCTGTGCAATATAAAAGTCCTACCTTAAAAACCTCTTCAGTTATTGTGCTGAAACCAAAGTTAACTCAGGTACCACTGTGACCTTGAAAATTAGATCAACGTCACCCATCTTCGAACTTCGCCTAGCTTTTGATTAGAATGATACACCTGTACAGTATCAAAGTCCTAGCTTAAAAACTTCTTGAGTTATTGTGCGGAAACCACAGGAATTGTACAATCTCTCTGTGACCCTGAAAACTGGGTCAAGGTCACCCATCTTCAAATCAATCTAGCCCTTACAGAGAACCATAAAGCTGTGCAATATAAAAGTTCTAGCTCCAAGGTATAAGTTATCATGCAGAAAGCATGAAACCATATTCAGTAAAGTGGCTCTGTGACCTTTAAAATGAGGTCAAGGTCATCCATCTTCAAACTTCTCCTAGCCCCAAATATGGACTATAATCCTGTGCAATATGAAAGTCCTAGCTTAAAAATCTCTTCAGTTATTGTGCGGAAACCAAAGTTAGCTCAGGTACCACTGTGACCTTGGAAATTAGGTCAAGGTCACCCATCTTCAAACTTTGCCTAGCTTTTGACTAGAATGATATACCTATACAGTATCAAAGTCCTAGCTTAAAAACTTCTTGAGTTATTGTGCGGAAACCACAGTCTACCGACCGACCAACCGACCGACATGTGCAACGCTATATGCCCCACCTTCTTCGAAGGGGGGCATAATAATGAACAAATTAATATATGTGAATAGCTAAAAATAAATCGCTTGTCATTGATCCCCACCCCACCCCCACCCCCACCCCTAAATGTATGGTATTTCATATGCCTCAAGAAAGGTTGCTATACACCGGATTTGTATATGGATGGTAACTATTTACAGTGTGAACATTGATGATTTCAATTTTCTGGGACTTACAACTAACAAACACTTAAATAGGAATAGCCATATTAATAATATTTCAGTAAAAATCTCTAAGGTAAATGGTATATTAAATAGGCTTAAACATTTTCTTACTTTGAACATACTTATTACTCTTTACAATTCACTTATTTTACCACATCTTCATTATGCAATTTTAAACTGGGGTTATCAAATTAGTCAATTAAAGATTACAAAAGAAAACACTTAGAATTATTACATTAAGTACTTATGATGCACACAGTTAACCTATTTTGAAACAGTTACAATTATCAAAAAAGATATATTTAAATTACAACTTAAATTTTACAATGAATTTGAAAATAAATCTTTACCTAAATATTTTAATCAAATCTCAATTATGCTTAGTTCTGAAGTCCATGATCACAATACTGGAAGACGAAGTATCTTTAATGATAGAGAGTCATGAATTTTTTAAACCTTGCAGATGATATAGTCTAGTCAGACTGATTAATGAAACCCCAAAACTAATAACTGATAAAGTAAGCACCCACAGTTTACAAGGTTACACAAATTAAATTAAAAGATATTTTATTGAATAATATTCAGAAATATATTCAATTTCTGTTTGCTATATATGTAATAGATAAATGCGATATCTGTGTAACAGATAAATATGATACTAATTATTATCAATGTTTGTAAAAACTGAATCATATTAATTCCCTTTTCCCAGTACCTCTAGATCGCTTGTCAAATTTAAATCACTCTGTTAAATATGTCATAAATAAGTACTGTATTGTATTTACTTTTTCTTTCTTTTTTTTTTAGTACCCAATGAAAATGTGTATCTTTAAAGAGTTTTTTTGGGTGGCCCTCATGCGACCGACCTTGTGGTCTTAATCAAGGTCTCCTGACCAGTAATAGTTATATGTCTAAATTCTTATTGTATTCTTTGGGTCAAATAAAAGCAATCTGAATATGAATCTGATCAAAAGTTCCCGAGATCATGCTCCTGGTACCCTCCCCCCATCCACCCACCCAACCACCCACCCCACCCCCAAGTAAAACGTCATACCTACGGCGTTCATCTCGTCACTTTACAGGATTAGGAAAGGGTGTTTTTATACCTTATTTAAAATAACAATAAGTTTAATTCCGAGAAATGTGTAATTTTGGACTAAGAAGGAGGAGGGGTACATTTAATTCCAAGGGATAATTGTAGTTTTGGAATGGTTTTAATTGTACATGATCCCTTTGCATGTATATGAAAATATTCCAGGCACCCCCCCCCCTTTTTTTTTTCGGTAGCCTCCGGTCAAGTGCTGCAGTGCATCGATGTAAGTTTCAGCTGTTAATTATGTTTCTCAAAAGAGACTCTTCTTTTTTTTTTTTTTGTATACCTAGGTCTTTTTTAAGTAAAAGTGCTAAAATAGCGATTTTTATTTATATTGAATGAAAAATGTGTAGGACCTTGCCTTCGAAATAAGTAAGTGCATTATTCTTATGACAATGATGTTAATCGTAATAAGAGTGAATGGTTAAATGAGAGAAAGATCAAACAATAGTTATCCCAACAGTTTTTGCTCGTCGCAGCATGTTTTATTGTAATGTGTATCATCCTAATTTAATTACACACCAAACGGCAACGATATAGCATGTAATTGATCAACTTATATCTCTTCAGAGAGTTGCTGAAATCACTCGGTAGACACAGCTGATTGGATATACAAAATCCTGTCCTGGAAGTTAAATTTGTAAGAGATGCATGAAGACAAAGAGTAAATGATTGGAATTTCAGGTCACTACGACCTACTGTGTGGTTCCCGTGACCTATTGTTCTCAGATTGGTACAGAGATGCGTTATAAGACAAACATTTAGACGATTAGATTTTCAGGTCACTGTAATCTATTATGTTGATATATTTACGGTCAATTTGACTTTGTGTGTTGAAATCAACAGATAAGTTGAAACTGTGAAAGCTATGATTGCAAGCAATCACTGCAATATCTTCAAAGTGTCTGGCTGAAGTCTTCTCCACTTTGGTACAGAGATGCATTCTATATCAATAAAAACAGAGCTAAATAGGTTTTGAGGTCACTGTGATCTATTTTGTGGTTACTGTGACCTATTTACCTTTAATTTGACTTTGTGACATCAGTATCTTTAAAATGCTTGGATAGATTCTTCTAAAATTTGTTACAGACATGCATTGCAAGACAAAGATTGATTGACTAGATTCATTGACCTTCTGTGTGGTTACTATGACCTATTTACAATGAATTTGACTTGGTTACTGCAATATCTTCAAAGCGTCTGCATGGATTCCAACAAAATATGCACACAGATGAAATTAAAAAGAAATAGCCGATTAGATTTTCAGATCACTCTGGCATAATTTTAGGTTCCTATTTACAGTCAGTTTGACTTCCACTGTCCTTTTTGCAAATTGCCTGGAATGAGTTTGTTCAAATTTTATTTGATGTTGTCAGGAATAGATAACCTCGTCAGAATTTGACTTCAGTGCAACATATTCATGGGTTACTTTGCAAATAAATAAATAAATAAATAAATAAATAAATAAATAAATAAATAAATAAATAAATAAATAAATAAATAAATAAATAAATAAATAAATAAATAAATAAATAAATAAATAAATAAATAAATAAATAAATAAATAAATAAATAAATAAATAAATAAATAAATAAATAAATAAATAAATAAATAAATAAATAAATAAATAAATAAATAAATAAATAAATAAATAAATAAATAAATAAATAAATAAATAAATAAATAAATAAATAAATAAATAAATAAATAAATAAATAAATAAATAAATAAATAAATAAATAAATAAATAAATAAATAAATAAATAAATAAATAAATAAATAAATAAATAAATAAATAAATAAATAAATAAATAAATAAATAAATAAATAAATCACGTTACAGGGAAAGTGGGCAAGGGGAGGCATCCCAGCGATTGTTTGCAAATGCGGTCTGAGTTTGATTGGTTATTGACAAACACGCTACTACGTGCTGCCGCCAGGTTCCAAATAGATCTAAGCACGTGCTTGCACTATTTTTAGTAACAGAGTTGGAAATATAAACATTCCTTCAATCTGACTCTGATCGACATATATAAAACAGGTTATTAGTATTTCAGACAAATCCCCATCCAATTTTAAGAATTGCAGTTATCTAATGAATGCAGACAGTTTCATAAAATAATTTCCCCTGTGGGTTATGTTTTTGTAAATTATTTACTTTACAGTTTGGTGCGGAACTGTGTTTTCCCCGAGGGAAGAGACTTGATACAAACCTCCACTAGCAGGTTTATTTTTAGGGTCGCTGGTGTTAGGGGAAACCCTCCTAATACGCATGCGTCAATACAGATTTTGCGGGAAAGTTTAAAAATAGCGATGTAAATATTAGTCGCACGTTGCACTGAGCCCCCTTTGATAGGGTCCCCTGACCCTGCAAAACTGAAAAATTGCGTCACCTCTCTATTAAAATATTTTAATTGCGAAAGGTCTATTGCCAGTATTGGGATTATTGCCATCAAGAACAGCAGTGCCCATCAAATCTGTTCCTCAGGCAACCATTTATGTGGCTTCTATATGGAACCTTTTCAACATCAAAAAGCAAAATATTACAATTTAACAAATGAGCACCAACTGTGTATTAAACTGTGAAACACTGCAGGACTAAGCAATATGGTCTAGACAATTTATGGACTATGGTGCTAAAATTTGGAACACTTTGTTGGGGATGGGTGAGTGAGTGGATAGAAGTTTAACTTTAAAACTACAGAGGCCCATGAAATGCAAAATTAAGTTAAGTACTTGGGTCACGCAATTATTATGATTTACAGTATCGATGTACAGGTCTGTGTCTTAGGGTGGTTTTTTGTTTTTGTTTTTTGTTTTTTTTTTTTTGGTTTTTTTTTTTTGTTTTTTTTTTTGTTTGTTTTTTCTGTTTGTTTTTTTTTTTGTTTTTGTTTTTTTTTTGTTTTTTTTTTTTGTTTCGTTTTGTTTTTTTTTTTTGTTTCTTTTTGTTTTTTTGGGGGGGGTTGGTTTTGTTTTGTTTTGTTTTGTTTTGTTTTGTACAATCATGGGGATCAGGTAGAATTTCCCCTGATGTTTCTTAAGTAGGATTGCACCTGCTTTACCTGAGGATACAATTGGGCTTTGATATCTGGCTTGTAAGGTTTCTATCTCTTTCTACAAACCATCAAAGCAGGTGTAATGTTCCCTTATATTTCTGTATCAGTATTTCACCTGTTTCACCAGAGAATACAATAACATTGTGCTTTTAAACCTGCCACACAAGGTTTGGATATTTTTTCCAAAAACCAGGGGAATCAGGTAAACTCTTCCCTAATATTTCTGTATTAGTTTTTCACATATTTCAACTGAGTATATAATTGTAGTTTGATACCTGACACACAAGGTTTGTATTTTTTTCTACAAACCACGGAAAACCGGTAAACTTTTCCCTCATATTTCTGTTGTAGTTTTTCATCTATTTCACCTAAGCACATAGTTGTACTTTGATACACGATTCACAAGGTTTGTACCTTTTTTCTACAAACAATGTGAAGCAGGTAGAATCTTCTTTTTAATTTCTGTATTAGTATGTCACCTACTTTATCTGAGAATGCTATTGTACTTTGATACCTGTCTCAAAATGTTTGTACCTTTTTTGTACAAACCATGTGAAGCATGTAGACTGTTCCCTTAAATTTCTGTATAAGTTTTTCACATATTTCAACTCAATATTTAATTGTACTTTGATACCTGACTCACCAGGTTTGTACCTTTTTTTTCTACAAAACATGGGAAGCAGGTATAGTCTTCGCTTAGATTTCTGTGTTAGTATTTCACCTAATTCACCTGAGAATACAATTAAATTTTGATACCAAGCTCACAATGTTTGTATCTTTTTTCTACAAACCATGGGAAGTTGGTAGAATCTTCTTTTTTTCTGTATTAGTATTTCCCCTATTTCATCCGAGGTTAGAATTGTACTTTGTTACTTAACTCACAAGGTTTGTATCTTTTTTGTAAAAACCATGGGAAGCGGTTAGCCTCTTCCTTTATTTCTCTGTATTATTGTTTCCCTATTTCACCTAAGAAATTGATTGCACTTTGATACTTGACTAACAAGGTTTCTATCTCTTTCCACAACCCACGGGAAGCTAGTGGCATCTTCCCTAATATGTCTGTATTAGTATTTCCCCTATTTCACATGAGAATGAAAATGTACTTTGATACATGATTGACAAGGTTTGCATTTTTTTCTCTACAAACCATCAAAAGTCAGTAGAATCTTCCCTTATGTTTCTGTAATAGCATTTCATCTACTTTAAATGAGAATACAATTGTACTTTGATACCTGACTCACAAGGTTTGTATCTTTTTTCTACAAACCATGGGAAGCAGGCATAATTTTCCCTTATATTTCTGCATTAGTATTTCAACTATTTCATCTGAAAATACAATTGTATTTTGATACCTGGCTCACAAAGTCTTTATCTTTCTTTTACAAACCATGGAAAGCAGATATTTCTGTATTAGTTTTTCACATACTTCAACTGAGTATATCATTGTAGTTTGATACCTGATCCACAAGGTTTGAATCTTTTTCTACAAAACATGGAAAGCTGGTAGAATCTTCTTTTTTTCTGAATTAGTTTTTCACCTATTTCACCTGAGTACATAGTTGCACTTTGATACCTAACGCACAAAGTTTGTACCTTTTTCCTACAAACCATGGGAAGCAGGTGTAGTCTTCCCTTATTTTTCTGTATTAGGAGTTCACAAAGTTCACCTGAGAATACATTTATATTTTCATACCTGACTCACAAGGTTTGTATCTTTTTTCTACAAACCATGGGAAGCAGGTCGACTCTTCCCTTGTATTTGTATGGATATATAGTTTTTCACCCTTTTCACCTAAGAATGGGATTGCACTTTGCTACCTGGCTCACAAGTTGGCTTAAAAGGTTCATCTTTTTTCAACAAACCATGGGAAGTAGGTACAATGAAACCAATTTTGAGAGACCACTGTAATTAAAGACCACATGCCCCTTAAGACCATATTTCTAAAGTCCCTTTTAGTTATCTTTTCCATGTTATTGAGCCTCCATTGAGACCATCTGCCTTATGTGACCACTTTAAGCCTGCCCTATGGGTGGCCTCTCTAAACAGGTTTTGTTGGATGGTCATCTCTTATTTTTCTATATTTGTTTCACCTTTTTCACATGAAAACACTATCACATATGGATACCCGACTCACAAAGTTTGTATCTTTTTGTACCTTACTGACAAGGCTTGTATCTTTTTTTCACACACCATAGAAGTAGGCAGCCTGTTTTCTTATATATTTGTTTTTAATATTTTCCCTATGTAAGCTGAGAATACAACTGTACCTTGATACTTGAATAATGATGTCTGTATCTTTTCTTCTATATCTACACTTAGAATTTCATCCGAGAATACAATTGTACTTTGATACCAGACTGAGATGGTTTATATCTTTTTCCTACACTATCTACAGACCATGGAAGCAGGTGAAGAGGTTAGACTGATCTTTTATAATTGTATTTCAACTTTTCCCCAGAAAAGTACAGTGTGATTTGTTACCTGATCTCCAAAGTTTGCATCTTTGTACCTTCAAACGACAGGAAGCATGTAGACTTTTATATCATATATTTGTCATTAATTTTCATATACATTTTACAAAACAAACAAACAAACAAACCAAAAAACACCACAAAACCCCAAAGCATACACTTTTGTGAAACATCGTCATTTCACAATCACAATGTACAATCAGTTCCATGTCAATATAACATCATGTCAAATCAAGCTCCTTGCATTATTAATTTGGGGAAAAAAGTAGATCTAGTCTTGCCTGATCAAACTGTTAGAAAGCTATTAGACAACTTATGTGACATATGCCTAATAAAAAAAAAATCCCATGTCTCTTCTTTCATAATACTGTTGTCTTGCAAAAGGTACAAGTGTGATCTGCCCGTATAGACTACATACATTAGACGGTGGAACCAAAGACAACAGGCTCAACGAAATAACAAAGCCCAGAACCTTTCCTTCAAATACAAGCCCTTATACCAGACTATCACATTGCATTGTGTATCACTATTTGTGCGCATGGACACAAATGGGGTTAACAATCACATACAAGGTATACATACGAAGCAATTGTTTTACACAATGTTGTTGAATTCTTTTTTCTCAACCATTTAATCTTTCTTTGACACAACCACATGTGCACCCAACTTATTAGGCGTTATTGTGTACCGGGTTGTTTATTCAGCTGAATACACCGAAATTGCCCATTGTGACCCCCTCCAATATTGCATCACAAAGTCATTATTCCAAATATTAGTCTATTTGGCAAATGTGGTCATGTAAGTTGACAGCAACATTGTTCACTGTGTGTCCATCTTGTAAGTCAGGTATCAAAGTAGAATTGTATTCTCAGGTCAAATAGGGATGCATCATTGGTTGTTCTGCTCAAATGTTACACATTTCATCAAAAAACCTTTCAGTCAATTGTTGTGGAATCAGTGGTATGATTAGATCAAACAAGCAGCATACATTGGCCACACACTCTGAAAGTGTCATTCCTGTGATAATTTCATGTTGCCATGGTTCATATATTATGCTAATGCAGCCTTCCTTCAACAACAATACGCTGCTATTATTTGCTGTTTGGTCTCTAAATTTGGTTTATTTTGGCCATACCAACTGCAAGCTACCAAATCCCAACAACAGTCCGGTCACAATAAGACCTGGATTTGGGATACGTATTTATGCCATGGTTGTTACAGAGATTGACCCTTCTACTCCCCATTCTCAGGCAACACTGAAACCAAAACAAGTAAACCCTGATACAGTTTTGACTGATTTAGGCATTGATCTATCACAATCTAATCTTTGGCAACCTTGATTGCTCGCTACCGAGATGTATTTACAGTAGATATGATATGACTGAATTGGGCTGTACAGACCTAGTGTATCAAACAATAAATACAGGGGTAGCTCCTCTAGTAAAACAAACTTTTTATAGAACCAGTTCGAAGATTAGAGCTGAAACAGATCGTCAGGTCAATCAAATGCTTGAAAATAAGATAATACAACGATCAATCTCTCCACATAGCAGCCCTGTGGTACTTGTCAAGAAAGCTTCAGGAGAATATCGTTTTGCTGTAGATTATGATCGTTTAAATAAAATTACTGAGCCCTTAACCCTTCCACTGCCAACTATGGAATTGACTTTTTGGGTGAAAAACAACCTGCTATATTCAGTGTCCTTGACCTTTCTAGTTTTTTTTTTCTGGAAAATTCCAATGCATCCTGACTCTCAGCACAAAACAAGCTTCATAACCTCTACAGGATCCTATGAATGATGCAGATTACCCTTTGGCTTGACAAATTCACCTGCACGGGCAATGCAGCTCATGACCTTGGTACTCAGAGGGTTAGTTGCTGATATAGCACAATGTTATCTCGATGATTTGCTGATTTTGCCAAATGATTTTCCATCTCACTTCAAACGTTTGATGCTTGTCTTTGACAGGTTGCGCTCAGCAGATTTAGCCCTTAAACCTTCAAAGTGTACTTTTTGTCAATTTGCGATACCACCAACTATGATAGCTGAAGCCTTAAATGCATATCATGACAGCCTCTTAGGTGGGGGACACCTAGGATTTGATGGCACTTTTATGGCCATTAGAAACAAGTATTATTGGCCAAGAATGTACTCTGATATCTTGGACTATGTCAAGTTTTGTTATACTTGCCTGAAAATAAAACGCCACCAACATTTTAAACCAGTGCCATTGACACCAATACCAATTGAAGGCCCATTTGACAGATTACACATTGACATATTAGGCCCATTGCATCTAACTTTAAATATGTCTTGCTTGTAGTTGATTCATTTTTGCGCTTTCCTTCTGCCATTCCACTTGAAAATCAAGATGAAAAGAGCATTGCTAATGCATTGTAAAGATATAAATTCTCTATATATGTTTTCAGCAGGTCACTGGTCAGTGAGAGAGGTAAGAATTTCCTATCTCAGTTACTGTCAGCTTCTTGTGAACTGTTCAAAGTCAAGCGAGCACATACTTCATCTTATCAGGCACTGAGTAACAGTGCTGTTGAAACATACTGCCCTAACTTGGCCCGTTCAATGAGAGCCTACTGTAACAAAGAATAATCGAATTGGCCTCAGCTTATTCCAGGAATTCTAATGGCATACAGAAACAGTTTCAGTGCGGGTACAAAATACTCGATATATTACATCTTATTTGGCAGAGAAATGAATTTACCCTTTGATATCAATGTTATTCCGAAACCAACCCTCCCCACAAGTGTGCAAACATATCTCAGTCAAATTTTAGAAGCACTTAAAGTTGGCAGAAGTATAGCAACATCTAACTTGCAACAAGCGCAGATCCAAGCACATTTGGCCATCTGTTACTTCAATTATTACATGTATAAGTTCTGTTTTATTCATTACATTAGTTGGACTCGGTATATTATATTACCGTTATAGACTATTAAGTTTACTTCTGCTTACGACAAATGCAACTACCAACACGAAAGCTGCAGCTGTTGAAACGGCCCCAATATTTACTAGAAAACTTCTGGGTGACCCTAATGCAGCTCTAAGGTTACCAATACCGGTAATCGGGCTGAGCATCAGGTGGCTGCTATGTACCCAAACCTAAAGTGATGGTTGATAATACATTATCTTCTCTGCCGAGAACTGTGTTGCCATGATATCTACTCAAGTGTACACATTGTGGATGTATTATACGTGTTTTAATAGATAGAATGAACATGACTGACTGTCAATTTACACTATACTTGGTAGTGTGTGTGCGTTTGTGTATTCCAAGTAAGTGTTGTAGTGGTACGCACGTAAAGCTCTAATGAAACTACATGTACTTGATGTTGGATGCTTCTTCCAACGATGATCATCAATCTTTTATGGAGTTGCACGATCGCGACCATCATTATTATATTTGGTGTGTTGCTTTGTGACTGCAAATTGTATATTTTATATACATATATTCTTAATCAATACTATTTTATTCTTTTAAATAATCGCATATTCATAAGTAACTTTATTTATGACTTTGCTACTTAACTATATTTGTTTATCATGTGCGGATGGGCAATAGCGTGAACGAACACTTACATCTTGAAAATGTTGACATTCTACTATCTACTATAATATTGACTTTTCATTACTTTTGTATTTTAATAATCACTTCAAAGTTGTTCGTCTCTTAAACTTATTGATGCTCAGCGCTGAGCTCCTTTTAATTTCACGTGATTTCTTAATAATTTATCACCATGTTATAGCTAAATGACGCGTCAGTTAATATTGACACATGATTCAACAGTTTTTTATTATTTACTAATGGTGTGCTCTTTTATCTTCTCTATTTATCCATTCTCTCACATAACTGTGACTAATTCATTTATTCCATAATACTGCATATACTCAGGGACGTGTTATTCAACGTTAACAATTCTCCAAATTTATTTTTTCATTATGTTGCTGGAAACCTTCTTTTTATTTCATTGTCTGTTTCAGTGTCATTTTTGTGACTATACATTTGCGGGACGCCAATATTAGTGCAGCGGAAAATTGTCATACTGAAAATGCGCGACGGAAAATTGGTATAAAATAATATAACACGTCCCTGATATACTCAATATATCTGTTGTGACATTCAACGTTAACAATTCTCCAAATTTACTTTTCATTATGTTGCTGGAAACCTCGTTTTTTATTTCATTTTTTGTTTCAGTGTCATTTTTGTGACTATACATTTGCGGGACGCCAATATTAGTGCGACGGAAAATTGGTATAAAATGATATTGCACAGTAGAAGAATTGATATATTATTTATTTCATAATATGTGGTAGACGGGACAATTATTTAGCAACAGGCTTGGGTTTAGCATGTGCCAGCAAAACAGTAGAGATGTATTGGGAAACTTGATTACTTCGTGTTCCAACACTTGTCATATTGTTTTCGCGTAAGACCTACTCTGCTATCTTATTTAGTGAACTATTAGAAGAATGGTTCAGTTAGTTGATCTAGCTGTAGACAGAACTTTGAAAAGGCACATACTAAACACATTACTGCTTAAGTTTATGGCTTCTGCAACCCTCTTACTTGAGTACAGGACCTTTTGCAACTTGGTATTCTATTGTTTTATGTCACACCATTTGTTTTTATTTGACAGCTCAAAAACGCATCAATTTTTAACAGTGCCACCTACCGGAAATTCAGAAAAAAGTACAATAAATATAACACATTAGAATAAGTCACATGGAGAAAGTAGAGAGCCCCATCGGCAGATAGGGTAATATGAGGCTATACGCTTAGTTAGATAAAAAAAAAGAAAAAGAAAGGGGAGAGAGAGAGAGAGAGAGAGAGAGAGAGAGAGAGAGAGAGAGAGAGAGAGAGAGAGAGAGAGAGAGAGAGAGGGATTCTGTGTACGGACAAGAACAGAATAAAACGACGGGTCGATCCCGAAACATGGAGTTTGTTCACTGTGACAAATTCACAACGGTCCCTATTAGCTGAAAGTATTGTGGTTGGTTATACAACATCCATAAGCCACAGGCCTAAAATATGAAAATATATTTATATAACCTTATGAAAAAACTTTGTGGTAATGTTGCTTTCTTCGATATTTTTAGGACAAGCGTGGATTTAATTGTCAAATACTTAAAATTTACAGACATAATATATGGTACTCTGATATTGACCTGTCTGGTTTTCCTTTGGTAAATGTACGCCATATAGTTTTGGCGACACCAAATATTGAATTGCTTTCGCTATTTAACATAGGTATTCAGACTACAAATTGATTTTTTAATCATATAATATATGGTCTCGTAAAATAAATATTTTGAAGTTGTTGACTAAAGAGGAAAAAGGAGGGGCGGCAATTAAAAGTTCGCGGTATTCGGCATTTTTAATTCACATCGTACGTATAGACTCACAGATAATCCAAATGAGCGATACATTTTGTGCAGCCAACAGTCTATACTTTTTACATTTTTATCATAAACATGTAGCAAATGCACTGCTGTATCTATAAATTGGTACATTCATCATAATTATTCAGGTTGTCTTGAGATCGCTAGCCTGGCCAAGCAGAACCAATCTTGCCTGTTTAGCCAATTTCCCACCCAAAGGCTGCATCACTATCATCTTAGAAGGATAATCACTTCAGTAATACTTTATTAACCAAAGAACTTGAACGGTACAATCTGTCTGACCCGCTGTCAACCAATAGGGTGGGCTCTGTAAATCTCTTATCACCATAAACATAGACCCACTCATTTTGTAACATACTTATAGCATACTGGTTCGTGCCCCTTGCAGCTGCCACATTTCCGTGTGAAAGATTTGATGCAGCTGGTGGATAATCACATGACCCTCCTACTGCTTGTGGCATTGTTTGTTCCATATACTCATCATTTGAGTTTTCTCTGGCTTCCAGACTGCGCGTGATGTCTGCTTTGGCACTGTGAACATTTTGCCGTGCAGCCTTTCACGATGTGACTAGTAGGCAGGCAGCAAAGCGAAGAGAAGCTCTTCTTATTTTGTTCTGTTGGTCTGGAATGCTCAGGTGCAGTACTTTACCAGTACTTGTTAGTCCTCTGGCCCTCCTTGCAAATGCCACCATGCATATATGAACTCTGATATGAGTTGCAGTGCTCTGGCATTTCCCCCTCAACTTTTTGCCTCTTTAAATGTTTCCAACAGTTTGTGCCTTTCTATGACCCTCTTGAGGAACTTCAACAGCCAACGTACATTAAGTCCCTTTATTTGCGTTTCTTTTCTCTTGACCATTCCATGCATGTCACTGGGAACTGGTGTGAGGAAATACCGTGGTTTGGACACTTCACAACAAGTGCCTCTAGCCTACAAACGTGCTTGAGCCACTAATCCTGCAATTTTTCCTTTTGTCCCTTAACATTGAGGCGGGGGCCATGGAAATGGCTAGCAGACCTTGAATTTGAATACTTTTTTCAATGAACACTAGATAAATAATCCATATATGTATATATATATATATATATATATATATATATATATATATATATATATATATATATATATATATATATATATATATATCACAATTACCCCATTATAGCCAAATATGACAAGATACTTCATTGGATAGGCCTTCCAGACTCTAACTTATTGAAGTCTACCAAGCCAACACATTTACATTCAATCTAACTTTTAACATTGTAAGTATAAGAGAAAGCCTGGTGTGTTATGAGACCATAACACATTGGCTTTCTGTGTTATGGGACCATAACACAAGTGTCTCGCCCACATTCCAATAAGCCACGCCCACCTGGGTTTCCGGAACGTAACACCTGAACATGCTGGGTAAATCAGTTTCTGGACGTTTCTCTTAATTTTATGTAGGCCTACTACATTTCTAAATTTCGTGTAATTGAGAAGAAAAATTAAGATGGAAATGTAAATATAAGCAATGAGGGTCGCTTTGGTGTGTGTAATGGCACAAAGACGCGGGTGATTGAAGCTGGCATCGGGCGAGACGCACTAGCGTGCGCCACGCCCACGATGTCAGCTTCAATCACGAGCGTCATTATGCCATAACACACACACAATATCGAACCTCATTTCTTAAATGAGCCATGAATCCAACTCTAAGCGGTCCATTTTTCTGTACATTCTTTCACACCCTCTTTCTGGGGAAAGACGAACCAACAGATAAGCCACCTGAATGACACATCAGTTGTTGTGCTTAAAACTACCACTCAAAATTCAGTATGTTTTCATGCAAATTAAACCAGATAATAGAATAGAAGAAGCCACACAATATATCTAAATGCTGGATAAAAACAAAGTTTTACATCGTTTGACAGATTAAAAGTGTATGCGCTAGCTTTAGTATTTCGCGCACAAGATGTCCAATTGAATAATGTATGGAATAGAGGCCCTCATATAGGCTGGTGAGCCTGTCGGCCAATTGTGTTAATAAAATATGTTTAAACCAATGTATGGAATGATTGAAATGGTTCGTGTATAACATTTCTGACGACCCTTCTTTGTATCGTTCTGTGAGAGTTATAACATGAAAGGAGACGATTATGGCTTATAATTGTCTCGTGGCTTCGCCACTCGAAGCTTCGAGACAATTATAAGCCATAATCGTCTCCTTTCATGTTATAACACATTTGTCATTGGCTGGTAGGAATGGTCATTTGTGTTTAGGTCGGATCAGTGATTTCATGATTGAAAGCGTATTATCTGTCAGTTACGTAATCAAATTCTTACATACACGTGTGACAGTGTCATTTCACTTCTGAGTCACTTCATTCGTGATTTCGCTCAGGCGTTCAGGTAGTTAGTGAATCTGCTAGCTGCCACAAAATGGAAGATGACGTGCCTCTAATTGAACTTGATAATATTGCAACTCAGCAATTATTTTTCCAAAGAAATGAGGGCACCGGCAGTACTGGGAGGTATGTTGGTTTTTATTTGTAGTTTTTTTACAATTTCACAATCAAAGTTTGCTTTGCGTTCATGATATGCTACTGCATCAAGACTACTGACCCGGAGACGTTTTGTGGCTGATGGCATAATGCGTAATGGTACTTGAATGGAAAGTTTTTATCATGGAAATTCAGGTAAATCATTTCAAATTTTATTGTTAGACATTGAAAGGGTTAATTCGGAAAGGGTGAATTATGGATTTTACTTAATTCACTCTTTTTGCGGGCCCTTTTTGCGATTATTGAGGGTGAAAGTCAGCCCAAAAAAGATACATTATCAAGTTTCATATTACATTCTTTTTCATAATCAATGGTTATGGGATATAATCAACACTTTTTGAGCCTTGTGATTGGCTAATTCCTACCAGCCATACGACAAAATAGATTTGACAATTTTGCAGTTCATCGGTTGTGGCATACAACAAAAATGATATATCATAAATTTCAGTCTTTACTGATTCCGATTATCAATAAAAATATCAGTTCACGAACTTCGGGGTACCGATAAGGGCCTTATATTTTGACACTTACGAAGATGCACATAATCATCGACACAGCTTTATGCATACAAGATGTCTTGCTGCATTGTTGAAAAATAAGAGTACATTCACAAGTATGAAAATTTGAAGACTCTTCGAGCAGACTGCGGTCTGACCCGTGGTACTGGGAATTCCAAAGTAAATCAATTGCATCATCGGTAAATTATTTTGCTGCTTTGACAGCAACCTTAGATCTTTTCAGGGTGACTGGCTTCAAGAGGTCGAGGGCATGTACTTTCTGGGTGCTGTACTCATACAAATTGAGAGTAACACTTGTTGCTTCATGGGCGGTCACGACCAAAGTCATGTTGTCTTCATTAACGTCAACTGTTAGCGAGGAGCCCAAGTAGCCAACCCCGACGAAGTGCATTCCCGTGGTCTCAGGAGGCAAGACAGGGTTTATATCCAGGCAATCTGGCCGTATTCTCACTCCACCGTAGCCGAAGATGATATTTTGCAAGAAACCGCCCATCCCTGTGATAAAATGTACGGCTTGATGTGTTACGTCTCCCACAGGTGTTTCTGTCCAAACCTGAAATTATATGAACTGGAGTGGTGAAAATTATGAAGTTATAATGCCCGAGGTTTTAAAAAAAATGGCAAAGAATGACCGCGATCATTATCACAAGCTTCAGACATACTTGCCCACTATACGTGACATATACCCACACTTGTTTTCTTTCATCCAATGTAATTATTTCCCAAAGAAAATGGCCAAAAATTGTATGAAAAATTAAAATAATAACAACACCTCCTGGTAAAAAAAGCAAAAAATGATCGCGATCATTATCACAAGCTTCAGACATACTTTCCCTCTATACTTGATATATACTTACACTTTTTTTCTTCCATCCAGTGTAATTATTTCCCAAAGAAGATGGCCAAAACTTGTCTAAAAATTAAAATAATAACAACACCCCCTGGTAAGAAAAAAAAAACCTGGATGCGATGCATATGTATCAATATTGTTAGTGCCATGTTAACGAGGCTTAGGAGAAAGTCAAGATAACCGTTAATTATTTGCAGTTACTCCGAAGGTCCAATCGTGGCATATCCACGGAAAGTCTAAGTATAAGCCCAGACTGTGGAGACTGCACTTCCTTGCTTGTATGATACGAATTCTCGTAATTTGGCTACAAATCATAACTGAACATTTTACTAATTGCACGCACCTGGAAATCGTTTTTTATGTAGTCGAAGTTACGTTGGAACAATTCATTCGCTTTTCCAAACTCCTTCAGTTCTAACCAATTGGCTGAAAACATACTCCATGTCATGGCGGGTCCGCGTGGGTCCGTTACCTAGTGGATACACAAGACGATAAACATTGCCTTCTCATATTGTAAGACTGAGTCAATGACCTCATAATGAGCTAGGCAAGCTGAAGCTGTTGACTATTACGCACAGAACGAGTCACTTAAAGAGTTAGTTTTGACTATTTCCGGCAGAGCCAGCCAGACAAGCTGAGGCTGTTGACTATTAGTGGTACAGCGAGCAATGTAAACTAACGCTGGTGACTATTGTATGTATGTATGTATGTATGTATGTATGTATGTATGTATGTATGTATGTATGTATGTTGTTTTATTTCAGACACATCATACAGGTACAGGATAAGGTCCATGGTGGAAAAAAAAGTGAACATAAAAGGTATACATGTAAAGAGAACGCAGAAGTAAGAAAGCCCGAGACACCAGTCGAGGCAAATTACATAAACACTGTAATCAGACCAACAATAAGTATCCCAAGAAAACAGTACATATCGAGAGCAAAATGACACATTATATTAATCCCGTAAAAAGAAAGTAATCATAATGCAAGTATAACAAGTTATTCAAGTGTGTAATTACAGGGGACATAGAGAGGATGTCAGAATATCAAACACCTTGAACCAAAGCATTATTACTGTGCTCTCTGTCTCAAAGTAAAGGCTCGTTTCCTCCACAGGGTATCCATGGTATTCGTTCTATTTGATACCAACATTTCACTCGCACAACAATTGGGAGCAGAGCGAGCAGGAAACAAAATCGTTGACTATTAGGGGCAAAGCGAGCCAAGTAAACTAACGCCGTTGACCGTTAGGGGCAGAAAGAGCCAGGCAAAATAAAATTATCGATCATTAGGGGCTGAGTGAGCAAGGTATACTAAAGCTCTAGACTATTAGGGACATTTAATGCCCAGAGCCAGGCAGGTAAAGCTGTTGACTGTCAGGGTCATTTAGCCGCCAGAGGGAGACACATTATAAAGCTGTTGACTATCAGGGTCATTTAGCCGCCAGAGGGAGACACATTATAAAGTTGTTGACTATCAAGGTCATTTAGCCACCAGAGGGGGAAGGGTTATAAAGCTGTTGAATATCAGGGTCAGGATTTAGCTGCCAGACCAAGACACGTTATGAAACAAGAGGCAGAGCAAACTAGTGGATTTCCCCTAACACTATAATTTAAAAGTTGTGATGAAATCACAACTAAGGCAAGGCCAGGAGAGGAGAAATGAGAGTACAGAGAGGACGGCAGAAGCGGGACAGGGATGGGTAAAGTGTAGAGGAGAGAATGGGGCATTTTGAATTTTTTAATATTGTAATATTCATAATTTATGAGGTCATTATTGTGGCTATGTACCTATACGCCTTTTGTCGTTGTTAGTAGCTTATAACAAACAGACGTTTCCATTATAGCTATTAGCCCGAAATATTTGTACAACCTGTGATTATTTATCATCGCTGTGAAGAACACACGTCCGGCAGGTAGCACGGAAGCGAGTTGTAATACTTCGCGATGAAATCCATTATGGGTCCGCCTTTAACATTTGGACCTAATATGAACCTCAGCAAATGTACAAGCATTACATTTTTTTGCTGTTGCCCACATAAAATAATCTGTGGCTCCTTTATTCCTTTTTTTTTTTTTTTTTGCCTTTTGTCATTTAATGCATATTTGAATTCTTGATGATATTTGCTGTTCGTTATATCAATAGATATCAGAAGACAGAAAATAAAAATGCATATATATATATATATATATATATATATATATATATATATATATATATATATATATATATATATATGTATTATGTGTGCGCGTGTGTTCGTGATATGTAAGATAAGTCTTGTCTGATAGGATTTGCTCTTGTTGTGGTTTTATATAACTTTCAGTTCTATATATGTAAAAAAAATCATAAAGTTACCATGTACTAACCTTTTCGTACATGCTGAGATCATTACGTCGTACCGTGTCGGACATATTGTGCATTAATGGAAATCCTAGCAGGATGACATCTGCCTGTTTCACCTTGGTACCTGTATATCAAATATAGGGAAATCATTAATGGTTTGACTTTCACCTCCACTGTAACTCAAAGGGCTATTATATATATATATATATATATATATATATATATATATATATATATATATATATATATATATATATATATATATATATATATATATACATATATATATATATATATATATATATATATACATATACATATACATATATATGTAAATGGTCGCCATACAGGAACAGCATCGGTACAGCGATAAAACCTTGTGTTAGGTGCTGGTGCTTCTGGAGCACAAGATTGAGGGAAATCAGTTCACGTAAATTTACATATACCAAATGAACAAACAGATAATTTAATGAACTTTATGTCAGTTTACAGAAAAAAACATTCAAATACATGCATTTTTTATCGGTTTAGAAAAGATATTAGAATATTATGAGTATTCACAATCACGAAATAATGTTATTAACATTCCATGGGATACTTGTTGTCTACTGGTTTGCCTGCATCAGAGAAAGAGTAGTCGATAGGTCTCATTACTATGCCTGAAAAAAAGGTGATATTAACCCTCTCGGGATAAATTTAATATCTATCTAATCGCCTGTATCACTCTTGATGAAAAAAATAAGCAGAATGGCTATTACGTCATCAAGCCATTTCTGGATATTTTGATTGAGACGAAATTGCGTACAGAAACTTCGTTAACAGGCTTTTGAGAGTTAACTGATGAGATCCGAAAACATCTAACATTAACATAAGAGCTCTCGTATAAATTCTTCCTCTTCCAGGTCGAACAATGATTATACTCCTCCTGGGGAGAGAGAGAGAGAGAGAGAGAGAGAGAGAGAGAGAGGCAGACAGACAGAGACAGACAGACAGACACACATACACACACACACACACACACACACACACACACACACACACAGAAACACAATGGTCACCAAATTCTGAACCATTTCCAATTTTCAGGACAATTATTTTCTCCAAACTCGATGACACATGAACTAATGTCCCTTGACTACATGGCATAAAATTACAGTGATCATTCCCATTCCATATAAAACATCATATGCGTTCTCATTTTTAACAAGAGGGCTGTGTGAACAGCCCGTGCCTCAGCTGATCTTGACATTCATCACACTTGCAGCTCTATGAACTTGGGAAAGGATCAAGGACACCATGTTCTGAATAAGTCTGAACTTTATAGAAGAACACTTACATGTGCAACATCAAAGTTCAAGTAGTTCTTTACTGTCTCAGCATGACCTTCATACAGAATAATTAACATGTGTAGCGAACTCAAAACAGATCTCAAGTTATCAAGTAAACAGTAAATTTCCTGTCAGTTGTCCTGTGAATTAGCATTAGAATGCCCATTGACTTACATAGTAATCAATAGGAAAGCTGCATTGAACGATAAGTACACGAATTGAAAATCCTTAAAAATCTGAAATCCAAAGCAGTGCCACCTTGTAAACAACTGTTTGACCCTTCCACAATAACATATCCATCACATTTCAGCTTAATCTGAGGGACAGTTCTGAGAACAAGTGAAAAATAGCAAAACCATACAAAAAATTCATTAAAAAAATTGCAGCGCCACCTGGTGAACAAATGGGGAACTAGGTGTCCATGGGAGTGTCTATGTACGATATCATAGCATTTGGGTGAGCGGTTTCAGAGGAGAAGAATTTTTAAGGTTTGCCCCAAAAAAGAACAAAAAAATTCATAAAAAATAAAAAATTCAATAGAGCGTGACCATTTGAACACACTTGGTAGAGATCCACCCAAGGCACATCCCCACCAAGTTTGAAGTAAATCTGGTCAATATTATTAAAGTTATGACCATTACAAGAAATTCCCATGTTAAACTTTCCTTTTTAAAACTTTTGTTGAGATTTTTGAAAAAAAATCATAAAAAAATCCAAAATTCACTGGAACATGACCATTGGAACAAACCTGGTAGACACCCACCCAAGGCACATTGCCACCAAGTTTATGTAAATCTGGATGACGGTTTTGGGAAGAAGTCGAAAATGTAAATTAGCATTAGAATGCCCATTGACCTTACATGGTAATCAGTAGGAAAGGTGCATTTACCGCAAAGGAGCCGAATTGAAAAGATCATTAAAAATCAGGAATCGGCAGCATTCCCACATAGTGAACAACTTTATTTGGCCCTTCCATTAGGAACATATCCACCACGTGTAAGCTTAATCTGAGTGACGGTTCTGGAGAAGAAGTCGAAAATGGCTATAACACACAAAAATTCACAAAAAATTTAGAAAAAAACTGCAGCGCCACCTGGTGAACAAATTAAGAACAAGGAGTCTCTTGATGTCTTCCTGTGTGATATCAAAGCATTTGGGTAAGCAATTTCGGGGAAGAAGATTTTTTAAGATTTGTCCAAAAAAAAAACAACAAAAAAATTCATTAAAAATCCAAAAATCACTGGAACACAACCACGTGAACAAAATTGGTAGAAACCCACCCAAGGTACATTGCCACCAAGTTTGAAGTTAATCTGGATGACGGTTTTGGAGAAGAAGTCGAAAATGTGAGTTAGCATTAGAATGCCCATTGACTTCCATAGTAATCAATAGGAAAGCTGCATTGACCGATAAGTACCCGAATTGAAAAAATCGTTAAAAATCAGGAATCGGCAGCATTCCCACATAGTGAAAAACTTTGTTTGACCCTTCTACAAGGAACATATCCACCATGTTTCAGCTTAATCTGAGTGACGGTTATGGAGAAGAAGTCGAAAATAGCTATAACACACAAAAATTCATAAAAAATTAGGAAAAAATTGCAACGCCACCTGGTGAACAAATTAAGAACTAGGAGTCCCAGGAAGTGTTCCTGTGTGATATCAAAGCAATTGGGTGAGCGGTTTCGGAGAAGAATATTTTTTAAGATTTACCCAAAAAAGAACAAAAAAAATTCATTAAAAATCCAAAAATCACTGGACCGTGACCATTTGAATAAACTTGATAGAGATCTACCCAAGGCACATCCCCACCAAGTTTGAAGTAAATCTGGTCAATATTATTAAAGTTATGACCATTACAAGAAATTCCCATGTTAAACTTTCCTGTTAAAACTTTTGTAGAGATTTTTGAAAAAAAAATCATAAAAAAATCCAAATTCATTGGAACATGACCATTGGAACAAACCTGGTAGACACCCACCAAAGGTACATTGCCACCAAGTTTGAAGCAAATCTGGATGATGGTTTTGGAGAAGAAGTCGAAAATATAAATTAGCATTAGAATGCCCATTGACTTACATGGTAATCAATAGTAAAGGTGCATTAAAATAAAATATAAAAATCAATGGAGCGTGACCATTTGAACAACTTGGTAGAGATCCACTCAAGGTGTATCCCCACCAAGTTTGAAGTTAATCTGGATGACGGTTTTGGAGAAGAAGTCGAAAATGTGAATTAGCATTAGAATGCCCATTGACTTCCATAGTAATCAATAGGAAAGATGCATTGACCGACAAGTACCAGAATTGAAAAAATCGTTAAACATCAGGAATCCGCAGCATTCCCACATAGTGAACAACTTTGTTTGACCCTTCTACAAGGAACATATCCACCATGTTTCAGCTTAATCTGAGTGACGGTTATGGAGAAGAAGTCGAAAATAGCTATAACACACAAAAATTCATAAAGAATTAGGAAAAAGTCGCAGCGCCACCTGGTGAACAAATTAAGAACTAAGAGTCCCAGGGAGTTTTCCTGTGTGATATCAAAGCAATTGGGTAAGCGGTTTCGGAGAAGAAGATTTTTTAAGATTTACCCCAAAAAGAACAAAAAAATTCATTAAAAATCAAAAAATCACTGGACCGTGACCAATTGAACAAACTTGGTAGAGACCCACCAAAGGCACATCTCCACCAAGTTTAAAGTGAATCTGGCTGACGGTTTTTGAGAAGAAGTCGAAAATGTGAATTGTGGACGACGGACGGACGACGGACGGACGGACGGACGGACGACGGACGGACGGACGGACGACGGACGGACGGACGGACGACGGACCCTCAAAGAACCTCAGCTGACTGACTAGTCAGCTGAGGTAAAAATCAGGAGTACAGCTTTACCCCCCCCCCCCCCACACACAGATATATATATGTCAAAAACTATGATAATTGGGGACGTTCAGGGACATATTAGCCAATAAGTGAGGCTGGATTTCTTTACGAACCAGGTGGTCTCACTTCTAAAGAGTTAGATACCAAGCTTATCAGTGGTGCAATCTGCAACACACAATCTCTATTTGGAGTTTCGTGGACGGACCGTCCCAGTTTTTGGTGTTGCTTCAAAACAGCGGCACACATTAGTAACTGCAGTTCATATTAACGTGTAAAATCTTTTTACAGAGTTGTCTACGTAGGTATCTTACCTGGAGTGTATCCATCGAACTCTGGATGATAGTTAAGTTTAGCGTCAAACGGAATGTACATTTTTTCGGCCACTATTTTGAAGCGAGGGTCGGCTTTCTGCCCTGTCAATTTGGCGACGTAATCTGGTAGCAGTAATGATATTTTTGCAACGATGTTGGTGTAGACAGAATTACTGATGTTTTTATGATATTCATCTGGAGGCATTACACCTAATCGGGAGAGAAACAGAGAAAATAAATCGCATGCTAAATACGTGTGTTCTTTTGGATCTAATCTAACAACCAACAGAAACAAGGAAAATGTTTAGCCCATCCAATGCACAGGTTTTATGCACCCTAACCGGTACTTGCAGACCCATTTGTAAACCTCAGTCCATGTGCATGTTCTCTCATTATCATCCCTGAAATTCAGCTGACATTGCGGAATATACTTTAAAACAATCTGAAAGTGGAACGGAAAGGCAAACTTTTTACAACTCCTTGCCTGATTTATCGTAACCCTCACCGTAGATAACGAGAGGACAGACGTATATGATTGAATTTATATTCGAAGTGTTCTGTTTAAAATTAAAAGGGGTAGGGAGTGTCTCTTAAAACTATTCTAAGATTGGTTGCTCATCACAGTTGATCAGTACTCAGGCAAGGCAAGGACGTACACAAGGACACGGTAAACATATTAATGAGTCTCATCACTCCAGTGTAACATCCCTACAATTGTTTACTAGAAAATTTAATACTCCAAATGGTATCCATATAGTTAGGTATGTACTTTATTACATACCACTATCAGTTTTGAAGCGATTAAGACAAGATATCAACAAATTATTCATGAGAAAAGAATTTGACAAAATAGTGTATCATATTTTCAATAACATAGCTTTTCACAGACTTTTTAAACCTGTAAGTATTGATAGGAAGACACCAAAGAATGATTTCATTAAATTAATATATTATGATAGGAGTGTTGATTTCATAAATCCGTCCCATATATTACACAATAAGAGGGTGCAATCATGCATACAAGCTCACCTCAATAGTGCTGCTCCTAATTTTCATACAGATATTAGAAAACTGTTCCTTCCAAAAAATAACCACACAAAAGTTCTTGAAGAATTTAATCTATATGACTATAAAGAAAACAAATGACCATGTCGATGTCATAATTATATTTCAAATCATCATGGTCATACAATTACTGGAGATCTTTCTACTGTACCAAATGATGCACTGCGTAAACTTATTTCAAAAGGACCTAAATACCGTGAGCAACAGACGATTGCATGGGGGTAAAGATGAGAAAATGGTTACAGAAGCTGTTGAAGAATATGCTATAAAAAAGGGACAAAGAAGGATAAGTTTGATATTTCCGTCTTAGATGAATAGATCAGTGAAATACGATTTGTCGTTACAAACAGAATACGAAAATTACAGAAAACAACCAAACAACGACCAGTTCCTGTTGTGACAAATCCAGAAGTTGTTCATTGCCTGTAACAGATGCATGATAAATATGTTTTTGCACCTGCTGATAAATCATCCAATAATATTATTGTCATAATATGTAAAAAGTTTTATTATGAGGTACTAATTGACGAATTAGGCCTGTTGACCAACTCAAGTTCTCCCACATATGAAAAAGTAGATGAATCTTTGGATACTATTTTGAACAAACATTAACAATTTTTATCTTCAGCTGGCCTGGAATTTTCTGATGTACATGCCCATTTACCCAACATTTACACATTTCCAAAACCGCATAAAAATCCTTTTAAGCCCCGATTTATAGCAAATTTTGCTCTACCTGAGAATTGTCAGTTTTGATGTCTGAAGGCTTGAAGAAAGTACAGGAATTTTGGTTTATGTACTGTGGTCAGACAGAAATATCTTCTGGTATTAACAGGTTTTTGAAACTATCTTATTCAAAGATCCTGTTGGAGCAGTTGAATGGTACTGATAATCATTTACCTTTTAAACAGTTTTCTTCTTGGGACTTCTGCACTTTATATAAAAATATCTCTCTTTTTGATTTGAAAGAATGTATCAAATCTCTCATACATAAAACATATGAAAAAAAAAAAAACTTTCAAAGAATGGTCAAAATTATCTTATATAGGTGCATATTTTGGTAATGATATGAATGATGACGAGTTTGCTTTTGAATACGATCAATTTGTTGACTTGTTGACCTTTTCGATTGATAACATTTATGTTCTTTTCGGATATTCGATCTGTAGACAAACAATTGGTATTCCAATGGGTACCAATAATTCGCCTCTTTTGGTCAATTTATGTTTATTTTACTATGGGTATAAGTTTCTTATAAAGTATCAAAAGAAAAAATCATAATAGTGTTTTAAGTTGATATTAAGACACATTGATGGCCTATTAAGTATTGACAATAAACACTTTCGAGAATATATTTCACAAATATACCGTGATGATTTGGAATTTTAAAAACCAACAGAAAATGACATGTAATGATTATTTTAGATATAACGATCTTAACGATAATGGTGAATTAAAGTTTAAATTATATGACAAACGTGATGATTTTGAATTGAACATAGTAAATTACCCCAATATGGATAGTAATATTCCACTAGGGCCAGCTTATGGTGTCTGTGTGTCAAGGTTAACTGCCTTCGTAGAGTATGCACTGGTTTTGACAACTTTGACTCCCGTTATTTACTGCTTTTTTAAAAACTTGTGAAACAGGGATATTCGAAAATGAAACTAAAAGATCGTTTCTGAAGTTTAAGGGTAAAAATGAAAACTTATTATATGGATATCCAGTGGATTTGAGATGTTATATAAATGATGTAGTTAATATGTAAACCCAACAATTGTAACTGACATTTTATATTATGCGTGTACGAAGCAAGATATTCCTTGAAGTTGAGAGTTGCTAGCATCAAATCGATTTAGACTGCCACTACCTTTTGTTAGTACCTGTCTCAAGTAAAGAGAGAGATGTTTTCCTTCATACTGCATTTCGTATTCGTTGGCTGATTTATAAAAATATCATAAAGCTGTTGGTATTTCAACCTTGAACTTCTGGATTTTGACCTGGCTTGTTTGATGACTGAATGTTTTTGATCATGGATAGTTCTAGTTTAGTCGGATTTTCGGTGCTGATTCTCGAACACCGTTGAAAACTGTTGTCCACTTCTGTTTTGAATGAGAGAGTCATAATTTTTACGTTGTCAACATGACATCTTATCCTCTTTGGATGTTAGATGAATAATGCATTGCTTGAGGGCTATTGAAGTCTTGCTGTTGTGTCTCGTGATGTTCATGTTGATAGACTTGTCAAGATTTGGACTTGGACAGATTGTCGACTATGACACGTAACGGTCTCACTACTGTTATGATGTCCCCCCAGATGTGTGAAATATTATTCATCGATGTATATCATAATACAATACTGTTCGTAATATTTTCGGATTGTCCACATTTTCATGCCATTGGAATAATGACATTTTTCCTAATTCTTTTGTTTAGTTTGCAAGGCACATTTAACGTACATGACGAAACATGAGGACTGTGGCAATTGTGTGTTCAGGTAACCTTTCATGCATAGACTCAAATGGTCCTGTTAACTTCATAATATCATCTTTGTTTAAGGACATCAGCATAGATTGTACTGTCAGTCTTTACTAATACAGTGCAAAAGTCACTTTAAAACGAAAAGCAAGATAATCCACTATTGTCAACATTTATGTATATGTGTCAGTCTGACCTGTCAAGGTCACTCAAGGTCAAAACAAACATCATTGAAAAAATCCTTTTCTGCTAGTATTTAATAGTAACCATGACCCTATGATCCATTATTACGAAATCATTAGCCACTATGTCAGTTCACCTTCCAATGTCACTCAGCTGACGAGTCAGGTGAGGTAAAAATCACTCTAAGTTACACCATGATCGTTAAAGTGGAAACGTGCGGTCACTTCTTGAAAAAACACTCCATTCAGAGACCACCTGCCTTTCCAGACATTTTCGTGAAGTCTATATTGCTTATTTTCCATGCAAATTTACTCTCTTGGGTCTGCTCTAAGGGTACTCTCCAAAAGAAAGATTACTGTATAATGTAGATCTCGTTTTAGTTTTTGTGGCGATAAAGAAAATACTTTCGCAGAATGACATGGCTTCCCGTATCTCTGTAAGCTCACAGTGACCCAGATATCCGACGACCTCATCGTTGCCCTTTGGTAACTTTTATGGCGCATTTTAGCAAAATGTTCCCTGGCATTGTCGAGAAACTGCAGGGAGACGAGTGAGTATGTGTGATACTTGCAGATGTTATACCTTACGCGGACAGGAAAAGTATAAACGGGACAAAACAAGTCAAAGTTATTTCAGATCAACTAATCAAAAAACATTTAGCAATTCCCCATGGCACTTTGAAAATATATTACCGTGTATTTCATATCTATCATTTGTCTTGTTATAGTGAGACCGACTGGCCCAGAATATTGCAATGTTGTCCACAATGGTTTCGAAAGGACCCTCTGTCAGAATGGACGCATCGTTCGTGGCGTGGAGATACTGCTGAATGGCAAAAGCGATGTCACCTGTTATATGTAGCTCATTTATGGCGTATATATCCTCTAGGCACACCTCTACCCCTGAAATAAGTCAGATATCTTCGATATACACTCACTGCTGGCATAACCACTGTAGCATGTCTATTTGTCATGACAAGTAATACTGATATGAGTTACCGTAATGATTTCAGATTAAAATTCCTCGTAAAAAAATTATTCAAATACCAGCATTATTATTGCCTGCGGAGACAGACTGTGGCTCCCCTACAGTCTTCTCCCTCCCCCCTTCCCCGCCACTGAGTCCAGGTACATTCTTGCCAATTTTGTCGAGATTTCAGCTCGCGGTTAAAGAGAAATCGAAAGTTGTGAAAACCCTACAGACTTTTTAAAACAAAACACTGAAAACATGCGGCACCACCTGTTGAACAAATTAAAGTCTATATGTCTCCAGAAGTGTGCCTATGTAATTTCGAAGCAATTGGCCCAGCGGTTTTGGAGAAGAACTAAAAAAGAATTTACATGATAATGAACAAATAATAAACAAAAGCAAATAAAATAAATAAATAAAACAATCTTTTTAAATCACTGGAGCTTGACCATTTGTAGAAACTCAGAAGAGACGCGCCCAAGGTACTGCCCCACCAAGCCTGAAGTGAATCTGGCTCACGGTTTTGGAAAAGTCGAAAATCTAAAGTACCAATGCAATCCCCATTGACTTCCATGGTAATCAGCAGGAATATATGCATTAACATTCAGTACCTAAGTTTTTTTTTTTTAAATCGTTAAAAACCGGGAATCCATAGTATTTCCATCTAATGAACATCTTTGCTTGACCCTTCTACAAGGAACACTTCCACCAAGTTTCAGCACAATCTGAGGACGCTTTTTTGGAGAACTCGAAAAAAGTCAGAACATACAAAAAATTCGTTACAAAGTTGAGGAAAAAAATTGCAGCGCCAGCCGGTCAATCAATAAGCCCTGGGGGTCCCCAAAATATTTCTATGCAATGTCGAAGGAATTGGCCCAGCGCTTACAGAGAAAAAATGTTTTTTTTAGGTTTTACCCAAAATAGTGAACAAAAAAATAAAAAAAATCCAAATATCACTAGAGTGTGATCATGTCAAGGAGAGACGAAGTAGAAAATGAATATGAGAACGGACGAATGACCATCCTGTGCTGAGCTGAAAAATCTCAAAACGCACCAACGCTGACCTGTAAAAGCACTTTCCCAGGGATACTGAGATCCTTGATTTCCATATTTCTTAGCGTTTTCCAGAGCCGCCTGGTGGGTCCGGCTGCGAGTGTTGACTAATATTTTCCCTAGATGTGGATGGAATAGAAGAATCGGAGGATACATCCATGTTTCTTGGTCCCAAAATACGTGTCCCATGAAGTCCTGAAAATATTCACGTAGCCCTTTTCACATATGTCTATTGAACATGTTTTGGTATGCAAACGTAATGTAACCACCATTTTTTAAAACTAGTAAATTATTATTTTTTTGCCGTAATTGTGATTTTTAAAGTCGCAATTACGAGTTTATTTTCCGTCATTCACGACTTTTTTTTATCGTAATTACCAGTTTCATAAGTTGTAATTAGGAGCTTAAGTCTTAATTTGACTGCTTCTTGCAATTGCGATTTTTACACGTCGTCCAGTCCCTGAGGGGTGCTGCGGAGTGCGTGGACCCAAGAGTGAATTTTGGGGAAAGAGTCCCCATAGTCACGAAGCGACCCTCAAACTGCCATTGTAGCGCCCTAAATACCTTGCTCCATCAGTAACTCTCTGCCCGTAGGGTAGTGTCCCTATGACCAAACTACGAGTTTCAGTTCAATCAATCTTTCCGTTGGGGTTTCTGTATCTCAGTGATAGGGGCTAATTTTGCCACTCGCTCTTGAAATATAAATGAAACAAAGTGTTCAATCAGTTTTTCCATCGGAGTTTCTGTATTGTCAATGATAGGGGCTAATGTTTCCACCCGCTTTTGAAACATAAATAAAGTGAATTAAATGTTAGCTTTTTTATGGTCATATTTGGTCCATTTGAGGCGTTTGTGAATTTTGCTTCAGAGCTGGAACCAAGATCAGGGTGCTGTAACACAGCCGACCATGGAATATACAGCTGAAAAATAGATCGAACATTTCATCCTATTGGAGGTTTTGCCTCCAGTTTGTCTCACCCTGCATAATCCATGCATGTCAAGATTTTATGTTTTAATTATGCTTGCGAATGTCAGCGGATGGTGGTTGCCAGATGCCACATGAAAGGATTCCAGACAGTGGCAGCCTTTGACTGATTCCAGCGTGGAAGTGTCCAATGATCGCGTGACATTCTGTTTATTTAACGCAGGGCACCAGAAGGTCCTTCTATTGGAGTCTGGTACAATGAGCAATGAAATCAGTTGGACATGTGTGCCCTCAAATGACAAAGGAGTGGGAATTACAGGGGGGGGGGCAAAAAAGGTTACGGGCCCAGGCTAATTGGTAATGCTACGATGATAAAATTTGATAATAAAACTTGAAGCACGCACTAAGCATGATTACAATTATTCAGACGAAGAAGTGTGGATGTTAGGGTTATTTAGAAGGCTGTATCTTAACTTTCTTCACATTACGCTGAGAACGTAGCAGTCCCAATGACCATCTTAAGAATGTATGAACGGGGTGCAGAATTCAGCATATTGGCACCATAGTTGTACTGAAATGCGATCCTAGGTATTTCTGTTGCATTTTAAAGACTATTTGTGCGATTTGATGCTGCTTTCGAAGTGGGCTAGTGCAAACTTGCCGCCATTTACAAAACATGTATTTTTGGTAAGGTGGATGAACTAGTAATTTTTACATGTGAAATCGCAATTTGAACGCAGGTTGTAATTTTGTTCTTACGAGATGGTGGTACATACATGTATATAGAATGAGGGAAACAATAAATGGTAACTAGTTTCAAATTATTTATAGTTTTATGATAAATATTCACAGAACAAACTTAGTAGAGACCCACCCAAGGTGGATCCTCACCAAGTTTGAACAATATCTGACGGACGGTTTTGGAGACGCCGAAAAAGTAGTCGTGGACAGTCGACGGACAAAAAACCCCAACAACAAATATGAACAATATACAAAAAGAGAAGGACGATCGATGGAAGCTGGACCATCCTGCAACCTCAGCTGAGGTATTTTGTTTAAAAAAAATCACTGGCACTTGACCATTTTGGACAAACTTGGAAAAACCCCACCCAAGGCAGATCCTACGAAGTTAAAAAGGATCCGGCCAACTCTTTTTGAAAAGAAGTCGAAAATGTCAGCTTTGGACAACAGACGGACAAAGATCCATCACATAACCTCAGCCGATGTACGAGTCAGCTCATGACCAAAAACCCATTGTGCTTCGAAGGCCATCATACACCGAGCTTGTCACTGAACATTTGTTGCCATTTCCTATACGTTTTCTGTATGATCTGTATCAAAAGCACTTACTTTGTGTTGAGCTCCTCTTGGAAGTCCAGATGGACTCAAACCAACGTACGGTGATGTTGGGTGTTGCTCCATGGGCAAAGAACTAAGTATATAATACCAGCTGCCATATACTGCACGTGCAATTGTAAGATTGCCGTCTATGTCGATGCGAGACTTTTGCCAAGTCTTTTCCCAAAGGTCCACATGCTGTTTGTATAGCTCATCACCAGCTTTGGCAAGCTCACTACCTGGGGTTAGAAAGGCACGTAGTAATATGATGTAGGCATTCCGCTTTATCCACAACCGAGTACATAAACATTCCGGTATACTAAATTTGTATACGCCCGAACGTGTGAAAGTTACCTCATAAGCAGACTAAGCTTCGAATCTGTGTGCACTGGACTATATAAGGAGCTAAGTCTATTCATTATGCAAGTTTAAAAGTAAAATTGTCTGCTTGCAAACATTCTGTTTTTCAGTATTCTTGCATGCTTTCTTTGCGCAATTCGAGATGTTCGTATTTTTTGTCCGTTTTCTCTTCAACCCCTGGGACTGGAATATTCACAGAGTTTTACCAGTGAATTTGTATATCATACATATTTTAAAATTATGCAAATCAGGGTCTTTACAATTTTTACACGTAGGTGGTCTAGTGCTCATATTGTTTATATGTGGAGTATATATATATATATATATATATATATATATATATATATATATATATATATATATATATATATATATACATATATTACATCAAAAGGTTCTGCGCCGCCAAATGACCCTTTGTTATATCTATGTGAAAACATACATTGTGCTGTTTCTTTTTCTTTCTCTTTCTTTTTTGTTTGTTTGTTTGTTTCTTTCTTTCTTTCTTTCTTTCTTTTTTTCTGTTCCCTCGAGCCATCTCCCTCCATTCATTTCTGCTTTATCATCATCATCATCATCATCATCATCATCATCATCATCATCATCATCATCATCATCATCATCATATAATCTGACTATAATCTGGTGTTTTGACATTCAAATTTCATTATTTTACATAGTAGTTAACATGGTTAATAAGAAATAATAAAGACTTGTGCACAGATGTAAAGTAACATCCAGAAATAGCTGTACATGTTATGGTTTTCTCATGAGATTCATCCCTCCAATAGCTTCAAATACCATACCTGTCATATTTACAACAACAGATACTTCCAAACCTACAAGATGGCTTTGGTCTATATCTGTGGCAATCTGCGTGATTCTGCGGCAATGCGTGGTCTGGCCGCAGTTTGACACAGACTACAGCATGTACAGCACATCGCCGCGCTTCCCTTTCAGCCTGGGCAGCAGGCTGAAATGATACACGGCAGCTTGCGATGAACTGCGGCACCGCTGCAGTTCGCCGCAGATCCCCGCGGCAAGTTGCAGGGCTGCCGCAGTTTGCCGCATTTCGCCGCAGATAAGTACCATATGCCGCAGAAGAGTGTTACTAGTGTTTGCAACTACATTGGTTGATAAATAGCGGTCCAGCTCCTGTTGTTTTGACATAGTTTTTGTCATGGATGACGGGAGTCGGGCCTCTATAACTGCCGACCAAACAAGGCAAAACTTGCCGATGAAACTCCCGTTTCAGAGTTATGCGCATCGTCATCGGCAGTAGTCACGATGGTTCTCTGTCAGAATCCTCGTCAACGGCATCTATCATAATTTATAGCTTTCGCACCGAGCCTTACTGTTCAATAATGTCAACAGTCTACCTGTCTTGACCAAATAATTTCTAATTTACAGAATTTTGTTGAAAATCCTTGTGTCTTATCACCTATTTCTCATTGCGATTATTCGGTTGTAGCTGTAAATTCACTTTTTCGGCGCAGAAAAGATTCGCCTTTCACAAGACATATCTGGCAATATGAAAAGGCAAATTTTGATGAATCTAGAAATCACCTTGATCAAATAAATTGGGATGATTGTTTCAAATTTGATAATATCGATGATTGTTGTAATGATTGGACTGAGCCATTTCTTAAAGCAGCAAACCACACTATTCCTAATAAACCAATAACAGTTTCTCTCTCTGATCTCCCCTGGTACAGTTCTGGGCTCCGCTATGAGAAGTGGCTAGTCATTCGAGCATATGCAGTAGCAAAATAGAAAGAAGCATGGCGCACAGAAATGGAGTACTTACAATGAAATTCGCAATCAACACCAGGAACAATTAAAAATTGCTGAAGAAAACTATAATGGCAAGCTTAGTTCTTCTCTCAAAAGTGCCAAACATAAGAACAAAGCACGGGGGCGAACCGTAAAACATTTCATGAACAGATGACACTTCCTTGCTTCTCACTGTTGACAATCCAAATTTAACAGCAGCCACGTTAAACACAGATCTTTCTTCTATATCATCTTGGTCTTCTGATTGGTCGGTAACTTTAAATGCTCTGAAAACAGATGCTATTTGTAGAAAAAGGAACCCAGTAAATCATCCTCCTTTAGTATTTCAAGACACCAGCTGGGAAATATTAACCAGCATAAAGATTTAAGGCTTGTATTCCGATCCGACCTTAGGTGGAACGAACACATCAACACTATAGGCATCAGAGCCACTAAACAACTCAATATTTTGTAAACACTATAGTATACCATTGACAGGAAAACCCTAGAAATTATCTATACATCATTTATTCGACCTTTAATGGAATACGGTTCAGTTGTCAGGGATGGCTGTACTCAGGCACTGAGATGCATTAAAGTTAAGGTCTAAGGGTCCCCAGAAGTGCCCCTTTAAAGCAACTGGCTGAGCGGTTTCGGAGAAGATTTTTTAACACTAAACAAAACAAAAAAAAAACAAAAACAAAAAAAACAAAAAACAAAAAAAACAAAACAAAAAAACAAACAAAAAAACAAACAAACAAAAACAAAAAACAAACAAACAAAGAAAAAAAAACAAAAACAAAAAAAAAAAAAACAAAAAAAAACAAAAAAAAAACATTCATAAAAAGTAAAAAAATTACTGAAGCGTGACCATTTTTACAAACTTGGTAGAAACCCACCTGAGGTACATTCCCATCAAATTTAAAGTGAATCTGGTCTATAGGTTTGGAGAAGTTGAAAATGTGAATTTCCATTGCAATCCTCATTAACTCACATAGTATTCAATGGGAATGCATGCATTAACCGACAAATACCCGAATTTAAGTGTTCGTTAAAAACCGCGGATCTGCAGTCTCACTTCTTAGTGTACAGCTTTGTTTACCCCTCCCACAAGCTACATGTCCACTACATTTCAGGATGATATCCGAGACTGTTTTGGAGAAGAATTCGAAAATAGCCTTTGCACACAAAAATTGGTTATTTTTTTTCAAATCGCAGCGCCACCGCTTGAACAAATCAAGGTATAGGGTCCCCAGAAGTGTCCCTATGCAATTTCAAAGTTATTGGTTGAGTGGCTTCGGAGAACATTTGTTACCATTTTGCTAAAAAAAATAAACAAAAACTCTTTAAAATAAAAAAAAAAATCAATGCAGCATGACCATTTGAACATACTTGTTGAGACCCACCCAAGGTATATTCAAACCAAGTTTGAAGTGAATCTCGCTGGCGGTATCGGAGAAGTCGAAAATGTGAATTGCAGACAGACGGACGATGGACGATGGGTCATACACCTCAGCTGACTTGTCTGCTGAGATAATGTTTGGAAGCGAAATAAGTTTGTCCTGTGAGGGAAGAAGTGTCAGTGTCGATTTCAATGATTTATAATAAAAGCTTTCCGCCCAGCGGATCTCAAGGCACTTCTTTCACATTTTACCTTATTTCATTTTCATATTCAACTAGATGCGACATAACAAATAAAAAACACATAACTTCACGCGTAATAAAAACCGTATCATACATTTGACTGCCACATGCCTTTGTTGCATTAAGTAACAATAAGTGAACGTCCGTTTCTCGTTTTTGATAGTAATCAATATATTCCGAAACAACAAATGAACAATAAGCAACCGAAGAATCTGGTTTAAAACCAAAATGAAATTGGCAAGCATTCAGTATGTTATGATTGTTATACAGTTGTATACTGTCTTACAACTTCGCAAGCACACTACTCAGAGCGATACCTCTGTGGTTTTTGAAATCACTGTGTGATTTTTTAGAATACCTTGCCCGATGGACGATGAAGCCACAGATAAAACATCTTCTCGGGAACTTAAATTGACACAGCCACAGGACCAACGCCTGAAATATTCCGATGAATACAAAGAGCGCGACATCAGTTATAGTTACCTTTCCTGTACGCATCGAACACTTCTTTTTTAGATGTCCCAATTGCAGTAAGGAATACCCATCTTGTTCTTATTACTCCCGCTGGTAATACAAGTTCTTCGGGTACCTGGTCATGGACGTAGTGTACCTGTTGTGTGCCGGAGGTCTCTGTCTCGGGAATTATAGTGGTTCCTATTTTGTACCTATATCAGTTAAAAGGAAAATTATTTAAAAGTAATTAGTCCAGCTTCTACGCTCAATCAGATTAATTTGAGCTCTTGATTTCGTGAGAAACAAATAGTTTGGACATAGAATTTGTGACACAAAGACGCAATGAATCCCACACATTACTGTAGGTGTCTGAGATTCTGCACAGAGTGCGGTTGGGTACACTTGGTTGAATGGAAGCAGCCATTGCATGGAGATACTTCAGATCAAGCACATTCTTCCCCAGTGCAGACCTTTTGGGCGCCTGGCGTATGGACCAGTGTTGAAGCTTCAAAATGGCACGCCTCTGTCCTAAAATTTTCCACATTATTATGGCAATGTTGTGAAACAGTAACGTTAGTTTTAACTTTAAAATGACAGCGTTCGGAAACAGAACAATAATGTTGACAAATAGAATTTTGCCAAATGATAAAAAACACTTTACGTATGTTGTGGAAATATTAAGACTGAACGTCCTCTTGTAACACACAGAATACGGGCATTATGCCTGAGCACACTTTGTCACACCTTTTTCTACTTTTGAACTGTTCCTCAATCACCAAAACACAAGTATCATTGAATGAATACTGCCTGGTGAGCAGACCATGCGCCGTGTTTCTATCATGGACTGCAGAATACATACACAGTCCAGTTCATTTAGCAGACAATTGAAAATGGTTTCTATGCGCAAATAGGCAAAATTCAAGATATTGAGCGTTTTAAACAGGGTTGTCACACGTTTACACATACGTATAGACCTACCTCCATCATCATTGCATTATATTTTGCTAATACAGACACACGCTGGTGAGTCATCAACAGTAAACAGGTAACTATACCATCCACTTTATACCTGTACTTATTTTCGATACAAACTAATGAATTTGGTATCCAAGGATTTTTTAAATCATTTCCGTTGAGAGTGAGTTGTCAAGTGGCTTCCCGTAGAAAATATTGCTGATGGCCGGGGGGCACGCTATTCAATATAATTCATTTATAGTTCTCATGTAAGATTGTTTTCTATGAACAAAAATATTAATACAGACACACAAAACATGCATCACTTTATGTGAAACTCACGGAATCACATTCAGCTGACGAAACACTCTGAACTATCCAAAACCGATTGCGATCACAATTAAGTAAAAAGGAAAAAATAACAAAACAATCACTGTTTGAGCGTCTCTCTTGCTGTATTTCAAAACATGTTTGTGCTTTCGTAATTTTGTCTGCATTTTTACATCTAATGATAAAGACAAATTTGTCAAAATCATGTAGGTTTTCAATTATTGAGAAAATCTGAGTCACTGAGTCAGCACGCCATACAGACTGCTTTTTAGCATTTTCATCTGTTTTATACGTATTTATATGCGGTCTTCTTCTATGGTTTTACAAGTGTTGCATAATCTCTCTTCTTGTACCATGTTAAGTGGTCTGTTATGTCTTCCAATTTAATTTTCAAACTGTACACACTTCTGAAAGAAATATTCTATTGATTCTTTTTACAAAGATTGGAGTCAGAAAAAATCGGAACGGGAATCGATATTTTCTCCACATTAGAGTGATGGTGCTCCCTTGCTGGTGACAATACAAGGCCATAGAACAGACTACGCACTGTGCTTCGTCATCGTAGCGCTGGTGAGTCATCAACAGTAAACACGTAACTATACCATCCACTTTATACCTGTACTTATTTTCGATACAAACTAATGAATTTGGTATCCAAGGATTTTTTAAATCATTTCCGTTGAGAGTGAGTTGTCAAGTGGCTTCCCGTAGAAATTATTGCTGATGGCCGGGGGGCTCGCTATCCAATATAATTCATTTATAGTTCTCATGTACGATTGTTTTCTATGAACAAAAATATTAAATAATACATTTGACACTCGAACGTTATAGACCCCTTTCAGTAGAAATTGACGGACCCGTGCAGTGCTACTCGCAAGAAAATTTCAACTCATTTCAACAACGCGGGTAATCAAAATTTTAGATTCAAATCCCTCGTAACGAGACGGTTGGGTCAAGTACCATCATGCCTCTAGTTCCGATTAGATTCGTTCCGGCCAAACAGCTTTATTTTCCTCGGCGTGCTTTTCGATGTATTGCGCCCAAGGGCACCAAAGAAATCTTTTGACTAAGTCTACAATTCAGCACGAGTGCTACAGAAACAAATAGTTTGAGTCACTTACTTTTGCCGCACGCTAGCTAATTATGAATGCTCTGACTAAAGGGTACTTTGATATTGTGACGCTAATAAGTTTTGCAATGCTTTTTAAAAATGTCCGAGTGCACTGTCGTTGGTAAAATCTGACATGGCTGCTGAAATTGGACGACGACTATAATGGTAGTCGCTGAAAACATCAGAGTGAAGGTTGCCCTTTGACCGGCCATGACGGGCTAATCATGAGGTTAGACAAAGATTACTATTTGCATACTTTTTTCCATTTCGTTATTTTATATTATTGTGTCAACAGACAATCACGCTTGAAGGAATCCATGTGTTGACAGCGGGACAATATTATGTACTTTCAACTGGTGGCGTCACTTCACATCCTGCAGACTGGGCATGCTTTTGAAAAACAAACAAACAGAAAAAAAAGAATATTTCTTCTGTTGTTGGTTCAATTCTCTTACCTAGCAGTTTTCAGACTATGACCCACTACTTCCTTTATAATTAAGTCTGGACTTTGGTCATGCGTGTTGAGTTCCAGTTGGAGTTTCATTGAGGATTTCGGGTTCGCTCGTGCAAGGTCGATCTGCACAACCAGCAGAGGAGTAATCTGTCTGTGGGCGTATATCCTTTGGTGAATGGTAAAGTCCGCACCTTTCCATGTTTCTTTGTAAGCCCCTAGAAATATTCATTATTATTTTTTTACTTTCCACTAAGCAATGAAGCACTATAAATAGAACAACAGACCCGTGCATCAATGCCCAGTAAAATGACATTGATTCATGGGTCTGTTGTCACACACACACACAATCCAATCTCTCTACGCTTCATAATCAATCCAGTCACTGTTTATGTCTAAACCTATACATTGATTAATAAACATTATCACGTTCAATTCAAAATTGAAAAAAAAAAAAAAAAATCAGCTGCCACATGAATTTATAAACGGGGCATGAGCAGGAAGCCATCAAGTATGTCGCGCAGCCTTAATTTTTTTCTTAATGTTATGGCGGCTGATTGTTTTTACCTTGCATTTGGTACAGACAACCAACTTGAATTTAAAGAGCATGAAGCCATGGCTATTTTCTGGTTTATAGACTTTCTTGGGACATGTTTATCCAAGGTTCAACTATTGGGATAGGAGATCCTTTGTCTTTATAAACAGGTGATATTAGAGCCAGCTTCCTGTTACTTGGAAATACTCCTGTGGACAATGATACGGAAAGAAAATGTTTACACGTAATTGGTGTAAACCATGATGGTCTGAGGAACAATACTGAATTACCCGGGCAAGCGGGTGTCTTCCTTAAATTTTGGAAGAAATGCCAGCCCCAAATATTAATACAGACTCCATTGTTTTGATCTGTAAAATAATAAACATGCATGCAATGTACAGAAAGAATAACTACTTTGCTATTTGTGACTAGACCCACTTACTTCATCGTTATTTGTGATTGCAGCAAAAGAATTAGATATGATCTGTAATTTCGATATTTTTCCTGCTATTCGTGATCAGATCAATACAGATGTATGTGAAACGCTATTTGACTGTTAGTATATTTGCAGGATATCTGTGAAAAAGATAACATTTAACCGGTAAATGTGATTTAGTGTTGATGTTGATAAATGCAATACTGTAATTGTGATGTGGGTTGATAAATTCACAGAGAATCTGTAAAACGGGCCTTGTAACTACACGTTTAATGGATATTTGGGGCGTATATCTGCTTGATTTACGTGCGTAAACCATGTAGGTGTAAACCTTTGCATGCAAATGCGGAAGGAGGCTTAATCCGACGACATTGTTGTATGCAGGACGTTCATGCAGTTCCCTGATATATGTATGCATGCAGAGATGCCACCTGTCCCTCATCACCAGGGACAGTCCCAAAAGCTAGCTGAAATTTTGACCAATTTACGGTGTTTGTCCCGCATCAAAACTGAGTATTTTCTGATATGTTTTTTGTTAAATAGTCTGTCCCCGATGTTCTCATTTGAATGTCCCTGAAATGGCATTTTGAACGTTGGCACCTGTGTGCGTGTTGTTCCAACATGTGATTCTCGTCTGTTGCGGTGTATTTGAAATAACTGGCTGTCGTGCACCCGGGTATGCCCCCATCAATGCTCTTTAGACCGGTTTTCCAGAAAACACCATACCTTCCCTAGCGTTCAATGTATAGCTGCGTGTTGCCTGAGTCTCCGGAACAATGCGTGTGATGTTGATAGCGCAAGCAGATGGGATGATGGCTCGATGACTTTGTCCATGCGCACCATTGTAAAGTCCGTTCATGTAAACTTCAGCATTGTACACTGATGTCCCGACGTGACCATTTGCTATACTTGGCATCAACTGTAAATGTTCTGGTAATCTATAACAAATAAGATGCAACTAATGCTAAAATCAATTAAGTTGATTTAACTAATGAACTACAGGACATAGATCCTCTGTCTTAATCATTTTCCATGTGTGTTACTGTTTACTGATTCACGATTTTTGCAAGGAACATTATGGGAACTACGTTATCATGATTACTGTAGCTTTTATGTCCGATTAAAATGCTGATGTAAACAAAACGACGCTTGGTAGTTCATTAATATGCATATAATGTATGAGCTTGACATAGTGATACAGTGAAAGGAGGAGGGCTGGTTCGCCGATACAAATGATAATTTTGCCCAAGTAGAAGGTATGGAATATAAGTAAATGTACAAAAATTGGTTGGTACGAAGTTCGGAAAATTAAAGGGCTTCCAGTACGCAAGTACGGCAAATAAACATGCCCAGTACACCAGTAAGGAAAACCCCTTACCCACCCCCTCAGTGAAGGGACGGAAAGGCCCACCGGTGTGTCACTGTGCCGTTCTCACAGTAATGCCCGATCAAGCATCGTTTCCTCATTTCAAACCACTTTATTTCTGGTTCCAGTTTAAAGTTTTGATGCAAAGTGCATAATAAGTCATTTTATCCTGTGAAGATGGCTGTGCGACGGCAATTCACTTATCAGTTGCCATGGCTCAGCCACACTCCTTTCTTAATGCAGATGACCTACTAGTACATGTCACTGTGTTGGATAAAATGCTCAGTTTTCTCTTAATTTAGACCAAATGTTGTTTGCCAAGTAGACCTTCTGACGCTGTAACCAGGAATACTCAGTATTCCTGGTCTCAGTCCCAAGTCCAGTGCTTTCCCATGCAGAAACAAAAAAGTAGAGTCTGTGTACCAGGCAAGACTCAATGTCACATGACATGTGTATTGAAACTTAGTTTTGTTGACGTTTCAAGTGCAGCCTGAGAAAGTACCATGATCAACAAACTCTTGTTCCAACATAGTTAATGCCAGTGTGTTAGCAACAAAATTTTGCGCTATCTTTGATGCCAACTCAAAGCAGCTGAATAAAAGGAAATTTATTTCTTTCTCCCTTTACTTTAATTTTTCTGGATGCAGTGAATTTTTGCTTGGTCGTGTGGTTTGTAGATTCTTCTGATTGATTGAAAATTGCAGGCAAAATGTTATAGTTCACTAAATTTATTCCCCTCGATGAGGTTTACTTGCTTGGTTGTAGTGAACACATAAGCTTCTTCTGGAACGTCGACTTGATCCAGAATGTTCTCATAATATATGGGTTGATCTCCCGTCACTCTTGTTTCTGTACCAGCATGTTTCACCAGATAGCTATAGACTTCCTGATTATCGCCTTCTTTCGTGGCTTTTTGGACCTCTGGAACTCCTGTACCCTTCTCCATAGCATTCTGTGAAAAGCACAGACACGTATGCAGATTAAATACGGAATGATGATGGTCAGTGAGACTTAATCTCAGTAGAACCAAGTCTATTTTCATACTCTTGGCTCCAGGGAGGTTAAAATAATTATACTGCGATATTATACTCACATATTTACCCTTTAAACATTCAAACAACTTACTTAGGGTGAAAACAAAACAAAACAAAACAGCAACACAAAAAGAAGAATCAAAGACTATATCAGTGTTGTCTCCAGGAATTCAAAAGGGCAGGGAGAAAAATTTGAAAAAGGGGACTTGAGCGCATTAATGGGGGCCTGGGGGTACCCCGAGCAGGTGACAAAGGGGAATGCTCCCAAAGCAGAAGCATTTTTGACAGACAGTATTTCGAGATTGAAATCACTGCCTGGAAAATGTTACATGATGATGATTGATCTCTTTTCAAACAAAACTTTCATACTGGTGAATAGTATTTACAGCATCATGACAGTAAGTCTAAGGAAACTGCCATAAATTGACAAAAAGTACACTTTTACCTGTAAAAGAGGAAATTTATTATTTATGCAACAACATTAAATGATGATCAGATCCTTATCCATATCACATGTCCAGTTATCATAGGTGGAAATCCTTACTGCAAAGTTGTAATGCCATCTTGTCTTTAAATATAAATAAATAACTACATCCAACGCAAACTTACAATAGATAAAATGACTATTCAACTGATTGGTTTCATTACTTAGTCAAATGAAGGCAGACAAATCTACATCAGAAATATACTCACATCTATCCATAAAGCACTATCAAATTTCAAAGTCAAGTCTTGTAATTTAAAATTTTCATCCAGTTTCAATTAAGTCAATTATAGGTACAAGTAGGTATACTTTCTGAGGAACAGCAGTGCACCTTTTAAATGTTGACCAGATCCATTATATTACACCCTGAATGTGTAGCCATAGGTAAAGGCTACACTTTGACCCCAGACTTTCTTTAAAAATAAATAAAAATATAGCTACAAATACCAGATTCTACATGCAAAAACAACAGCACCTGCTACAAGATGACCAGATAAATTTCAAAGTCATATTCTTGTAATTCAACAATTTCATCCAGTTTCAATTAAGTCAATTATATGTACAAGAAGGTATACGTTCTGAGGAACAGCAGTGCACCTGTTAAATGATGACCAGATCCATTTTATCACACCCTGAATGTGTAGACATAGGTAAAAGCTTCACTTTGACATCATACTTTCTTTAAAAATAAATAAAAATAAAGCTACAAATATCAGATTCTACATGCAGAAACAACAGCACCTGCTACAAGATGACCAGACAAATTTTACACAAATATCCAACCTCAGGTAGAACCTTCAGCTTGATGTCACGTCATACTTTATAAAAAAAATGATAAAATCAACATTGAAAAATCTCTCTGAGTAAGTGTCTGGTTAATTCAGTCAGTCAAATAAAGACACACAAATCCACTGTTACATGAAGCATATTCAAATCTAACTATTAATCACTATCCCATTTCAAAGTCACTTCTTGGACATGAAACTTTCTCCACTTTCCATTCAGTCAATTACATGTACATCCAACAGCCCTTTACTGGCAACAACACCTATTAAACTGAGCTGTATGTTGGAGCTTTACTTGAATACTTTACATATAAATAAATAAAAATTTAAAAATTTGCTAGAATCTTAAGTGACTGCTTGCTTCAATTAAACAAACACACCTTTCATCTGTATAAATATACCCAAATCTAAAATAAATTTACTATCACAGTTTGGGGTCACTTGTGTGGACATTAAATATTCATCCAGTTTCAATTCAGACAACACATGAGGTCATGTATATGTACATGTAGAAATCCA
This sequence comes from Hermodice carunculata, assembly GCA_964020975.1. Classification (NCBI taxonomy): domain Eukaryota; kingdom Metazoa; phylum Annelida; class Polychaeta; order Eunicida; family Amphinomidae; genus Hermodice; species Hermodice carunculata. The sequence continues at coordinate 42,473,295 of OZ026615.1, read as the reverse complement.
TTACGGGCAACAACACTTGTCAAATGAACAGATCCAAGTCACAGAATGCCAACTTTTCGAGTTAAAAAAAAGTCAGTCAAATAAAGACTTCCATGGAACACATAGTCAAATGGACCTGCACTTTACTATCATATTTCAAAGTTACTTGCATGTTATGGACAACTATATACATTGTACTTGTTTCATTAAACATGGAACTGCAGAATACTATGCACATGCCAAGGACCAATTGCTACTGCTACTTCATCTTTAAAAATGCTTTAGCACTGAGATTCACATCCAAGAAACGACCATTAAATTTTATGCGCAGCAGTCTGTCTAGTGTCTCATCATGTAATCTTGCACGATGGTCAGTGGCCACAAGCTTCATATGAGAAAAGAGTCTTTCAATTTCGGCAGTACTTATAGCCATCGTAGCAGCAATTGAATACAACTTGGCCAGGCTGGGGAAGCTTGCCTTCATGGAATTGTTCACCTTAAAATCTTGCAGAGCACTGTCACAGATGTGTCAGTCATATCACCCAAATCCACAAGATCTCTTAGCCTGCTCCATTCTGCCAGAAGGGTATCCTCATTCATTGAAAAGTGCCCTGCCAAAATGACCATTTCATCCAAACCATGGAGGATGGCATCACTCTCAACACTGGACAAATCCAGAGTTGCTAGGGCCTGAACCACTTCTGGTTGGTCAAGTCTCTGGTCTATGTTCCTTTCCAGAGCACTCAGAAATTTTGTGAGGACATTCTTGTGGAACCTGGCATCCTGTTCTTCTGTATAAACCAAACCAACACTGTCTGCAACATGATGCCTGGTAGCATAGTGTGTACCATGTCCTGAAGACAGACTTCTCAGAAGCTTCTTTGTTTCTATCCATTTCTTTGAGACTGTGGCCAGACTAACCTCTCTGGACTGAAAGGTTTTGGATAGTTCGCTCAATAAGGGAAGAACATCAGAAAGCATCATGATGGTCTGGATGCTCTTATAGCTCTTCAGCTTTTTTAGGATTCCTTTTGCCTTGGCTCTTTCCACAGTGTCAGTCCCTGATGCATTGTCACCAGTTGCAGTATTTTCTAAGTCACATACGACTGCCTCATATCTGACTCTGAGACTGTTGATGGCATTGTCATAGGACAGCCAACGAAAGTGCTTGGCTTGTTTAATGACAAGAGGAGTCTTGCCAAACACTTCTTGAATGACCCTCAACCTCTCTGACCTATTCGGACTGTAATGGTAGTATTTGTACAAGTCATCCAGTCCTTGTTCTATTACATGCAGGCCATCAACATCGGCAAATGATTGTTTAGCAGCTAGTGCAAGTCTGTGGTTGTTATAGTGAACTGTAACCAAATGTGGACTGTCCTGTCTCAAAAGAGCACCAACACCAGCAGTCCTGCCCGTCATCACACTTGCCCCATCAGTGCTGAGTGAAGTCATGTTGTTAAGTTCCACCTCATGCTGAGAAGCATACTGCCGGATTGTCCTGGTGATGGTTAAAGCTTTTCCATCTGGAACTTTCTGATTCAGAAGAAACATCATTTCAGTGTCCCCATTTTCATCAATATATTTCACAGCAGCACCAACATGTTTGGTCACAGAATGAATGCAACTGCCTTCGTCTATACTAAGACCAAATACAGGACTTTCTCTTATTTTATTCAATGATTCACTCTCAACTTGGCTGGAAATTGCTTTTATATGTCTTTGTATGCTGTCTTTTGATGTGAATGTTTTGTTTTTCCCTTTTCTGACTGTTGCAAGCTTGGTCTGGTCAATGCTCATGACAAGGGAAAACAGTCGTATGGGGCAAGTTGTGCTTGATCACAAAATCCATAATTTTGTGTAATTCAGCAATACCTGCCACTGTCTGTGTCTCCTGTTTGTCTAAACATGTGCTGATGTCACAAAGTTCATTGTTTTCTTGACTCAATGCCAGCATATGTTGAGTCCCTGTGAGGTGGTCAAGGATCTTGTCCTCTCGTATGTAAGTTATTGGCTCCAGAGACCATGCTCTTGAGCCACCAGCACCCACTGTCTTGTGCTTTTTACAAATACGGCAGTATAAACATTCTTTCACTTCCCCATCTATATCTTGGCTGAGGCATATGATATCCGGGTATTTGGTAGCCCACTCTGGATTGTATCCAATCCTGTGACCCCCATTCCTCTTCTGTCGTTTTGCTGGTGGACCCACATCTGCTTGACCAAAATTCACAGTTATGTCTGTGTCACTCTCAGCTGTGACAGTGGTGACCTCAGTCTCTACTCTGCAATCCGATACCGGAACATTTGTTACCTCTGTACACTTTTCACCAGGAATCTCTGTATCTTGATTACAACTGTCTGGTATTTCCATGCACCTACAAACAAAATTTCCGATTAAGCTTCCTGTTAAACCTATTGAATATGAGGCTGTTGTACCTGTCATAGGACCTGATGACTGGGACACTAGAGCTGCATGGAGTTAATATTGATTTACTTGGTCCATTTTCTGAAACTTTACAGAAAGTAACAAAAGTAGAATCAATCGTACGTGAGCTGTTTCCCTCGATGAAGACCATCATGCATCCCCTGCAGAATATGACAGACTGACACGTTTTGAAGGAGTCATTAACTCATGTTTATGTAGTTGAGTTTAAACACCAGATAAATACAAAGGCCAATCAACAGTTTCCTTTGTGTTCAATAATATTAAATTTGTATGTTGTTGAGGTGGTCAGTCCTGGTTATTTCCACAGCAGACCCGAAACATTTACAACAGCCACTTCTTACCTTTTCTGAAATAAAGGCAACTATAAGCCCAGTTTTTCTCCTTTTCTCCAATAAAGGCAACTAAGCCCCATTTTCTTCTTTTTTTCTTACAGACAGAAAATTTAATTATGCCCAAATTTTGCTTGTCCCAGACTGCCATAATCACAAGCTTTTAAATATACATGTATGCTGTTCATAATGCAAGGCCTCAGTCCTGCCCATTAACATGGGACAGAGAGGTCAGCAGGGCTTGACATTAAGGCTTTTGGCCTCTTGTCCCAGGACCAGTTGGAGAGAAAATTTACCCCCCCCCCGACAATTACTTGTCCACAGTGAATCTGAAAAGAAATTTACTTGTCCCAATCCTATCTTCTAATATATTATGTTTTTTAGTTTTATTTATTTGCTGTTGTTTCATTATATCATATTCCATACAAATTTAAAACAGTGTTTTACTTTATATTTAAAATGTTAGGTTTTGAAATCTATTTATCTTGTGAAGTGTTGGCTTTGTGATGCTTGTGACAAGCCTGTTTTTATGTACAGAATTATCAAAAAAAAACAAAAAACCCCAACTGAATTGGGATAACCCCTCTCCCCCAATCCAAAATCACCATTTCCTGGAAAATTGTGATTGGATACTTTACTATACCCAGTTTATATTGAAATAAGAAAATGTAACAAGAGTTCTGCTTTTATTCAGAGAATTATCAAAGATAATCTGCCACCTGCACAAATTTCTTCATACCCTTCTGCCCAAGCTCCCAGATTCCTCAAAAATGAGAGAATTTTTTCTTTGTCATTGTACTTTGTCATTTAATGAATTTATTTAAGCATAGCTTCCAATTTGCAATGTTCCTTTTTATTATTATGATCACTTGTCCATTGTTAAATTTACACAGACAATCAGGCTTGCCTTAATGTCGAGCCCTGATTCCGCCAAATCTACATGCCCCCTCCCCTACATGATAAGGTCCTGAAAATGTATCAAAGACCAATAAATTGCAAACAGAAATACAAGCAGTTATGTGCTCTAGAAAGGATCTGGAAGATTAATATTTGCAGAAATACATAGTCCAAATTCTAACTGTATCAACAGTGACTTCAAATTTTACAGGAATAATGTTTTGGTTGTGTAACATTCAGGAAAGACAAAACACCCTGGTATGATATTGCCGCCACAATCATGCAGGGTGAAGACGTGATGCTTGCCCTGAGCAATATCAAGGATTAATTTATAGAAAAAAGTCAAACTGGCCTGTAATGCATATTTTTCACTGATCATGGGAGAATTCTTTAGACTTGAAAACAAGAAGGGGGGCTGGGTGTCACACAACCAGGTCATATTCTCAAAATATGAAGAATTTTCATTGAATTGTATAAAAATAACAGTGATTGTCTGTAGGTGTGTCATATGGTGATGTTACATAAAGCGTTCACTGGCTCTGCCAGGCCAAAAAAATAAGAGAACCCTTTATAGTTCCACTGCAAGGTTTCCCCACATGAATCAGCCAAGCAAGAATGTGCATTACTTTTTAGCCATATCTTCATACTTCCTTTTTTGTCAAAGCTCAAGAAAGATTGTTGAAGATTCAATTGTAGAATTTCTGTTAAATTCACAAAACAATGCACATTCCTCTAGGTTTCACACCTTCAGACATATTTGTTGTGTTTGAAACAAATCTATAAATGATAAATACTGCATTTGCATATCTGAACTTAAATTAAAAAATGTGTTAAAATCGCCACGTACTTTTTTGGTTTTATGTAAGACTACATAGACGATAAATCCCATTTAAATCCCATTACAGCCTAGAATGGCCTTTCTAAAATTTAGGTCATTATTTTCAATCATAGCAATATCACAGTTTCTCAGCTACAAAATCAACAAATTTATTATAAGCACCTACATGCGATTAGGGTCTGTGTATTTAATGTTTACAATTCAAATCCTACATTCTGTGATACACCCGCTTCAAGTTCAACTTCCAGACATCATCACTTTTTCTCTCTTTCCTTTTTCCTCACTTCTTGTTTTTTAAATGGTTCTTTAAGTGTGTCGTGAATGCGCAATTTTCATCCCAATTTTTACCTTTGTTTGGCGAATAGTGAAGCAATTGGCTGACTGCACGATGTTGCAGCTTTTGCAAGGCGCTTCTTGAAATGAACTCTGAACTTTGTACCAGAAAATATTCAAATTTAAATTGTTTGGCTGTTCCACCTATCGGTTGCGTCCCTGCCCCATCTAATTTGAATGGCACATAGATAACACATTTCGGAGGGAGGTGCGGTGTTTACTAGATCGCCCTTTTTGTTCCCGCTGCGATTTCCGCGTTCTCGCGTTATCTCGCTGGTCTGTTACAAAATGGGGGACGCATTCACCGTAGTCGGTTAACATGTAGACAAACATCGACGGAGAAGTATGTAACAAGTGTTTAGAGATGAAATAAAAGGGCAGGGCCCCCACCTGTACAACTTTTTTTCTTAAAAGTATTGAAGAACATTGTCTATGTTCCAATCCAAGGACAAAGTGCTGCGGTCACTAGAGCTTCAAATATGCTGGGATGATACACACACACACACACACACACACACACACACACACATACATATATAACTCCAAAGCAAGTGTTAGTAGAAAACAAGTTTTCCACATCAAGTAATTCAGGGAAACCCACTTATGGTCCACAAGGCACTCAAAGGACCGCTTCTTTAACATGACTAAAACCAACGGTAGATCCCACCTGGGCAGGATCTGTCACGTTGCTAGCCCCTCTGTGTAGACAGAGGCGATGAGCGCAGACAGATAAGGATCGCTCCTAATGTGCATATCTAAGACCTTGGCAATGGTTGAAGAGATGGTTGATTACCCCGCAACTGTTCTCAAGCATTTGCCTAATACTTCCCACTGATATAACAGGAAGTCAGCAATGTCTGCTATGCCCGGAGCCCCGGGGTGAATTCAACGTCTGGCACACCAGTTAGAAACCACCTTTCACCGACCAATTTCAACAAGCCTCTGTCGCAGATGTGCTGTGAGATAACCGCCAAGTATGGAGGTTGAGCACTTGACAGTTCCGATGGAACATGCTTGTCGTTCAACCATGCCTGTAATTGTAGCAGAGGCATGATGCTTAGTTCCAGTAGGCCTACAGAGCAATCACTTCAGGCCCACCACAGGGCGACCAGGATCAGATTGCAATCATGGGACCAAACTTCGGGCAGTACCCTCGGAAGGATCTGGCAAGGCAGCAAGGTGTACACCCACAGGTTGCTCCACTCCATGGCTAGAGCATTCAGCACTAGGGCCTGGGGGTCTGGGGTAGGCGAGATGTAAAATGGCAGTTTTGCATTCTTGTGAGTCGCAAACAGATCCACATGTGGAGTTCCCATCTTGCCCACATGGACTGAATGAACCTGAGGTGGAGTGACCACTCCATCCCTACTGGTTGACACTTGAGAGTAGGTCACCCAGGACATTTGCATGTCTCGGGACATGTCTCGGCTAAAAGGAGAGCTGTCTCTGCTGAAAGGCAGCATGTAGCCATGTGTCAGGATGTTGAGGACAAATAAATCATCTGTGATAGACTCCCACTGTGTGTGATATGTGGTGAGGCAGCTGCAGGCTGGCTGCTGGGTGGAGTCTAAGAATGTGGCCGTTGGTAATCCTGAGACCTCTTCCAGGTTACAAGAGTCAGGAATGCTGACGATTTCCCCACTTCTTGCCTCTACCCGAAGGCTTGCCCTTCCCAGATCGCTGTCTGCCCTCACCAGGTTGTTGCACCCAAGTGGGCCTGAAGGTCCTGCGCCCAGCAGACCACTTCTGCCATCTATCCTCCAAACAGAGTTCCTGAAAAGAGGGGCCCTGTGCAGGCTCTATGAAAGGTCGGGTCAGGCAGCTTCTGAATTTGGAGGTAGTAACTCTGTAACGAACAAAGGTTTGCCTCCAGCATGCTTGGTCTGTACCTGGTGATCAACAGCTCAAAACAAGGAAGTCATGAGATGTAGTGCCTGGTCTAACCAGTCTTGCACTGCTGCTGTGATCTGAAAAGAGCCCTTGAGGTCATCAAGAGGATAAGCTTCAGTAGAGCTTATGGTCACTGGCTCTCTGCACCTGTCAGAGCACGAATGGCATGAGCGGTGAGCCCTCAACCTAGGTAAAGATCTGCTGGCGGATGAATCCCACATCATAAGCTCATCCTCAGCCTCAGTGTCCAGGTCCGAAGACTCTGGACTCATGAGGGGGCAGTAATGCCCAAAGCCTCATCAAACAACATACTGTCTGAGGGCAATGGGCGGCCACCTGTGAAAGCAGGGGATCTATCACCACACTGCGCATAGGGGTAGCAAGCACCTCCCAAGAAGTAGTCGCTGCAATAGACACTGGCTCTACCTGATCTTCCCACGTGGAGAGACAGGGCAGGCAAGGGAGGCTCATACACAGAGATCTCAGCAGCTGCTGACTGAGAAGTCTGCTGACCAGAGGGATCTGGCTGTGTCTCCACAAAGCCAATATCTTGAATCTCAGCTGCCGCTACCTCAGAAGTCTGCAGGCAGGAGGGGTCCGGAGGGAGTTCAGAGAACTGAAGTCTGAATGAGAGCTCGCTCAAAGAGGAAGCAGCCAGCCGTTCCATCTAAAGAGTCTGCTCAAACTTGGCAACAGCAGTGGTGGCCAATGCGGAAGAAGAGAGAGCCTTTTCATGCAACAGCTGGTCCTTGTGGAGCTTGAGTTCTGGCTGGCACTTGAAAGTGTGAGGTAGGGTATGCAGCTCCAATACAGGAACAAGAAGAATCGCCAACTGCTCAGTCCGGGGCAAAAGAGGGACTTCCAGCACTGCTGTTGGGGGAACAGGAGGTCTGCCTGGACTGAAGGTGCCTATAACGCTGGGGCCCAAGGCCTATGGACGTTGGAAGGCTCCCCTTCCCCTTATGCCTACGCTTGCCACCCGAGTTCTCGGATCCGGGAGCTTGATGATTTTGCAGAGGTACCTGTGCCTTAGCTGGCACTCTGGACTTATGGTCCAAGCACTCAGATTGGCCGGGGTGCTGGCTTACTGTACTTCTCTGACTTATGGTCTGGGTGCTTGGACCCAAGCACTCAGACTGGCCGGGGTTCTGGAATATCGGGGCGGGCACCCGTAGGTGTTCACTCTGGACACACCAGCTTGCATGACTGCTGCTTGTCCGAGCAACTGGACCCGGATGACCAAGATCTTGACAGCTGCAGTCTATGCTTGGCTGACTTCTTTGGCACAGAGTAAAAGCAGGAACAGCCTGCTGAGAGGGGGCAAACAATGCTGCATCATGCTGTGTCACATCACCTCCAAAGCATGGAAAACCCCTGGATTGGTGCTAAGAGCAGATGTGGCTGTCTTTTGGGGCACATTTTTTTGCACAAGATCCCCATGTGGTGATCTCTTGCTACTAGACCTGCCACACGGACGTCTCTCACCTTCTCCCATGGGGTATCCAGAGTAGAGACCTCTGTCATCTGGGACTGCAGAAGAGTGGAAGCAAGTCTACACTCTTTTTCATCAGTCACATGAGACTGCAGCCAAACCGAAGCAAGTCTATGCTTTTTCTCAGGGGGGGGGGGGGGATCTGTGGCAAAGGCTCAATGGAGTCAGTCATCTCAGCTCATCTCAGGTTGGCGTTTGGCAGCTCGACCTGTCACACATGCCTCGCACAGTCAAACTTTCTCCACGCCTGCTCACAGAGCAGCCATTTGTCTTCTCCCAATCCTGGCAGTATCTGCCAGTTTGTTTGCGAGAGCAAACTTGACCCAACTGCAGGCGACAACCATAGCAGTCAGGATGGTCATCCCAAGCCGCAATGTAGTGGTTCCTGGAATCCAAGTTTTGTCCACTATCCAATAAGGACATGGATGCAGACAAAGTCGTCACCAGATTAACACCCATGGACTGTCTCTGGAAAGAAGCAATATCCTGGTGTGCACTACTTTCCCTCTCTTAGCACTCTATTTGCTCAGACGCCATCTTGAAAAATCTAGGTACAAGTCAAACGACCAGCTTTGCACTTACTATTTCAGTGGTATCCGATCACAGAAATCAGCTATCTAGGTATCCGAAGATTTCCGGACCACTGAGAAATGATGTTCCGCAGAATAGGGCATGCTTAAAGCACAATTGCAGTGAGTGTGAACAAAAGTTCACAGAGCTTCAACTCGCAAGGCCAGCCAGTAATGGCACCCAAAAGATGAAGGATGATAAGGGGCTTATGTGCACTGGAAGACACCATCAGTTCCCCATGGCCAGAGAGATGGCGCCATGGGACCATCAGGTTTTTCAGGATCCAGTGAGTGAAACTCAACTCTGTTTCTTTGGCTTAATGCCCAGACACAGGGGTCCTGGCAATGGTGGTGGAAAGGTAACGTTATGTAACTAGTTTTACACCTTCTGGGCATGCTTACTGATTGGCTTATATAGTTTTTTTTTATTGTGACAGATATACAGCTGTAAATTTAATCCTACTTCAATTTTTAGGTTTATGTCATAGGTGAATGGAATGATTCAAAAATAAAAAGTAAAAATTGAATTCATGCTAATTAGGCATACTTCCGAAATTTAAAGGCTGAACATCTTTAAATGTATTGTAGATGGTGGTCACAATTGCAACATCGACTGGTACGTGGCATATATGCATCCAATGTAATAAATATGGACGTAGTTCAATTGGAAATTGTGCTAATTTTGCACACTCAGAAGAAGATTTTAATGATAGAACTTTAAACCTATTAAAGATGAAGGAGAAATATCAGTTCAAAAGATTGTCCTCAAGATACATTTGATTATCATTGAACAGACTTTAAAACGTTAGAAGTGTTAGAGGGTTAAAAAGTGTCACAAAAAGTCGACAGTGTTAGACAAGGGTTTAAAGCATTAAAATTTTTTTCAAAGAATTTGTCACAGTTTGGCGACCCTTAACTTGATTTTCGCACTTGTGGACCTTTGCACTTCTGTAAACTTTCGAACTTGTGGACCTCGGAACTTCTGGACCTTGAGAATAATGAGCCGACCTTAATATAATTCAATCTTTCTACACTCCACATTCAATCCTGTTAACGCCTCACAATGTCAAAACCTGTAGTATATTTATTGTTATTATCACGTTCAATGCGCAAATCAAGAAATTTCGATCAAGGCGTTATTTAAGGTGGAAGCTGTGAAGCTAGTGTGCAGTGGAGGCTGGCAACTTTGGATTGATATTACTCATTTAATTTTTTCACAAGTACACTGAACCTATATATTTTCTGATTACTACATATCCATAGATTTGTATCAAAAGGGTTTTGTAGCAGGATTGGGATTTTTTGACATTTAAAAGCATTCTTTCCGACTTAGTAGGTTTGTCATATTTTTGCGCAGAAGTTGCACAATTTTTTTTCAAGTTGAAATCAGAAGAAATTTAAAATATATATCCATGCCCAGGATCAAATTCAATGGTTAGTCCTGAAATAGCATAAATAAATAGTTATAAAATTTTTAATTAAGTCCTGACAGGTTGTTCATTTTCTTTCAATAAATTGCTCACGGAAGAGGTTGTCGGAAAAAAAATTCTGGGAACCACTCCTGGATAGGGCAATTCGTACGTTTGTGAGGCGAGATACAAATTGCAGAGGTTGAGCAAAAAGCAGTTCCGAGAAAATCGCATTCAAAGAAAAAGTTGCCAATTCTTACGCATTTATGGCTGTAATATGATACATACTCATTTCTTCTGTCCTGTATTTTAATTATTCTGTGGAATAAACTTGTAACTTTACCTCAGTGATGTTGTCATAAAAAAAAGTATATTTTCTGGCTTAAATTTCGACTTTTTTACGTTGGGAACACCACACTTGGCTTGTTTGGGTGTGGGTTCACATGCAGCTTTCCATATTTGGGGACCAGTAAGTGGATTGTGCTAATTTTTTTTTTTTTTTTTTGTTTTTTGTTTTTTTTTTGTTTTGTTTTGTTTTGTTTTGTTTTTTTGTTTTTTGTTTTTTGTTTGTTTTTGTTTTTTTGTTTTTTATCAATAGAGAATTTCAAAAGTAATCAAAACAAGGGTAGTGATTTGTCTGAACTGTCCCATTTTTCTCTGCAAGACTAATGGTTTCCTGTGAGTGAGCCTTGTCAATGGCTCAATTGGTTTCCAGGGGTCATGGACTAATGACTGTGCAAACAATGACATGGTTCGTTATCATGCCCATGCAAACAAACCCATATGCCCACCACTGATTAAACTTTTCGGTGTAAACAAAAGTTTTGAGATCAATTTTCTCATATAAATTTTACGTTCACACATCTGAGTTTTTGGGAGTAAAATATGAAAAAGTGAATAGAGGTTATCCAAAGGTGCTCGCTTCAGATGTTCCACCTTAAATCGTCTTACAACCGTTGCCACTGCGCAGGCGGAGTCGTACAGCGGTGGGAGTTAACAGTTAAATTAATTTAGAAACGATCGAGTCATTAGCTGGTAACCATCATGCATTTTTCGCAGCGGTATTAAAATCCCCGCCACTCGCTTAAAAAGTGGTAGCACATGATAGCGAGCTCTCACGGTTACGTACATGTATATGATCTGAGTTCCTATCAAGGTGGAGGGTTTAGGCCTATAGTGTTGATTATATACCTTAGCAGCACCAAAACGACATGTTGCCAGCTCAAATTTAGTGTTGGCGGATCGTCGATCCACACTCAACGCTACGCACAATTCCTCAGCTGCTTACAAATACTGAATTCACAGCATATATAAAGCAAAACTTTAGTACAACGCAAGAGCAAACAGTAACGCTGTATTCTGTTTGTGTTTTCTTAATAAAATTACTTTGTTAGGATACATTACAGAGGAACCTAGGTCTAGGACGTGTCCCTGCCTGGAAGGCTGGAAGAACGACCGCCCGGCCGGCCTGGGGTTTCCCAGCGAATTTCGTCACACAGACCGCACATACACACACAGTGTTGCTGATTTACAAGTGTATGGCGGTACTATTTATAGTCTGTCTTTTTGCTCAGATTCGTTGATAATTAATAAGGTACTACAATTTGTGTATCTCTTGATAGACTTAAAAGGCGTCATTATTTGCAAGGGGTGTCTGGGGTCTTCATTTTGATTTTAAGGAAAAGGAAATCGATGCTTGAAATTATTAAGTTTCGATTTACCAGGTTAGGCACCTACAAATTACACTCACGATCATTATATTCCAATCTGATGCTTACAGTAATTAATTGTGGTGGCACTTTAACTTTTCGTGAAATGTAAGCAGCGAGTGTTTAGGCCTATACCTTCCATAGCAGGCCTATAAGCCAATAGAGCCGTGCCCAATTGTCGGAAATCGTTGACAGTTTTGCCATTCACTGACAAGATGTGTAAAAAAATTATCAATTTAGGTAATATGCAACGAGAGACTGATGTGGGACCGAAGACAAGTTGACTATTTTTAAAATTTGCATAATTTCAGACACAATGTCAGCTTTTAGATAGCAAATATCCATTATAGTCGGGAAGTGTTAATAAACATCCGTGCGACGTAGTTTTCAAATAAAGTTTTAAATCTAATATGTGTATTAAAATATAGAGGTTCTCCCCTCAAGGCTGGAGTTTAAGTTCGAGCTAGAAGGTGAACAAAAATAACGTGGAGCCAAATACCTTCCCATGTTCGACATTTGGGCACACCGAACTTTCTGCTTGTGGCAGGATTTTCTCGATCATCTCTTGTAAAATGTGTGCGCGGTCGCAATCCGAGAGAACCATAGAGATACCTTCTCTGCATACACGTAGCCAATTCTGATCATCACTTGCAAGACATGTGGCAAAATTACCAGTTGGGGATCAGATGTAAAAATATATGTCATTGCAACATTATCATGTCCAGTGTATGTGTTTTGTCAATATGGTGGAACTTTTCCATGGAAAAAAATTGTCCACTGCAAAGAGCTTCCACTATCCCACCAGTATCATCTATTTCCATAGCAAACACTGGGGTACATTATCATGCTGTGTTACCCACAGCTAGCAAGTGTGTATGTGCCACTTTACCACCTGAACACTTAGGTGAGCAAGAGTCAAATGAAAACGAAGATGAAACAGCAATCAATGATGATGATGATGAGATGCGCATGGTGGTGATGGCCGTGACAAAAAAGTGAAGACCATAGCGATGACAATGATAAAGGTTATTGTGATGACGATAATGGTGATGATGGTCACAGTGATGGTGACAAAAATGTGATAAAGGTCATGGCGATGATGATAGCGGTCATGATGATGGTGATGATAATGATAGTCACAGTGATGATGGTAACTATAAATTGGGATTATGGTGATGATAACAGGGACAAAATAACAAACGTAGGCTATATCCCCATCATATCACTCTCTATCAAAAAAAAAAAAAAAACGCACAGCACCTGAATCTACAAATCACTGGCAGCCAGCTGCAAAACGCCAGAACGCTCAACATGTGATCACCGCATGGTCATAGTTATGCCACTTGTTTAAATTTAATACCCTGGATTTATTACCCATTACTTTTCAACATTCACAGTAAAATGGAAACTACCAGTTACATGCTAAGTCAACATTACATTGTATATCGCATGGTACACACACACACGCACACATACATATTTTCATGAATAATACAAGAATGTTGTCGGATATCAGAATCTTGTCTTGTCAGCAATTACAGTTTTACTTCCCCATTTGGCACATTTTTTAGGCTTAGGTCCGTCCGTCCCTGTGTTGGTATTGTTATAGTATATAATTAAAATTGTGTGTATATACTTACATGCCTCCTACATATATATATATATATATATATATATATATATATATATATATATATATATATATATATATATATATATATATATATATATATACATATCCCCCTTTCAAGGATTATTCCCTCAATCCCCGTCCCCCACCCCCATTTTGATAAAAACAAGGAGATTTTGGTCACTAAAGTAACAAGTACCCCTATTTTTCTCTTCAAGGACACAAATGAATTGGTCCATACTTTGAAAATCTTCCTACCCAAGTTGTTCCACTTACATTCTAGGTTAAGCTTGTTATGACTGAAACCACTTCCTAAATGAATGTTTTTCTTTCAATACTTTAATATTTTGATCAGGTAAAGATGCACAGAAAGTTGCACCCACTCCATTTTAACACCCCCTCTGAAAACGTGGAGTACGTACAAAACATGCCCTAATGTTAAAATTTTGAGGGCCTGCGCCTTTTAAAACACCCCCAATTGACGATTTCGCGGGCCGTGCTCATGCCCAAAAATGCCATCCCTTTCTCCGCTAAATTTGGAACGATCAAGAGTACATGTTTGGTATTGAGTGCGGGGCCGGGATTTAATTGTGAGTTTTGAAAGACGAAAGCTTAGACAATTAAACCCGACGAATCACCGTAAGTAGGCGTAAAGATATTTTGTTGCCAGACTAAGATTTACAAACCGTACATTGTCTTTATAACTTCTGTGTCGCTGCGTCCGTGAAGCGTTTCGGGCGATCGAATTAACACTGGTACTGTCTGGAAGAGCGGTATGCTTGTGTCAGACATGTGGGTCACCATTTAGCCTATTTTTAGATTTTTACAATGACCTCGATTTTGCTGTTGCCGCGTCGTGACAAGAGAGGGTGTAGCATTGCAGTAGAAGCACCATATGTCTGCACACACACACACACACACACACACACACAATAGGAGAGGTATCAATTTACAATTGTATGTGCATTTGGATGAAAACACAAAATTCTTGCGGGCTAGCGGTGTGTATTCCTGTAAGATCCCATGGCATGTTTAAGTAACATTCGATATGTTGAAAAGTTTTGCAGTAAACGTTATCAGATTTACATGGGCATTTCAACTATATCCAACCATTTAGCACAAGAAATTTGGTGTTTCTAGATAGAGAGGTCTTCAAGTTACATAGATGCAGTTTACAAATATAATGGAAACTGATGAGAATACACAGTCAACCTACAGAGCCCTCTACTGAGAACCCACATGTCCCCGTTGATCTTGACCTTACCTATTTTATACACACACACATATGGAAGTTGTACTGTTCAATAATTCACAAAACCCTGAGTTTTGTTCACAAAACCGTGGGTTTTGCTTTTCAAAACCCTGGGTTTTGTAGCAAAACCCTGTGTTTTGCTAACAAAACCATAGGTTTTATCACAAAACCCTGGGTTTCGTTAGCAAAACCCAGGGTTTTGTTACAAAACCTTGGGTTTTGCTCAGTTATTGAATTTTGATATCATTTTGGACAAAACCCTGGGTTTTGCTACAAAACTCTGGGTTTTGTGTACAAAACCGTGGGTTTCATGAACAAAACCCAGGGTTTTGGTACGAAACCGTGGGTTTTGTAGCAAAACTTTGGGTTTTGAGCACAAAACCCACAGTTTAAGAGCAAAACTCTGAGTTTTGATCACAAAACCCTCGGTTTTGTTATTTTTTGAACAAAATCCACAGTGTTGTTCCTAAAACCCTTGGTTTAGCCAGAAAACTGTGGGTTTTGTAACACTTTGAAATAACAGAACAAAACCGTGGGTTTTGTGAGATTGCAAAACTCTGGGTTTTGTGACATCACGAATCCCAGGGTTTTGAAAAGGTGCAATACCCAGGGTTTTGTAACCAACCAATCATGACAGCTGTTACTTGGTAGGCCTTGCTAGGCTACTCATCTTAAAAATAGCGTCAAACTATAAGTGGCTCAGTTATTGTCATCAATAACATCATTATTGGTTACCACGCGCAAAGTCTACCTCTTTGCGACACGATGAGAATATAAGTTATGTATTAGTTAAAGGACGAGAGGTTGTGCATCCAGTGTTCAAAATAATCCACACGCCGGCGCGAAGAGCCGCATGGACTATTGAATGCACAGCCTCGAGCTCTTTAATTTGCGTAAAACATTCGATCCGTTGCAAATAATTAACTTATCGCACGATATATGATAGAGCCCTGGAAATTTTTGTCGAAATAGCGTTTTCGGTCCATTCTTCGACCATTATTGTCTGAAATGTTCAACAGTTATTGGTTGTGGTCATCTTGGCTTCGACTGGCGTGACCCAGATATGAGGGAGTAAAACAAAGCCGCGGGGTCAGGTCGACGAGTATCGAATATGAAAACCTTACTTAACCGTACTAGCTAACGTGGCCACATGCTTAGCG
Organism: Hermodice carunculata; assembly: GCA_964020975.1. Classification (NCBI taxonomy): domain Eukaryota; kingdom Metazoa; phylum Annelida; class Polychaeta; order Eunicida; family Amphinomidae; genus Hermodice; species Hermodice carunculata. The sequence goes on along the minus strand of OZ026615.1, from coordinate 42,457,359 downwards.
TGTTAGCCTGTCAGTCAAGGGGTGGCTGGATCGATACCTATTAAGTCCTTTTAAATTTTTTAATTAATTAATTTAATCGAGTAGAAATTTTGGACTTGCATATTTCTCAATGTTGAAGTTGTTGGTTCTGGTAAAAGAACAATACTGTGAAGCCAGAAAATGAACAAAATTTTCATCAGGAGATTCCCATGACAGTCTGTAACTTAATATGTACTTTGGTTGGTACCAAGGCATAACTATTGTGCTGGTGATGTCAAGGCAATGGTTAAAGCGCCACCTATGTATATGTTGACGGTAACACGGATTCTTTATACGGTTGCACACCTTTCTGAGGTTAATCAATGACGCTATAGCTCCACTTGTAATTTTCGTAATTTGTATGTATTTATATTTCATTTCAGTGTAATGACAAGTTCAATATGTCATGTATTTCCTTGCTTTATTATTTATATATCTAGATGTAGTTTTGTACCGTGTAAAGGGGCCCCGCAGGTTCACAAATCAAGCACGAGATTTACTGATGTTGAACTTCTCTTTATTGCACATCTTCATTGTCACTGAAGTCCATAACACCGTAAAAGACTGCAATTAGTTCAGAAAGCAAAATACAGTTCACTATTCAATGCAGCATGTAGCACCAATAAACTTATTTGGCAAATACGGACTTAAACATAAGAATATCTGTAAGAATCTTAGCACCTTATAAGAATCTCTATTTGGCATGTGGGAGCCGCATGGTAGAACAAAGAGCATTGAACACGTACATCTTAATCTTACACATCTTACAATCATGAGAGACAACAATCTTTACATAAATGTTTTGATGAATTCATTAGTATCTCCAGTTTCTTTACATACCTCATACGGCCTATGTGAACCCTGGGATTATCTGTTTGGAGTTGAAATCTTCCAATACTTAATTTTCTACTCCATTGTCGAACTCGTGTACTTGCCGGGCGGGCGCTGGAAGTAGTGCCCGCGCTACCACGTGCGATTCGAGTATCAATATATATAAGTAAAGGCAATATGACAATAAGCTTTCAATAGTGAAAAGTCTACATTACCAGCTGAATAAAGAATTAAGATCTGCCTGATCTTTAATGTTACAAGACAAACTCCTAAACCTATGAACTATATACTCATGGTTAGTGGAAGCGGTGGTTGGGATTGGCCTGCCTGTCTGTCTGTCTGACACTTTGCCCATAAAGCTCTAGTGCCACTTCCTATGTAAACAATGCTGTGACTGTATGCAGACCAACGCTAGCAAGGTGGCACAGGGAACCGAAGAATCCCACGCGTAGACGGGGCAAAAACCACACGAACGACCGCACAAACAGCACGCGAGCGCTCCCGATCTTCGACGCCGCACCCACGACAACAGAGTAATACACAACTCTAGATACATCTCACTGACATGACTACATACTAAGTTTAATAATAATAATAAAGTTTAGGTCTGTCATTGTTCACGATGACAGTTACACTCCCACCCAATCACCTTGCGTGATTCCAACGGGCTAAGAAAAATAAAAACACAGATACAATTATGACTTAAGCTCCCACCCATGACATACTGATGGGCTGGGGGGAGGAATTTTGACACATTACAAATCATTTTCCAGCAGCAGTCTGAGCTTGTGGATTGGTCTTTCTAGGACAGTGGCTTTACCATTACGCTTACCTTTCTCTGTCAAAGTGGGGTCTCCTATATGGAGCTTGACAGTCCTTACAAGTCCATCTTTACCTTCATCTGTTCCAACGACACGTGCTAGTCTCCACTGTCCCCTTACCATGCCTTCCTCTGTTAGGATCACAATGTCTCCAACTTGTAGGTTTCTCCTTTGCCCCTGCCACTTCTGTCGAGCTTGGAGGTTAGCCAAATATTCTTTTCTCCACCTTGTCCAAAATTCATTTGCCAAGAACTGAACCTGGCGCCACCTTTTCCTGGCATATACATCTTCCCTGGCAAAGGTTCCTGGTGCAGGCATGACGATTTGAGATTTCATCCTCAACAGATGATTCGGTGTGAGTGGCAGGGGTCCACCAGGATCATTAAGATGTTCTACTGTCAGTGGCCGGCTGTTTATAATTGCCATAGTTTCATACAGGAACGTTCGCAGGGATGATGTGTCCAGGCGGGCCCTCGACTGATGTAGGATTGAGTCCAGAATGCTTCTAATGGTGCGGATCTGCCGCTCCCAAACCGCTCCCATGTGACTAGATGAGGGTACATGCATTATAAATTCACAATTCGATTTCAACAACATAGCCTTGACCTCATCACTCTTTATTTCTTTCATTGCTTGCTGTAATTCATGTTTAGCACCTACAAAGTTTGTTCCTTGATCGCATCTGATTTGCCGTATTGGTCCTCTCAGGGCCGTCACACACCGTAGGCCATTGATAAAGGCATCCGTTGTCATATCATTGATCAGTTCAATGTGGACTGCCCTGGAGGCCATGCATGTGAAGAGGAGTCCATATCTTTTTAATTCTTTCCGTCCATCCTTGACGTAGAATGGTCCAAAGCAGTCTACTCCACAGAATGTGAATGGTGGACCAGTTGTTGTCCTTTCTAAAGGCAAGTTCGCCATTTTTTGGTCTTGTAGCTTTCCTCGCAGTTTTCTACACTGTACGCATCTGAATATGTATGAGGATACAACTGAACTGCACCCTATAATCCAGTACCCATTGGTTCTTATTTCATTTGTTGTTATTCCTCTACCTTGATGGGCTACATTTTGGTGAAAGTGCCCTATTACCAAGTTTGTCACATGACTTTGCTTGGGCATGATAACTGGATGCTTAATACTGTATGGTAAGGCTGATTGTGCAAGTCGGCCCCCAACTCGCAAAATTCCTTGTTCATCGAGGAATGGATCTAGTTTACGCAATGGACTTGTCATTTTAACCTCCTTTCCTCCTTTGCATTTTAGGGTGTTGATTTCTTCCAAGAAAGCTTTGTGTTGTAATGCCTTGATGATGGTTATCTCTGCTCTTTGTTTCTCTTCCAGGTGTGAAAGCCCTTGTGCATTTGATCCATTTCTGCTCTTACTACTGACGAAATGCTTCAGTGTGCTGACAGCTCTGATCAGCGATTTCCAGTCAGAAAATTTTTCGGAGCGTTTCACTAATGGGTGAAGCTCTTTGCACTCTACAGAATGTACTTGACCCTTCTTTACTTCTGGGTCATCTGGAGATAGTTGTGATAATGTTGTCTCTTCCCTTGCAATGTCCCTTCCCCATAGGAAAGCAGGCCCTGTGAGCCAGTTGGAGGTGCTCAGTTCTTCTGCCTTTAGACCGCGGCTGGCATGATCTGCCGGGTTGTCTTTTGTCGAGACGTACCTCCATTGGTCCACTTTGGTGGAATTTCTTATTGCCTGAACACGATTCGCCACGAACACGTGAAATCGCTTTGCATCACTCCTGATGTAGGCAAGGACAGCTTTGGAATCTGTCCAAAAGTATTCATCCACATTCTGGTACTCCAATTCCGATTTCAGCAGCTGGCTTATCTTTGCCGCAATCACAGCTGCTTGGAGTTCCAGCCTTGGTATTGTTGTAACCTTCAAGGGGGTCACACGTGCCTTACCTAAAGCTAGTGAACAATGAACTCTGCCTGTTGTGTCTCTGAGCCTTACGTATGAACACTGACCATATCCATCGAAACAGGCATCTGAAAAATGGTGGTACTCAATTTTTTCCACTTCCCCAAATCCTTCTGGTTTAAAACATCGTTGGATTTGCATATTTGCTAGGAGAGGTAACTCTGATCTCCAGCGTTCCCATTTTGGTCTAAGATCTTCACAAAGAGGATCATCCCACTCTGTTCCTCGCTTGCACATTTGCTGCAATATCTGTTTTCCCTTCAGCACAAAGGGTGCAAAGAACCCAAGGGGGTCGTATATTGAAGCTACTTTAGATAACACTCCCCTTCGTGTAAGTGGCTGATCCTTGAAGGTGATGCTAAATTGGAAACAGTCTGACTCGACATGCCACTGTATTCCGAGCGCTCTTTCAATGGGTAGTTTCTCGAATGCAAGGTCAATATCTTCAACTTCTTTTATGCGTTCAGAAGGTGGGATTGATTCCATGACTTCACGGTCATTGGAGATGAACTTGTGCAGATGCAAGTTGCCCTTTGCACACATACTGCGCACATTTGTGACTAATTTTTTCGCCTCGGATGCGGTCTCCATGCTCTTTAGGCCATCGTCTACATAGAAGTTTTTCTCAACAAACCTTGCAGCCTCAACTCCATATGCTTCCTTGTGATCACTTGCAACACGTTTTAGCCCAAAGTTGGCACACCCTGGTGAGGATGTGGCTCCAAACAAGTGAACATTCATTCTGTATTCTGTTGGTAGGGATTCTAAGTTGCCATCTTCCCACCAGAGGAAACGGAGATAATCCCTGTCTTCTCTTGCTACTTTAAATCTGTGAAACATTCTTTCAATGTCACACATCACGGCTATGCGTTCCTGGCGAAAACGACAGAGAACTCCAATGAGGGCATTAGTCAGATCCGGCCCTTGCAGTAAGTGATCATTGAGACAAGTTCCTTTGTACTTGGCACTACAGTCAAATACAATTCTAATTTTGTTTGGTTTTTTGGGATGATACCCCCCATGGTGGGGAATGTACCATTCTGTCTCTTTATCCAACTCACTTTCTGGAACTCTTTCTGCGTCTCCTTGGATCAGGATGTCTTGTATGAAGTTCTTATAATCCTCAAAGTATTTTGGGTCACTCTTCAGTGGCCTCTTCAACTGGTCTAAACGACGGCGTGCCACTGCCTTGTTGTTTGGAAGCCTTGGTTTTCCCTCTTTGAAGGGTAGAGGCATTTCATAATACCCATCTTCTCGCTGATAAATGCCATTTTCCATTGTATGCAGGAATTTGATGTCCTCTTGTGATAGTGTACCTGATTCCTCTCTTTCTATGAAGTCCGATTCTAGAATTTGCAACACATTTATAGGGGCAATTACCTTTTCTTGGATGGTGGTTTTGCAGTGAAAGTGTATTAGAGTGGGCTCACATGGTGTGTCGTTGGTTCCTTTTGGATTACCACTTTTAAACTGTAGCTCATCAGGTACTATTGTTGTAATTACACGATGTGAAAGACCTATTGCATCCCCAGATTCCTCATAAGGTTCTGTCAGGCCCACTATGCTCCATCCAAGGTCAGTGTCAATTGCGAAGGGTTGATTACCCTCTCCAGTGATAACGTTTCTAGGTGCCAAGGCCTGTGGACAATTATAACCTATGAGCAAGCCGACTTCACAGTTTTGTGGAGGATGAATTCTGTGAGCAATTCCCTTCAAATGAGGCCAGTTCCTGGCACTATCTTGACTCGGTATATGTGCCTCTGCAACTGGAATGGACTCTCGGGAATAGGCAGTAGGCAGGAGGACTCTTGTAGAGCAATCATACCCGCGTACTATCAAGTCCTTGCATTTGGTACAATTGATTAACTTGTCCTTAGCCGTCATGGTGGTAAGTTTCAGTTGTGCTGGTTCTGAACGTGTTCGGAGTTTTTCTGCAGTCTCAGTCAATATGAAACTGGTGTCGGACTGTGTGTCTAGGAGGGCATAGACCAGATGTTCCTGATTGGGACTCGATCTACTTGACACCCATACTGGCACTACCATTGAGGATGCTGGTCTTTGATCCCTTAGAGACACTCCTCCACAATGAGCACCTTTAGCCATTACATTTTCTTTAGGTTTAGAACATGAAGGTTCCTTTGTTTCATATTTCTTGTCTACCTTTGTGTCCGTAGGACTCATGTCCGTAGCTTCTTTGTCCTTTGGTACCTTCTGTGCATCATGTAGGCATGTTGGGTGCTTCTTGTTGCACGTTTTGCATGAATGCTTGTTCTTACAGTTCTTAGAGAGGTGGCCATGTTCCAAACAGCCAAAACACAAACCATTTCTTTTAACAAAGTCTTGCCTTTCTGCTATTGGCTTAGCTACAAAGGTCCTGCATTCTTGGAGTGTGTGACTGTTTCTTTTACACAACAGGCACGATTCCTTTGGTGACTTGGCCCCGTCCTTTACCTTAGCTTCTATTGTGTGTGACTGTACCCCTGGGGTACGCTTTCTTGAATGTATATTCCCTTCTTTTGGTTTGTCGGGTTCCTTTCTAATGGCACCCAGGGACGTTATTGGGTCACATGCTATTTCAGCCTCTGTACTCATAAACTGACAGAATTCTGTGAATGGTGGATAATAACCCTTACCCTTCTTAAAATTGACAACAAATCTACTCCATCTGGTGACAAGCCAGTCGGGGAGTTTTTGAAGCATTTTCTTGTTTTCATGACTGTCATTCAATATCTCCAGATCCTTTATGTCTATCATTGCAACTCGACACTGTTGTAAGAAGTCTGAAAAACATTGCAGATCCTTGCCATCTCGCTTCGGTATCCTAGGCCAATTTTCTAATTTGTTCCTAAAGGCCTGGGCTATGACGAATGGGCTGCCATACCTTTCCCGTAAGGTTTGCCTAGCTGCTTCAAATGCATTTTCACTTTTAAGTAGGAAGTGCCCACTGACAGCATCTCTGGCCGGCCCACCCAGGTATCTTTTGAGGTAGCGGATCCTCTCTCTTGGGGGTATTCCTCTACTTTCCACAAGTGCTGTAAACGATGCTTCCCAATCCGGGTAAGACAATGGATCACCGTTAAACACTGGGGGTTCAGGTGTTGGTAGCCTATTTAGACTGACTGCTGCTGTCAGTGCTTGTGCTATATTCGCCAACTCGTTATTTGATGAGGGTGGAACGTAAGCTGGAGCTGTGACCCTCAGTGTGTGTGTGCTCACGTCAGGATTGTTATTAACATGAGATGATATACTTTGTTTGTAACTGCCTCCTTCTGAAGCTGCATCTTCACGCACAGAGTATAGCCTTTGGCTTAGTCTTTCATCATCATCATCATCGTATGCTCTCAACTTAGCTTTTTCTATGCTAAGTTGTCTCTCTATGCGCTGTCGTTCTAAGGCCCTACGCTTTCTTTCTATCATCGCAGTGGATTCCGCTCTCCTTGCTTCCTCCTCAGCCTCCATACGTGCACGAACTACAGCGAGTTGAGCTTCGTGCTCAGAGCGTCTTTTAGCTTCTTCTAACTCTATCCTCTCCAATTCTTCTTCTTGTGCAGCCTCTTCTCTCTGAGTATCCAGTTGTGCTTGCAACGCAGCTGCCTTTGCTGCAATCTCTCTTCTCCTTGAAGAGGTGGAGGAGGCATTACTGCGCTTTGTGTGATTTGATGTTTTAGTAGCCCTTGTATGTGTGCTTCTGGTATCCATCACGGCCCTTTGACCTGATGTTTCTAAAACATTGCTGCTTGTGTTTTCTTGTATATGATCCCTTTCCATTTGAGATTGAGCACGGGCAATGATCGCATCTATGTCAGCTTTAGCTCTGTCAGTTGCTTTCAGTATTTCAGAAGGTGGTGTCCCCTGGTGAGTGTTTCTAACATCTTCATATGCACGGCTGACTGTTGCGTGCGTGGATTCTAGACCTACTATGAGGTCATGCAACAGGTTCGCTGTTAAAGTATCTTTCAAGTCAGCTGAAGCCTTCAAAATGTTGGGCTTACACTCCCGATTATAAGTTCGCCAGAAGATCTTAGAGGCCTCAGTTTCCATGGTTTGCCTGGCTCTTTCTGTGGGCTTGTGTTGTCCTTCTGACCTGCGTAATCCTAATGTTTCCTCATGGACAGTTTCAGTGTGTGGGGCATGACTTACCTTACTGGTATTTTCCTCCCTCATAAATTCTATCTCTTCATTCCTACTTACCTGTTGATGACCATGTGTCTCAAGGTTAACTTGCTCCGAATCTGCACTACGCTGACCTGTAATTGGGTCAGTCTCCATATTCTTCATTTTACCTTGTTCAAACGTTTGATTTGGAGAATTAAACATGCAAAAAATTTGTGTGAATGAATGTGACGGACGCACCTATGTCACTCGATCGGCAAATATAACTTGGCCAACTTGTTGGTCAAGTTAAAAGAAAAGAAAAGTGGGGTATGCGTCGTGGGTAGGCCCGTGTTGCTTAACGATAGATGTACTTACAGAGCACTCCTACTGACAATGTTAGCGGTATGAGGCACCAAAGGCCGGACGCTATCCCACGCTGAATGTGCGGTCGATCACGCAATCACCACCCAGGCCACGCGCAAAACCGAAGCGTCCCGCCGCCACGAACCAACATCTGCCTGCAGACCCTCACTGAAACATACTTTCAGACTGACAATATGAGTGAACAGCACCTCAAATGTGTTGCTACTACAGACGCTGAATGTATTACCAAAGATTTATGTCGGACAGACAGACAGGGAGCTTAGGAGCTTGACCAAAACACGAGAAAATTCTTACTTGAACAATACAGGTAACAGCTCAGTTGTAAACTAAATTTAGGTGCACAGCTGCTTATCTTAAAGTAAGAGTCAATTTTAACGGTATATATATATATATATATATATATATATATATATATATATATATATATATATATATATATATATATATATATATATATATATATATGTAAAGTACGAACGCTTCACTTTCTTTGTAACATTTGCTAACATGTAAGCAGTTTTACTCAAAACGAACAGATTAACAGCTCATGTTAGTGTCCTTGAAGTGACTCTCCTTTCCTGCCTCACCACAGTACTGCATCGGTACACTTGGATACTGAAAAACAAACACTCCAGAGTCCACAGATATAATCTCATCGAAACAGCATCACCGTGTCCTTGTGGGTATAACAGTCTTTGACACACTGCAACAAAATTTGCCTGCTGCACATTTCCTTGGAGGGATGGTTTCCCCGTAACACATCACAAGTGTCTGTCCGTCTGCTTTCGCCTACTGAAAGTCTCCGGTTCAATCAAGGTTCCCATATGGAAGTTTCATGTAGGCCTACATACTACACACGGCGATTTCCAAATTCACAGCAGATAAGGCTGCGGTATCAAATTTAATAGTTGAACAGCACAACAGTTCATTACGTGGGAATGTAGCGCTGCTGAACCGTTGTAGTATGGCTACATCACAGTTTTTATCAATCAGTAATGCTTCACCTTTCTGTCTGCAGTCAGGGCAGTGTGGCAGAATTAAGGCCCGTCCAATACGTAACTGTCCTGTCTTACCGTTAGGGAACGTGCGTGGTTCTTGCAGATTTGTGCATGCAATCAAGTATTTCACTTTTGCATGAAGTCCGTTATATCAACATGAATCGTATCGTCGCTCCGCCCGGCAAATAAGTTACATCAATTCACGATCGTCTGTGAGCTCTGCTTGGCATCACAAATTTAATTTCTCTGGTCTTGACTCTTGCAGACCCGAGTCTTTTACTGTAAAGGGGCCCCGCAGGTTCACAAATCAAGCACGAGATTTACTGATGTTGAACTTCTCTTTATTGCACATCTTCATTGTCACTGAAGTCCATAACACCGTAAAAGACTGCAATTAGTTCAAAAAGCAAAATACAGTTCACTATTCAATGCAGCATGTAGCACCAATAAACTTATTTGGCAAATACGGACTTAAACATAAGAATATCTGTAAGAATCTTAGCACCTTATAAGAATCTCTATTCGGCACGTGGGAGCCGCATGGTAGAACAAAGAGCATTGAACACGTACATCTTAATCTTACACATCTTACAATCATGAGAGACAACAATCTTTACATAAATGTTTTGATGAATTCATTAGTATCTCCAGTTTCTTTACATACCTCATACGGCCTATGTGAACCCTGGGATTATCTGTTTGGAGTTGAAATCTTCCAATACTTAATTTTCTACTCCATTGTCGAACTCGTGTACTTGCCGGGCGGGCGCTGGAAGTAGTGCCCGCGCTACCACGTGCGATTCGAGTATCAATATATATAAGTAAAGGCAATATGACAATAAGCTTTCAATAGTGAAAAGTCTACATTACCAGCTGAATAAAGAATTAAGATCTGCCTGATCTTTAATGTTACAAGACAAACTCCTAAACCTATGAACTATATACTCATGGTTAGTGGAAGCGGTGGTTGGGATTGGCCTGCCTGTCTGTCTGTCTGACACTTTGCCCATAAAGCTCTAGTGCCACTTCCTATGTAAACAATGCTGTGACTGTATGCAGACCAACGCTAGCAAGGTGGCACAGGGAACCGAAGAATCCCACGCGTAGACGGGGCAAAAACCACACGAACGACCGCACAAACAGCACGCGAGCGCTCCCGACCTTCGACGCCGCACCCACGACAACAGAGTAATACACAACTCTAGATACATCTCACTGACATGACTACATACTAAGTTTAATAATAATAATAAAGTTTAGGTCTGTCATTGTTCACGATGACAGTTACATACCGTATTGATCATATTGTACTTTATGTAAAAAGTGTGTTGATCAATAAAATATTCGTATTCGTATTCGTGTCTAACTGCCTTTTCGTTTCTTGGTTTTGTTTATCAATTGGTGGACATGCGTGTGTACACTGAACCATTCGACAGTTTATGAAAAGGTGCCAGGCTGTCTTGGCGTTATTTCCAGTGCCTGTCAACAAAAAACTTCCACACAACTCAGTAGTGGGAATAGGTAGTTTGTATGGGGGTAGTGGCTTGCACAGGGACATGCCGTTACAGGCGGGGTTTTCACCTTTCCAGTTGCAGAGCTCCCGGGGAAGAGCTTTAGAATCTTTCACCAGAGCTGACACAGAAATAGATGCAAAATTCTGAATGGTGGGAATGAAGGTGGAGTTAAAGAATACTATGTAACAATTTAAGAATTAGTCGTGTTGAGATAATTATCACCACGATGTGATGTGGCAGTCGTTTTGTAATCAACGGTCGCATAATTACTGCAGGCAGCGGCACAACGTACGGTGGATTTTAACGACGCGGCAGATCAGAGGCCTTATGCTGCGAAAACTTTACCCCGTTCGCCCGGGCCGGTCGCACGGTCCCAGAAACTGAAAATCAGTCTTAATCTATTAAATTTCTTAAAATCACATACACGTTATACATCTTACATGTTTTCTCTTGTAGTACCTAAAATATGAGCTCATGAAGTGCACACAGTGATAAAATACACGAGATTTTTAAGTTGCGAATCGATGGAAATTTTCCGAGATCTGCCATCTTAGCATGATATTGGTTTGTAGCAAGTTCAGAAAGCAAGCCGTCTTGTGAGTGGTAGGCATATCCATATGACCAATTTGGCGGTAAAACACAAAACCGTGGGTTTTGTGACGTCCCGAATCCCGGGGTTTTGCGAATTATTCAAAACCGTGGGATTTCTGACGTCAGAAAACCCTGGGTTTTGCAAACAATTGAACAAAACAACTGCAAAACCCAGGGTTATCAGGACAAAACTCACGGTTTTGAAACAAAACCGTGAGTTTTGTGGAAAGATTGGATAACAAAGCAAAACCCTGGGTTTTGTTACAAAACCCAGAGTTTTGTGTGCAAATCCCTGGGTTTTGTGACAAAACCCAGGGTTTTGTGTCTATTATTGAACAAAATTTTAAAATTCTGATATTTGCTCTGTTATCCTGGGTAGTGTACAAAACCCAGCGTTTTGTCACAAAACCCTGGGATTTGCAAGCAAAACTCAAGGTATTCTTACAAAACTCGCGGTTTTACGTACAAAACCCTGGGTTTTGTACCAAAACTCTGAGTTTTGCTTATAAAACCTAAGGTTTTGGTACTAAAGCCAGGGTTTTGTATTACAAAACCGTGGGTTTTGTACACAAAACTCAGGGTTTTGTGAATTATTGAACAGTACAACTTCCATACACACACGTATATTTTTGACAAACTTTACTGACGTAAACCTAATTAATACAAGGTATTATTCAGGAACCAGGCATATATTTATCACAATGATTGTCACCTGACAGAAAACAGAACATAGCCTATATGTAGAAAATTATTAACACACAATTATGTCTGCAGACTTGGCATCCAGTCGCCTCTACAAAAATAAATTATTAAACTCCAAATGTCTGTATGTAAGTCAATGACCAATCGGTGGCTTGTCTCCAGCTATGAGGCAGGCCCAGTCATTGAGGGGTGGGGTCAAGTCTTTCAGCAGTTGAGACAAAACAACTGAAGTTTGCATAATCTTCAGCCTGTATATATGTGTCAAGATGTTGCCTTGCTCAGTGTTCTGAAAATTAAAGAAAATTCTTGCAATTACTCCTATTCTGGACAAACAACACAACAAATCAAAACCAATATACATACATTTTATTTGGCTGACAATAGAGTGTCTGGACAGAATAACGAAAAAAGGCACAAACAAAATATAAATAAATAAATAATAAATAAATAAATAGATAAATAAATAAATAAATAAATAAATAAATAAATAAATAAATAAATAAATAAATAAATAAATAAATAAAATGAGAACTGCCAAGCACACACTTTCGCCAGTCGGCTGAAATGAGAAAAAGTAGTAACAAAGAAATGGGAAGGTTGGTGAGAAAAAAGAAACTGCAAGGCAACCATGTCAGACCATGAAATGATTGAAAGCAAAGTGAACTATAATTTCGCGGGAACGTTAAAAAACAACAAAACAGGATCAAGAGATCTCGCGAGAATGCTTGACCAGTCACATGACATGTGAATGAAATTAATACAACAATGTTTGGTCCAATCAACAAATGAGCAAATAACATTTTTTAGAGAACAGAAAAGACCGATTACGCCACCTGCTCTGGACAAACAACACAACCAATCAAAATCAATATACATACATTTAATCTGGTCGGCAATAAAGTGTCTTGATACAAAAAGGAGAAAAACGGCCAAACAAAATAATAAAATAAAATGCATGAATGAATAAATAAATAAATAAATCAGTAAATAAATAAATAAATAAATAAATAAATAAATAAATAAATAAATAAATAAATAAATAAATAAATAAATAAATAAATGAATGAATAATTAAATAAAAACTGTCAAGCATACGCCCGCCGAAAAAGCACCGAAACAAATCTCATGAAACAAACCCAACACTCTATGTTGACATGGAACTTCAATGCGATCAAACTTTATCAATACAGTGTACAAACAATAATGCACTCAATCATGACAAGTCACGATCCAAGAACTTATTCCATCTGGAGTTACATAAATATAATCGAAAGTTTAATTCCATACAAAATGACATACTTCAAAATAATCTCATGCAAACATGCATGAATGTCATCATACACTATTCATCTCGTAACGTTAATAATACACCAAATCACATAAATATACCCTAAAACATCTAAATGTATATACATTTTGAAGATACATCCTTAAATATGTGACAGTAATTTCATAATACACAGTAAAACTTCATGTATGTATGAGTATATATGTAGATATAGGTACTTCGAAAATCCTCATATTGTGGTCCATGTAATGAAACAAAAGTCACCATATCACTGCTCCATCATAAATGTCAAATCTCTCTATCACTACTAATTTATGTAATACGTGTTATAATACCAAATGCAATTATGTGTGTCAAGTCAGAAGAATGAAGATCAATGATATACAAAAGTGCATATACTTCACACATTTGTAAATGAAATGGCTTCTTAGAACAGAATATCGTGGGCTGCACCCAGGTGGCATGATTGAAATTCAATCCTGAACATGTGGCTCTGTCATTTCTTATACTTCACTTTTGGAACTTCATAGAAAAAGAGTTTGCTTGGAATAGACTGTGGTTGTATCAAAATCCTTACATTTCCAATATTGATACAGAGACAACATAAATATGACGTGATGAATCTGTCTGAACAAGCACTAGTTTCAAGAAAGTTGAACAAATCAACAACGCTATAATATCTGAGCCCTGAGTTTTGATTGTAATTGTGAAAAAGTGACTGTGAAGTACTTTTACACACAATATACACTGTTAAAATACTTCATAACTAAGAGCACATGGTCTGACAATTTAGACAAGGAGCTCTACAAGATAGAACGTTATAGAAATGACAAACCTTAAGAGTTAAATTACCACATATATATTTGCAACAGCACTGGAATATTTATTCTCGGTCACTTAAGTGCAAGTTTCATAATACATTCTTCCATCTTTCACTCAGTGAGACTTACCACTCAAGACAAAGGTAAGGTGACCATGTGCTTTGTGCCTGTCTTACACACAGAGATTATAAAACATGCAAAAATCATAAATAACAACGGAAATAGAGTTGAAAAGTCAAGGAAACACTCTCCTGAAAATTCGAGAAAAGTTGTTTTACTTTTATGGTCCATACAACTGGGAGTGGGTGGTTTCTTTTGTCTGACAAGGTACGGGTATCTGAAAGACAGCTTACTGTATTTGTGTCTTTTTGTCCAGAACCACTTCCTTAGTAGTAGTCATTACCCTATTCCGCAGTCCGGACTCTTTATTCTGCATAAGCTAACCTGTCACTGTCTAACATATGGAAGTACTATTATCCATATTGCACACGTTCTTCTGTAGAATTGTAGGAAAGGCTGTATTAGCTCAAATAAATTAAAGTGTATTCAGCGGGCAAACACTCAGAATTTATTTCAGAGCCTGTACCAGTACATGTCTCTCTGAGTAGCCGCTCCTTGTTTAAGGTAAATATTCAGCAATAACAACCCACAAATAATGAGTAAATACGAACGTGACAAATGATGAATTAGCTAAATACATGAAGTTTTGCTTATAAATACAGAGCTTCATTATGAATGAAGAATACCTTTCAAACCAAGCATAATTACTAAATTTGTATAGTACAAGTTCAGATAAGAACAATTGACTTACCCCTGAACCAGCATGTCTTCAAGGATACAGCGGCAAAGAGAGTGTTAAAATGGAGATGCTGTCTTATATGATAAGACAATTGATACTCTATTTGCATACACTTGTGAGTAATACATAGTGACCAGCAACCTTCACTTGGTACTTTAATATGATACAAGAGGGCTCTGTATGCAACTGCAACACACCTGCAGACTTTGGGTACCCCATCTTGCATATTTATCTTATTACTGGGTCACACCTTCCAACACCACCCCCCCCCCCTTCGGTAAGGTCCTTCCGGTCTAGAACATATATTTTTTTCAAAATTTGAAAACAGCAATATCCTTTTTTTTTCTTTTTTTTTTTTTTTTTAAGAAAGAGATATCCTATCCACTATTCTGTACCATGATACACTAGTAAAATGTTTCTAAGCATTATGAATATATCATTGATATTTCAGCCATTATTGATAATTTTCACTATGGCACAGCATGATGTGGATGAGTCCTCTTGGAATTTTTGCCTTTTTGCAGCCAGGAGTTGGGCTTTATCTACACAAGTTGGGGTCTTAACTACCTCTTGCTGGATTTTGATTTCTCCAGATTCCGTCCATCTAGGCTGTCACCTATCCCTTATTGATCTTCTTAGTACAGACAGCTCTTCCCCATCAGACTCATGTATCTACCTCAATATCATCCTTAGCTTCTCCGATGGTCATGTTAGGGTCATTGGGCCCCACATTAGCAGTATCTCTACCTACTTCCTCCACAACTGCTGTGTTGTAAATGTGGCACAGGGGAATTATCTCTGGCTGGGATTTTATATTGGGTGTAAATGGTGTTCATAGCAACAGGTCCAAACTATCCCCTGTATGCTGTGGGATTGGGTGAGCTGATTCAACAACACTTTCTGCTTCATCACATGAACTGTCACTACAATCAAAACTATTACTGCTTTCCCCACATGTAGCTCTGAGAGATCTCGGTTTTTCAGGGGAAGCCTAATGAGAAACAGGTTTGTCTTGACAAGGCATGGAAAGTAAGGGAGGAGTAAATTGTGAAATGTCCACTTGGGTCCCTCACCTGACTCTGCCTGTACCACATACACTGGTGTATCTGTATTTGGTTGGAACAGCACTACATATGGAGACTGTTCCTATCTGTCTGCCAGTTTGTGTTTACCTCAGACCCCCACATACCTTCCAGCACTCCGTTATCTGGTAGTAGGCACCATTTCCTGCCTTTAAATCGTAATAATACTTCTGTTGAGCCTTGGCCTTTGTAGCAGCTTTTGACACCCCCTCATGTGCTCTTCTGTGTCACTCCCTTAGTTTTCCAGCATACTCATTCCTCTGTTTAATCTCAGCTTCCTCAGGAAAATATATGTCTATAGGTAGCCTGGGGTGCTGCCCAAACATTAAAAAGTAAGGACAGTAACCAGTTGAGTCATGTTTAGTGCAGTTATAAGCATAGACCAATGGGGTAACATATGACTTCCAGTCGGCTTTCTTCTCTTCAGGAGGTGTGCCTAGCTTGTCAAGTAAGGTCCTGTTAAACCTTTCTGTGAGGCCATTCCCCACTGGATGGTAACTTGTGGTGCGAGTTTTGACAGTACCTGTGAGGGCACACAGTTCTTTTATCACTGCAGATTCAAAGTTTGCAGCTTGATCTGAGTTGAGACAGGCACAAAATCTATAATGTAGAAATAACTTCTAAAATTGTGCTCTAGCTGTCGTTTCAGCACTCTTATTGTGACAAGGAATTGCCTGTGCAAATACTGTAAAATGGTCTGTTATGACTAGAATAGAATGATTACCCCGTTTGATTCCTCTAATGAAAAAAAGTCATTATGCCCACTAGCTCCATCAGGTTTATGCAGTGTATGCTGACAAGGAGCCAGGTCTGTGTGCTTCTGCTGGCACCTTCTTCATGGTACACCAGTTACAGTGCTTAACCCTTAGAAGCTGATATCTTGTGGAACCATTAACAAAACACTTCCGATGTAGTGCCCCATCTCTATCTTTTAGTCTTGCCCATTCCCACAATATCAGAAGAACCTTGGGATCTTCCTGTGCACTTTCTTCTTTACTGGGTGTCTTTTCTCGTCTCCAATAGTGGAGAGCTCTACTAATCACTGGGTCTTTCTCCTGCTTTGGTCTCCATTGATCTATAGTCATAGAGGGCAGGGTTTTCTGGACAAACTGTGAACAGTTATCCCAGGTTCAAAGGAGGGATCAATAAGAGCCACATCTGCAAAGGGGTTGTGGTCATCTACTTGAATACCTTGGATGTTGTGGTACTCACATATTGCACCTATAGCCTCCTTGCTAGTTGTCTTAACCCACTCACTGGCCTAACCATGACCATCTTCATGTACATCTTCATTAACGGGGTGTCTTTCCCTGCTTAACCCATCACAGTCTGCACTACATACACCTAGCCTGTACATTACTGTGATATCATAAACCATACAAGCAGCAAGCCAGTGGTGTCCTGTTGCATCTAATTTGGCAGTTGTTAAAGAATAGGACAGGGAATTATTGTCACTCTTGACAGTAAATTTCTGACCATACAAGTAGTCACTAAACATCTCTGTAATGCCCACTTTAGTGCCAGGTACTCTAGCATGTGAGCAGGGTAGTTGTGCTCACTTACTGAGCCCTCTGCTAGTATATACTATTACTCATAACTTTCCCCCTTGTTCCTGATATAGGACAGCCAGGAAGTCCCCTGCTTGTAGCTGCATCAGTGTGCAAAACAAAGGCTATTTTTTTCTGTGTCTCTCGCAATGCCGTCTTTTGACACAATATGACCCAGGTGGTTTACCCTTACTCTGAATAGTTTGCATTCAGAGGGCTTCAGCTTTATACCATATCCTCTCAGTCTTGTGAATATAGACTCTAGCCTCCTCGGATGTTCTTCAAACCCAACTGACAATACAATGATGTCATCGAAAAAGGAAAATGCATTCAGTTAGATTGAGGTCCTCAGAGGATTTTTCTATCATCACTGGTACCTGCCTGTTGCATTTCCAATGACTTTTAGGATTGTAGTAAATGCTGTATGCACCTTATCTTCTTCAGCAATGAGGATGGTTAAATATCCTTCAGTAGCATCTAAAGTAGAAAAAATGGTTGAGTGAGCGGATGTATGAAAGCGTTTCTCTATCCTGTGTAAAGCATACAAGTCTTTTATAGGCCCAGAGTTTAATTTCTTATAGTCACATTCTGAGTCCACCATTTTTCTTTCTTGCTGTAACTATTGGTGAACTGAATGTCAAATGACTTTCACATATCGCACCACACTCTAACAATTTTTTGGCAGATGTTGTTGAGGCTCATCATACATTGTGGTTGGTATATGTTGGTGTCAAAGTTTATAAGGAGTATCATCATTCAATAGCATGCTATGTTTAACTTTCGTAACTTTCCATAAATCATATTCATATTGGGAAAAGATGCATTTCCATTTATCTAGGAATACCCTGGCTTTAGAAAGCTGTTCTGGACTGACTGCCACAGGCCTACCTCATACTCACTGCTTGTGCCAACCCTCTTAAAATCACTTTCACATGTGTCCTTTGTGGTGGTCACATGGCAGTGTATTGACACCTTATAGCTATATGGCCTGACTGGTTACAAGTGAAACACACTACCTCACTGTTTGAATTGTTTCCCTCAACCTTAGTGCTCTGTTGAGTAGCGCTAGTCCTATCTCTGTTGTTTCTGTTCCCATTGCTGGTATTGCCTTGCTCTATCTTGGCTTCTAACTTCTCCATCCCAGCCACAACAGCTTCCATTCTTCAAGGCACTGAATTACCGCCCCCAAAGGACTTTATCCTCTTAAGTGGCTGTGGTCTAGTGTACCATCCTAGCTTTCCCCTTAGTAGCCTAAAGCCAATCAAATTCATTGATCTCTGGTTCTACTGGTCTTGCTGCTGCTAGCAAGGCATCACTATTTTCAATGGAGCCCAGCTTACGACACAGTACATTTTGGACTCTTGCTTTTAAAATTGGACCAAACTTTGGTCCACAGCATCCCAATAAACTCTCCAATAGGCACTTTTCCCCATTCCTGTGCCCTTTTTTCTTAAAGGCTACATCCCAATGTAGCTACAGGCTCCCCATCTTTCTGTGCTACACCATGAAACTGCTGTAACAAAGTTTCACCAGAAACAACAGTGCCAACAACTTTGTTGAATTCGGCAAAGATACTATCAACTGTAGCCTCTGCACCTCTATGCATTAGTACTTTGCCACCCTCACCCTTTACAGATTTACGCATCCTTAAAACAATGGCTTCAGGGGTGTCTAACTTTCCCTGCGGGAGGCATGTCACTTCAAACCTCCATACATCATAGATGGCTTCTCCTTTCCCTGCAGGCTGTCCTGAAAACTGTGACTTCCTTGGCCACTGCTGAAGCATTTTATTTTAACAGACTTGCCTTCTGTTTCCTCACTGGTTCTGCCTTGCTGTTCTGCCACCATGCAAACTAGTATTGTGTTTGCATTGCTGGTGTTAAATTTATGAGTGAAAGTTAACTTATCTGGCAAGCCACTGCTCACCCTTTCTCAACTTGAGTATAGAGTCTTACTTTACAGTACATTTATACACATCTTAGACATCACCTAGTGACCAGATAAATTTTTCTTGCACTGCAGTTGAGTGCTCAAATCTAGCAAATACATGAAAAAGTGCTAAAAGGAATAAACATTCAGTGATTTTTTTTTCTTAAAGATTACCAGGCAAAATGGTATAATAAGATTTCTCAATCCATAACATATGTCAGTGGTCTGTGGCCTGCTGAAGTGGTTGCCTCTGTCAACTGGCTCCACTGAACTCCTGGAAGCTGGGAGCTCCAAGATGGTTTGGTATGCTAGGAATGTGACTATAGTCCCTGCTACCAATCAGGCTGCCTGGCTGTGATGAACTGTACAGATCACAATTCCAGTGATGCAGGTTTGCTGTCCTCATCACTCTCGCTTCCCCCAGCCAACGCAAAAATGATTATACACAACACTCTGTGTTGCTACTGAGTTCCCATTCAGGCACCAATGTAAGTTAATGACCAACCAGTCATTTTTTTCCAGCAGTGGGACAGACCTAGTCATTAGGGGTGGTCAGGCCAATCAGTGGCTGACACACAACATCAGAAGTTTGTATAATCTTCAGCCTTTATTAGTGATTATATAATGTGTCAAGATGTTGCCTTACTCATTGTTCTGAAAATTAGACAAAAGTTGTTTCACTTTTATCGTCCACACAACACGGGGCTGGTGATTTCCTTTGTTTAACAAGGTGGGTATCCGGGGAACACCGTATGTTTTCAAGGATACAGCAGCAAGGAGCAATAATATTAGTTAAAATGTTCACAAAATTAGTTGTATATTTGGCCACTTGGAGGCAGCACCACTGGTCAGCCGTAAATTTCAACTGGCTTTGTAGGATATCATAGGTGGCACCCAGGTGGCATGATAGAAATTCCGTAGAGAATGTCTGGATTTGTATTTTCTTTTAGTTTACTTTTAGAACTTCCATAGAAAAACATCCGTTTGCTTGAAATAGACTATGCTTGTCTCAAAATCCTTACTTTTCCAATCTTAATAAAGAGACAACATAAAATGATAAATCTGTGTAAACTAACATAACTTTCAAAAACACTGAAAAAATCAACAAAGCTACAATATCTGAGCCCTGAGTTTTGATTATGAATGTGAAGTATTTTTACACGCAGTGTACACTGTTGTAATACTTCAAAACTTGGAACACATGGTCTTACAATTTAAATAAGGAGATCTACAGCGTAGAACTTCGCAAAAATGACAAAGCTTAATAAATGGTAATAGTAACATATTTCTTCCTTAGGTGCAACTTTCATGATACATGCCTCTGCCTTTCATTCAGTAAAACTTTCCACTCAAGAGAGTGGAAAGGTTGGAAGATAATAAAACATGGAAAATCATGAATAGCATGTGAAATAGAGTTTAAAAGTCAGGGAAACACTTACCTGAAAATTCGGGAAAAGTTGTATCAATTTATGGTCCACACAACTCCGGTTGGGTGGTTTTCTTTGTTTGACAAGGTGGGTATCCAGGGGACACCCTATGTCGTCAAGGATACAGCAGCAAAGAGGGTGGTAAAATGGGGATGCTGCCCTATATACTAAGATAGTTGATACTCCTTTTGCACACACTTTTGAGCAATAACGCATAATAACCAGCAGCATTCAGTTGGTACTATCATATGACACGAGGGCTCTTTTTGTAACTGAAACACACCCACACACATTGGGTATCCCGTCCTGCATACGTATCATATTACTGGGTTCCACGTACATAGCATGGGGTTTTAAATGCTGAAAATGATACTGATAATCTTTTTCCAGATGTGAACTAAGTGCACTCCAGTGTGTAACATTAAATGCCCAGTTTGTTATGTATATATATGTATATATATATATATATATATATATATATATATATATATATATATATATATGTATATCTTCTGAATATTGTTCTCAGATTGTAAAATATATGACAGGACCAAGTATTTCCTCCTCCAATATTCACGAGATCTTTTTTTTTTTTCGCTGTAGAATTGATAAGTACATAGGACATATAGAGTTCAGGTATTTGAAAAAAAGTAGTTTACCTCGGCAGCCATCTGTCCTTGGAAACTAAGCACGAGCCAAAGGCAAGTATTCGTTAAAAAAAAAGCTGAGCAGCTTAACGAACTCAGATTCCAATTTCTAGGATATATTGGTCCATGTATATTGCAATGCGTTTTAGCATTCCATAATTATGCATATGTGAAAATCTTTTTCACATATTGGTATTAATTTACATAGGTGCAAAAGATTTTAGCATATATACAATAACTTAAAATAATTCAACACATGTGAAACAGTGTTACACATACGTCAAAAGATTTACACATTTTATCTTTTCAGATCTAATATCTCATGTGGTATAATCAAGATCTTACCTCTCCATGGTTATTTTTTTCTCTCTTATTTGTGGGAACTGCTGAGTACCCAACGTTCAAAGTG
Source organism: Hermodice carunculata (assembly GCA_964020975.1). Lineage (NCBI taxonomy): Eukaryota > Metazoa > Annelida > Polychaeta > Eunicida > Amphinomidae > Hermodice > Hermodice carunculata. Next base: position 42,435,518 of record OZ026615.1, on the reverse strand, counting down.
ATGAGCATCAGGACAGCGATTGTTTTGACCTGCATCTTATCAAATTTTCAACCTGCAACCAACAGGTTTCCTGAAAACAAATGTATTAATTTACATGAAAACTTACTGTAAACAAATCTATGGATTCACGTGGAAAGTTACTTTATTGTACATCCCTTCCAGTCTCTCTCTCTCTCTCTCTCTCTCTCTCTCTCTCTCTCTCTCTCTCTCTCTCTCTCTCTCTCTCTCTCTCACACACACACACACACACACACACTCTTCTGCTCTTACATTTTGTAAGTTCTGGATGATCCAGAAGTCGACTCTGAACCCCACTTCAGTTTTTCGATTCAAATAAATCATCCGCATCGTCGGCGTCGTCATCATCATCATCATCATCATCATCATCATCATCATCATCATCATCATCATCATCATCATCATCATCATCATCTACACTGGGAACTTGCAAGGACATACAAAATCCATACATACTTGTATGCAATCTGCCTTTAAAAATCGTAATTTTTTTAGCATTGATTGGGTTATAAGTCGAGTGGCATGCTCCGCGAGTCAACCCATCAAGTAAACAAAGCCCCGACCTTTAAAATCAAGCCACCTATTCGATCAATATAGATCCAGGCTAGATTAGTCAAGGTTTGGTTCGTCTGACTTTGTGACTCCCTTATTCTAACTTGGTCAGCATTCTAGTTTGGTGTGCATCAAAAGTCCTTTTTTCACACTTTCAATTCAAATGAAACTTAGAATTTTGTCTACAAAACCTAAGGATTTGGTACATGAAACAGCTTCAGGTCACTAGGCAGGGAATGAAATGCTATCTCTGATTGGTTGCTGTATACATACCTGCAGTGTACAATTCTGAGCTATCACTACAAAACCTATGGTTTTATAACAAAACCCTTGGTTTTATAACGAAACGCTGGTTTTGTTGATAAATGAAATAACAGAAGCATGATGGAATTGTTCATGAAAAAACTGACAGAAGCATGGGTTTTGTTAGAAATTGAACATTGCAAGCACAAAACCCAGAGGTTTGGTGCTTAAAAACTCCTGGGTTTTGTAAAAATACAAAATAAGAGAGCAAAATCCTTCGTTTTGTAGCAAAGCCGCAACTTCCATATCTATATGTTTACACGGGGGGGGGGGGGTGGGAAGAACAAAGAATTAACATTTTTTTGCACGTGGGGGACAGTACAAAGTTGGTTTACAGGATTCATATCAACTTAAGAGAAGAAAGAATGCATTCTCCCGGACATGCCTCTTCACTGGTAGCTGTCTCTCAAATTTGAGCGAAACACTGATGTTGTGTCATATTGTCAAAGCTCCAAATAATAATAATAATAATAATAATAATAATAATAATAATAATAATAATAATAATAATGATAATAATAATAATAATAATAATAGTAATAATAATAACAATAACAACAACAACAATAACAATAATAATAATGCTTGTAATTACAATAATGATACTAATAATTAATAATAAGTAAATAAATATCTGCGCAGGGCAACGCAAGATTGAAATATTATGATAAAGGTATAGATCGAATTGTGTTATGTCAAAAGAGTAAGAAAAAAACACACAGAGAATTATATGTCTGATTTGGGCAAGATTAGTGTTTTCACTTATTCAAACTAAATTGCACCATAAATAAACTGAAAATTGGGACTATAAGTTCTGTAGGTTATAAATAAGGAGATAACCTTCAAAAGGCTGAAACAAGAGATTTCTAAAATCAAAACCCAGAGATCCAAGTATTTATATTTTTGTTCTTGTATTATATGTCATATTAAAGAGAAAAAAGTGAGATTATGTTGACTCAATCAGCTTCTGTAGCTTTACACTCATTATCTAGGCCATGATATAATATAAGTAGACGGAATAGCTTAGTCAGTTTCTTCTACGATTGGAAGTGATATATATTCGCAGTTTGGTAAATTGTTCTCAAACTTGCACCGTACAGCTTTCATTTTATGGGTCTTCAACTGCTGAATTAGCATTGCACGTATGGAGCTGATTTCTTTTATTCTTCCATTTTTTCCAAAATGATGAATGCAACCACAAGTGCTCGTATTCTCGCTAAAAGATCGAATAAATTAAATAACGAGACCTTTTACTAACATTCAATAGATAGGTACCCTAGGGTGGCGAAATATGGAAACAGAATATTTTTATTTTATGAACATAGCCACATTAACGTATTAGTCCCGAGTGAAAACTAAATTTCTTCGTAGATAATAGCATTGCGCTATACTGCAGAATTTATTCAAAAGTATGAAAGTCAGGGCGGCTTGATTTTAATTTTTTATAACACACTGCTGCAGTACATGTTCATTCATGTAATCTTTTTAAGGCGGTTTTTGCAAATATACACACATAAGCACCAGTGATTTTTTTAACCGAGGCATATATATATATATTGCAAGACTGTTACTTATATTGAAATATAACGGATAAAATAAACAATCACTGAAAATTAAAGACAATAAATTACGTTTCTATTGTACGCATAGATTAAGGCGAAATCATATCAACTAACCTACTTAAATTCGGTATAAAGTGATGAGACATGACTGTAATACAGAAAAGAAAAAGACACCATAAAAAAGAAAACAAGACGAACAAAAAAACAAAACAAAATATACCAAGCAAAACAACAAACGTACATGTGATACAATTGCTGTGTTCCTGTTTAACTTGTCCTGCTCACACATTATAATCACATTTTAGTCCAGTCTATTTATTTATAGCAATTTTAAACTTGTCAGTCATATCTAGGACCTTCCTCTTGCTTAGCAAGTCATTTCATTCTTTGAGTGTCAGAATTGTTAAGTGCCATACACAATATACATAACTTTTTCAAGCAAATGTTCAGTCAGGATATAGACATATATTGAAATTAGTATTACCTGCAAAGAAATTAATGCCTACCGTTTTGCATTACACCTTACTTTTTCGGACTTGTCTGATCACTTGTACAGATACTCCGCTGTACCAGGAATAAGGTTCCCACCGGGAAAGAACTACATATGTTTATATCTGGAGAGACAAATCACCTTAGTTGGATCAATTATATCGCATAAAGTATGTCAAGATATACTGATTTCTATGTTTTTGTGTCAACACAGATCTTTTTTCGCAAGAATATGTGTCTTCAAAACTATTACAGATAAACATGATATTCCATCACCTATTTTTTGCTGGTGACAATTGTGCATCAAATGAATATGTGGCCCAGTAACACTCTTCAAATGAATGCTAATTAGGAACATTTAGAATGAAATATTGAGTATCTTCAAAACATTTATAGATAGGAATGCTATTTCAACCTTTACTTCAAGGCTTTTGAAACACGTGCATCCAATAAATTGATGAGCCAAGGCTTTAGGTTTATGCTATTTAGGAGCAATAAAGACTTTCAATTTTTATATATTGAAAAGTTTTAGAGCCATAATTCCTACTTGGACTTGCAGGTTTGCGATAGCGACACATCTTTGATTTGATTTGATTTGATTTATTCTTTAGCCAGGGTCACTGGCTCAGTGACACAGCACTGATCTTCTAGCAGGCCCTGGATGGCCATGGTACATATGAATTCATGAATGATAAGTGACATCTTGTAAAAATATATCAAATTTGTAATACACAGACAACAGTAAAGCGAACACAATAATCAATATATAGGAAACAAACTGTAAAGAGTACAACACATCAGGTAGATACAGGAGTTAATATGACAGAATGGAAAATCAATAAATACCTTAGGTCGTAAACAAAGTAAAATACATGAATGTAAGCTGAAGGTCAAGATCAAACTGGATCATGTCCAGTATTATGAAGGGGAGCACCCGAATGGAAAATTAGTAGGGAAGAAACCATATAAGGTAATGAGGTTAGGAGGGGGTAAAATGGGGTTTATTGTTTGAGGGGGTAGTTCCAAGACTTGAATAGGGATAGGGTTGGGGCACTCCTAATTTCGGGGAGAAGAGAGTTCCATGTGGTGGCACCCCTTATGGAAATCCTGGTCCTGCCAACATTAAGCCTTGCACGTGGTATGGACAGAGACCTATTTGTCAGGTCTCTAGTTTGGTGGGTATGGATTTGGGCAGTAATACAAATTTAGAACAAATATAATCTGGGAGTACATTATGAGTAGCTTTGTACATAAATGTCTAAAGGTGGAAATCTCTTTGCTGTTGTAGGGTTAACATGTTGCTGGTTGAATGAAGGGCCAAAATTAGGGTATATCTGTCAGCTTTGTTACTAATACAGAGAGCACGGTTTTTGTAAAACCTGGAGCTTGTGCTTAAGCTGGCAGGAACAGGGATCCCATATAATGTCGCAATAATAAAATGGTCTGATAAGTGACTTGAAGAGCAGCATGTTTTTTTGTTTTTTTGTTTTTGTTTTTTTTTGTTTTTTTTTTTTGTGGAATGAATTTGCTTGCTCTACCTTGAACATTCTAGAGTTCACCTTGGAAATCATGTGGTTAAGGTGAGACGAGAATGAAAGGGAGGAGTCTAGCAAGAATCCAAGGTATATGAAAACAGAAACCTGTTCAATTGTCTCACCATTTGTCTGTATAATTAAAGGAGGGGCTGATTTGAGTCTCTGAGAAGTGCCAAAAACCATGACTAACTTTTCTTGACATTAAGATTTAGTTTGTTTGAAGAAGACCAGTCAGAGACATTGGACATTTCCGAGTTAATTGTATGCTCAATTTCGTGCAGATCTGGGGCTGAGAAGGAAAGTGCTCTGTCATCTGCATAAAATAAGATTTTGCAAACAGAAATTTTGTCGGGAAGATCATTAATGTAGAGGATAAAAAGGAGTGGTCCATTTACGGGGAACTCCAAAGGTGCCCTCTTCAGAGTCTGATAGTACATCATGAATGGAGGTCCGCTGGGCTCTGTGAGAAAGATAAAATGTAAACCATTTAAGTTCAGTACACTCGACACCGTAGCTCACCAGTTTCCGAAGGAGGATCTGGTGGTCCAAGGTGTTGAAGGCCTGTTTAAGGTCAAGAAAAAGTACACCACAGATGTTTTCACCATCGATGGCCTCACGCATTATGTCACCCAACCAATCCATGGAGGATGGAGGTGTGTTGTAGTCCCCTTCCAGAAAGAAAATGCTCCCAGTTTGGCTGTTGCTGCAATCCATCTTAAGATCCCAGTATAACCGTATAATCCGGTAAGGTTCACTTATCCTTACCCTAAACATTCGTCTTTTTTAAACCTCAGGTAACTAATTAGATTCTTTGTAAGGAGAGTGGACTGACGTGGACAATTATGTACATTGTGAACCACGTGTAGTTTGCAAAGTATATTTTAGGCTTAAGTGTTTATAGTAACAGTCATCCCTAATAAATTTAAGTCCTCGGTCAAACAGTGCACATGTTCTCCAAAGAAAGAGTGTTTGTTATAGTGTTCATGATAACCATAAAATATGTTTGTACGGCCAGCCAAAATTTGTTTCATTAGTACATGCCTGTACTACAAATCTACTTATTCTAGTTGGATTGACACCTCGTTGTTTAAAACTGTTGAAGATATTTGACATTTACTTTTTCGAAGTGTGCCTTTTTGGCATAAACTAAATTTTACATTGTTCATTTTCATTCCAATCTGTAGCATTTCCCATTATCTTAAACGTAAGTCGACTGAGTGTGCTAAATATAGTCAATATGATTGCGCCCCAAATTAAGCTATTTAGTTGTTCGAATAGGAATTAATAAAGTCACATTGCTCATGTTTTTAAGATGCTGGTTAGTATTACTTTCTGCTGAGGCAGGTATACATCGAAATAATAGCATGACAAAAAGCGTCTGCCTTTGTCTGAATATAGCCTTTGGTGGTTTGTCACAGTAGCATATATGTATTGGGGTGTCAGATCTTTACATTAGATTTTTATTAATATTAAAACACAGAGTACAGCGGCATGTTGGCTCGGCGATCGAAATCTGAATGACATGTCTGATATTGATAAATGCATTTTCCTTCTAGCAATTACTTTATACATATTGAGACCACCAATATTTCCCAGCTTATCGAATAAGATCAGTTATCAAGTCGATTTAATTTGTTCACATATCCAGCACGACTTAAGTATGTGAAATTGACCTCTTGTGGAGGCATGAAGTCAGAAACTAGAACACGTTTGCTACAAGGAAATACTATAAATATTAAACATTTGATCCTCCCCATAAAGGCCACCCTCTGCCTTTGTTTATGGGCAACTCCAAATATGATTCCAAAATGCAGATGATGCTGTGGACTGCTGTTGCGTATGTTGACTTATCTGATCATTTTGCATGGTAGGTCTAAACCAACTACTTTACTTTGAAATACTTCTACAAGCATTTTTGTCATTTTAACTATACAAGAAAAACATCATCAACTGTCTCAATCCATGATAGTTTGGCTACATGATACGGGCACTATTAAGGCACATTGGAAATCTGTTGACCAGATTTAACTTTGGAAGATTATGTATGTATTCATGTATAAAGATCATCTGATTTATAGTCAAATAAATTAATTCTGTCTGTCTGTACTAGCTCAGTCCAGCAGGTGTATGTCTCAAACATCATTTCCAGTTTTGAAAAATTTCACAGGAGACCAAGCAGATTAGTGCCCCATACATGATGACGTAATAATGGATAGGTCTGCTCTGCTTTCGTTGTGATAGATCTGGAATAAAGTAGGTCATAGGCTCGTGACCTGCATTTCAAATATTTAGCACATATTCTCATGGAACCAGATAAAAGTTGCTAAAGTTTGGTTTTGTTTTCTTTAATTGTTGGTAGAGAATACATTGATTATCCATCTTATGACTACTACGCCAAGCTTTGCAAACAATCAACAGTAAAGCCTTCAAAATATGACTCAGTCTTTTCCTCAAAATTGACCTCACTTCTGGGAGCAATGTGTTCAACCACAATGAACAAGCAGAATTCCTTTTTTACTTACCAAGTTAAATTGTACAAGTTTATTGGCATTTTAAACCCTTTTTGGGGGGTTGTGGGAGGGGATACCACCATAACTTTATTTTCAGTCTTGCGGTTAGGCACTTTTTGTTTTTGTTAATGATGGGGAACCGTCAGTCATTTGGTGTGCAATGTACATAAGAACTGCTGCTCATCCCTATTTTAGCCCATTTAAACTGATACATTGACAGTATCAATTAAACTAGACTCCTAGCCAAAAAAAAATCAAAACAAAAGCAAAATGAAAAACAAAACCGACAAAAAAAAAGAGAAACAAAAACAAAACAAAATAAGATCAACCCTCCCACCCCACACACCCTTCGTCATAATTGGATATTATGCGTACGGATGTGTGGGTTCACTTTATTTCATTGTACCAGTCTTTATTACCTCTTTTTGGGGACGCTATGGTGGTCCTGAAAATGGCCTTTTTGCTTGTTTGAATGCTGCACTCATCAGTAGAAGATGTGACCACATCGCTTCTTCAAGAAAGTCCTGGCCCTCTTTTATTACTTTGTAGGAATATTTTGTTACTTTATAATAACAGTCCTGTGTTGTCTTGTTGGGACGGTAGCCTAGGATGTTGCTGGAACCATTTACTGACTGTTGGCAGGATCTCATCTACATTGTGCTGACCTATTAGTGTGCCAATTACCCTGGTGAGTAATCTCTTTTTACTGTTGCCACGATTGCCCCCCCCACACACACACACACTCAGACACATATCGTCATGATGAGGCTGCCATCTCCACAGTATTCATGTTCTGCCATGCACCCATCCACAACTCACTCTAAAGGCACACCTCTAACCCGTATCCTCCAATCATGGAAATTGAGGCAAAATCATGACTCGTCTGGCTACAGCACACTCCACTGATCTTCTGTCTTTAGACAGCCAACTGTTTTTCCAATGGGTACCAATTATGCACGTCTTTAGGTAATTTATATTTATGTTACTATGAGTATATTTTTTTTGATACATTTGGGAAGAGAAGAAATTAAAGGAAATTAAATTTAAGAATGACATGGACTGTTTATTTCTAGATATAATATTGTATAATGATAAGAGTGAATTAAAGTTAAATGATGCTGTCAAAAGTTATAGGACCAATTTAGCAGTAAATTACCTTGACATGGATAGTAAAATTCCACTTGGGTCAGGTTATGGTGTCTATGTGTCAAGGCTAATTGCCTTTGCTGGAGTATTTATCGATTTTAACAACTTTGACTCCCGCCATTCACTTATATGTAAAAAAAAAAAAAAAAAAAAAAACTTGGGAAACAGATGTTCAAAAGTGAAGTTAAAGCAATCATTTTTGAAGTTTCTGGGTAAGAATGAAAATTGATTACAAAAATATCAGGTGGATTTGAAGTGTTATATAAATGCAGTGATACATATGTAAACATTTCGGTTGTAACTCACATTTTATAAGACCCATGTGTGAGGCAGATATTTCTTAAAGTTGGCAGTTGCTAGCAATAAATCAAATTAAACTACCACTTACTTTAGTTCGTATCTGTCTAAAGTCAGGAAAGAGATGTTTTTCTTCATTATACATCTCATTTTCATTCACTGCACATTTTAAAACTATACTTACTTGCTGGTTTGTCTACCTTGAAGTTAAGGATTTTGACTTTGACTTTCTGCCGCTAATGAATTCAGGGAGCTGTTAGTAACCCATACGTCATGGCATTATGAATTCACATACTCTGTGTAGCCAGTAACCCCTTATAATCCCATGGGCAACTAAATACCAAACACATTTTTGCACCTTTGTTCTTGTTATCTCATATTTTAGTTATTCTGTCTATGTCACATGACAGTTCATGTGAGATTCATATGTTCTACAGAAACCAATATTTAGAGCAGTACACGTTAAACCAATAGGGAGTGCCTTGTGTTTTGGCTAGCATCATATGTACTGAGCTGCAGCTTACCCGTGGCTTTGCAAAAACATAAAGGGGTGTGAATCCTTTTTTGTGGGTCTTAGACTACCTGTAATGGAGATCAGCAATCAGGCTGTCCTCTCGAATTCCTGGAGCTGTGGAATTGTGCAGGATTCATCCCCTTGAAATATGAAATTCAGGAAATATCCAGTCCACAAGAATTTTATTACTGTACCTAACATTTTATCAAATGATCAAAATTAGATGGTCAACTTTATTGACAGCGAAAGTCAATGTCTCTAATTATCTTCATTTGATGATTTCACGGCAGAGTAAGTAAGTTATTGTTCTTGCTTCCAGATAGATGTTCCAGGGCATCCTTCAAATGTGATGGGGATATTCAGCGGTAATCAATTGGCTTCCCACCTTCCCTTCTAATGCACTTTGCTAGAGGAATTCGACGATGATCTCATTTTGTACCGCTGTGGGCTTCAACAGCGTGCATCTCAATTTCTTGCAGCAAATTTTATGCAGAGTGCTTTTCTTCGCTTTTCTAGAACCACCACCTACTTTCACATAGACATGCTCAGACTTCTTCAGTCTCGTCAGACATACTTTTTGCTTTTCTGCTGGCACATACCAGAGTGCAAACATGAAAGTGAGGCTCATTAAACCAAGTCCCAACCAAACCAGGTAACGCCCAGCACCGTGAACTCAATGTGCGCACCACTGAGTGTCGATTAATATTTTGGAATAATTAACCAAGCAGAGCCGATTTTTATAAGTGAAACTATGATGTGTCAATGTTTGGAGATATGATACCAGAGTATGCATGGGTTAACAGGACACACTTTTATTTGCTACTGAATATAAGGTTGTCCCCGAGTATTTTCCTTGAAGTAATAGTTTTCTGTAGTGTTGTCTTCGTCTTCTTCTTTATACTCTTCATCCACTGAAGTACCTTATTCCTGCATCCGCCACGCTGTGCTGGATCACAGACCAACTAAAGCATCATGCCTTCGGTACTGCTTTTGAATCATGTAGTGCCTTGACTGTTTTCAAGATCATTTCAAACGCGTGGCTTTTGCCCTGTACACTTACCCAGGTGGTATACAATTCAGCATGCATATTGTGGCAAGCACTGCTGATATTAAAAGGGTCATCATGAAATGCAAGATCTGCTGCACTGTGAGCAGATTTTCCTTTGTGTTCAGACCATGTGTGTTCAATTACTGATATACTTTGTTTCAAACACAATGTGTTGAATAAAATTCAGAAGCTCTTTCACGTGCTGCAATTTCATCTTCTGTGTGTTTGATATTTTAAATGATATTGCTGCCTGCAAGACCAACCTTTTATAGACAAACATAGTGTAACACAAACCCAAAGCGAACAAAATGATTCCCAAGCAGTTGTTGGCTCTCATAACGAAAAAGCTTTCAGGACTTGCAGTTTCTTGAACATGAATTCAGGCATCTTTATTTTGACTGAAAATATTCCCTTTAAACGTTAATCGTCAATCCCCGGAAAAACACAAAGGTTTGAAAATATTTTGAAATCAATACATTTATATATGAATGAACTTTAAGCACGCTGGAAAGCATCAATAATACTGTTGGCTCAAACATGGCATTCAGAAAAACAGAATGTATATATGATGTAAACAAAATGTTGCAATACGTGCTGTTAATAAAATACCTAAACCATGTTGTCAAGCAATTTTTAAGTAATATGTAGAAAACTAGAATGATGTATTTTAGTATTCTTGCCACATATTTGCAGCCAACAAAGCTGTACATAAACCAGTAAATATTACCTTTATAGAATGGCTTGGGAAGTTAAGTTACGCTTTTATGTGTGCCGAGGGGAATGTTGCTTGTAAGTGGTACTACACACAATATTACCCTGATATCCAATTGTTGCTGGTGGAGCTTCCTTGATTAATGTAAAAATCTAGCTGCATTGGTGAGGAGATTTCATGTGACACGGGTAGTAGGTGCTGCCACCAGCAGTTTACCACAAATGGTTCATTTAGTATTTCATCGTTGCCAAACAGCAGGCACGCAATGTACTTCAGCAGAATTTACCATATTTAGGATTTACAATACACAGATTCCTTGTGGCTTTTTTGAAGAGGAAACCAAAATGTAGGCATTCTGCAAAACAGTGAACAAAAAATAGTTCATCAGTCACTTTTGGTACCGGCAACTGATGCATATTACATATTGCTGAGATATTTAATGTCCGGTACGACAATAACTGAGTTTCGTATTGAGATTTAGTGTGTCCCAATTTGTAATCAAAAGTAGTGAACAAAGAATAATTTCACTACTAATGGTTCATACAGAAAGGTTTCAAAACAGTGTACTCATGTACTTCGTTTTGCAGCAATTGCACGTATTTTAACTAAGGTATATTTAAAATCTTAGGCATGAGAGGCAACTTAAATTTTCGTCAGTACAGTTGCAATGCTAAGAATGATATGGTTATGTGTGGCAGACGGGACTTTACTTAATTAGGCGGAGTTGTCAGCAGTTTTTGAAAGATATTACTGTGTTTGTAAATAACGTATATGCGAGAAACGAAAGGCATCCAATGCAAATATTTGCTACAAAAAAATCATTGTACGTCACTGTAATATAACTCCATATTATCAATGGCATTATGTAAATACTGTAGTAAAAATCTATATTAAAGCAATAGATCGAAGGAACTTGTTATGAAGATTCTGTATGGTACTACTCTTTTCTATGCAGACGTCAAGATAAGTTGTACTGTATATGGTTGGACATTAATCTGAAAATAATTATTGCAGCTGACAATTTTCACACATTACATGGACACAAAAGTGTGCAAATTCCTACCTGCAGTATCAGGTCACATTTAGTAACTGTGCGAAGAAATATGATGGACATTTCTGATACTAAACAGCTTTTCATTTTTGTTCTTTCTTCTCAAAATCTCAGTGACCAGAATAAGGCCTATGGATCACATAATGATATCTTATAATACTTATATATTCCTACATGTGGTCACTGAAACTTCGCACCTGTGGTCTTATTTTCGTATCTTTACGTGAGGTAACCAAAGAATAGAACTCGTAGAGTAGTGTACACACGAATACGCGTTGGTCCTGTTCACAGACAGGATGTTTAGAAACTTTTCATACTGCAATTCGTTATGACCGGCATCATTATATTGTAACATTAACTAGAACAGACTGATTTTCCAACAGAAAATCAAATGGCTCCCGGTGGAACACTTACGTCTCTGAATAAGCTACAGGTGAAAAATTACAAATGACCAAGTTTGCTTGAAAATTGCAATCCTATTTTAGCTCTCACCTAGATACATTACTCTAGCAATTTTCATCAAGTTCTTCAAGACTTATTGCAGAGAAACCAATCTCACATAAATGACCCTGTGACCTTGAAAATTAGGTCAAGGTCACCCAAATACAATCCTAACCTCGGTCTTACCTTGATACATAATCCTACCAAGTTTCATCAAATTCCATACTGTTCTTCATGACTTATCGCACCGAAACCAATTTTACATAAGTGACCCTGTGACCTTGAGAATTCGCTCAAGGTCATCCAAATACAATCCCAACCTAGGTCTTGCCTAGATACATAAGCCTACCAAGTTTCATCAAATTCCATCAAGTTCTTCAAGACTTATCACATGGAAACCAATTTCACATAAATGACCCTGTGACCTTGATAATTCGCTAAAGGTCATCCAAATGCAATTCAACCTAGGTCTTGCAAAGATACATAATCCTACCAAGTTTCGTCAAATTCCATCAAGTTCCTCAAGACTTATCGCATGGAGACCAATTTTACATTAGTGACCCTTCGACCTTGAAAATTAGGTCAAGGTCACCCAAATACAATCACAACTTAGGTCTTGCAAAGATACATAATCCTACCATGTTTCATCAAATTCCATCCTGTTCTTCATGACTTATCTAACGGAAACCAATTTCACATAAGTGACCCTGTGACCTTGAGAATTCGCTCACGATCATCCAAATACAATCCTAACCTAGGTCTTGCCTAGATACATAATCCTACCAAGTTTCATCAAATTCCATCAAGTTCTTCAAGACTTATCGCACGGAAACCAATTTCACATAAGTGACCTTGTGACCTTGAGAATTCGCTCAAGGTCATCCAAATACAATCCCAACCTAGGTCTTCCCTAGATACATAATCCTGCCAAGTTTCCTTAAATGCCATCAAGTTCTTCATGACTTATTGCACGGAAACCAATTTCCCATAAGTGACCCTGTGACCTTGAGAATTCGCTAAAGGTCATCCAAATACAATCCCAACCTAGGTCTTGCCTACATACATGATCCTAGCAAGTTTCATCAAATTCCATCAAGTTATTCATGACATCGAACGGAAACCAATTTCATGTAAGTGACCCTGTGACCTTGAAAATTAGGTCAAGGTCATCCAAGTACAATCCTAACCTAGGTCTTGCCTAGATACATAATCCTACCAAGTTTCATCAAATTCTGTGAAGTCCTTCAAGACTTATAGCACGGAAACCAAGTGTTGAAGAACCTGAACAACAACAACAACAACAACAACAACAACAAGCGGAATAAACGGGCACTAAACCAATATGTCCCCCGGCTTCCACCGGGAGACATAACTTGGCATACGTAATGCAACAAAATAGAATATTTACATTGTTTCAGAATTTTAGGGACAATAAAATGAGAGGAGCGTGAAAAGTGGCAACACGGTGAAATTTTTTTCTTGTTCAGACAGAGTACAAAATGTGGGTTCAATTTCGAGTAGACACTTGGGTTTGATATTACATTATGATATAATCATGGTGAGGTTACATACATAACAAGCCTTTTCCAGTAAAATATGCTGAGAGGATATATTTCATATGTAAATCAAGCACCTTGAATATATCATTCAGTACCTGTATCATGTTAATGATCCATCCCTGGCTTTTTTGTACACTGATTAAATTCCTGTTTACAAACACAGTCTGTATTCAGCAACCTTAAGGTATATTCATTTAACTCTGTGACGTTAAATCTTTTGCGTTTTTTTTGGGGGGGGGGGGGTTGGGATATATATTTCAATTGTCTTAGTTCTTTTCAGTACATTTGTGAAACCATATATGTTTGGAATACTTTTTCCAAACTTGCAAGCATTAATGTATTCTTGCCTAAATTCAAAAATGAAGTTTTGTCCTGGTGTTACTGCATTTGAACCCAGTTGCACCTGCATCATGGTAAGCTGACGATAGAAATTCTATTTTGCATAAAAAAAATCAATGAACCCAAAATATTAATAAATTAGGGACATTTGAAATTTGAAATCTTGAACATCTTCAAAAATATAAAATAGATGTCTTTCCAACTTCTACTTCGGGATTATTGACCATTGCGCATCTAATGAATTGAAAACAAAAGTTGCAGTAATTTTAAATTATGCTAATTAGCAACATTTGAAATTTTTACTCTTGAATATCTTTAACACTATGGAGCTGTTGACCATTGCGCACCTAATGAACTAAAAACAAAAGTTGTTGCAATTTAAATTATGCAAAGTAGCAACATTAGAAATTTTAAATCGTAAATAACTTCAAAGCTATCATAGATAGAGATGCCATTCCAACTTCCACTCCTGTGTCATGGAGTAGTTGTACGTTCCCATACCAATATGCTTTGAGGAAACAAACACCGATTTGCTACGCAGTAAATTATCTTTTCTAAGTTTTTTTTTTTTTTTTTTTTGTTTGTTTGTTTGTTTCTGCCTTATCAAGCTGATTGTCTAGATCTTAGAAAATAAAGCCTGTTTTACGTTGCCATGTTCGACATCTAATGCCTCATCAACATAGCCTGTTTTACGCTGCTATGTTCTACGTTTTATGCTGCTAGCACAATCTCTGAGAGCATCTTGGAGATCATTTTGATATATCTCCGCTTTGTCAGTCTTCGTTATTAGTCCCCCAGCCATACCGTAACACCTGCTCCTAGTCACTGTGGCCTTGGACCTTGACCTTTAACTCCCTTTAAGTTTTAGCTGCTTTTTCCCCCTGCTTTCAGTGAGGAGTTTGTGTCCACTTTTGCGTCCGCGCTAAGACATCGAATATGAACAGCCTTGGGCGAAACGAAGGCCAGGTGCGAAGATGGCTTCGTTTATTGCAGAAATAGTGACAATGAGGAATGAAAAACAGCTCTAGGACTCATCATTGTATAACAGATATGGGCTTCAATAGCGATTTTACGGCTCAGATATCATTTATTTCTGAATTTGTTAGCCGTTTCAACAATATTCACGAGATTTTGAGTGGTATGAGTAAGTCTAGACAGCTGACTTGATTTCAGTACATGGACCACACAACATGGCAAAATCGAATTGCTCACTCTCCACCATCAAAGAATAGCTGCATATGCAATACACAGTCACTCCTCTGATGGATTATCTGTGACATCCTGTCTTATTACAACGAAGTAACAATGTATGAACAAAATCTGGTAAATATGAATGGATTAAATTGTGTGTGTGACGGTGAAATTGAAAGTGCCAATGGCAATGTCGATCTGCACACATCACGAGAAACCTGAATCAGGTCTAATTATGTATTTCGAAATGTATAAGTTTGACTAAAGTTTAGTACAGTCTTATAAAATACAATGATACATTAACCGGTTATAGAATTGGAACCATACTATCGACGCCATGCGACCTTCCAGCACCAGGCTTGATCGTGGGCCACACGTACGTGCACAAAATGTCAAAACACACACACTCGTTGTCTGTCTGGGATTCAAAATTCCATTTACATGTATATGTCTGCCCTGAACAAAACAATTTCTATTGCCACTGCGCCGCACCTGTCGTGAATAAATTAAGCTATGCAATACTTGATATTGTCCAGTTTTCATGTGCTTGTGACACTCGTCTTATCAATCCCTGTGAAGTAGCTCATTTCTTTTTCAACTGAGCCACATCTCTTATTGTGACTTTTCGATGTCTCTGTGACTAAAAATGTAGCAAACTTATTTTCATGTTCCAATAAATCTGTTGCTACAAATCTGCCTATGTAGCTGAATTGGGGATATATGATACGTTATGACACTATTTCACGGATCGCCCAATCCTGCAAGGAACCCTCATAAAAACTGCTATAAATTATATGTTTTCTGAAAGCTCTCAAGCTGACGATTCCACATACTGTTAATGGCATGCAGTTTAATAACCCAACATTTTCTTCTTAATTTCACAGAAAATCATATCTACTTTTGATTGATGACCCGATTTTAAAAAACGTTTTTGAAACATTGAGCAATTAAGGATATCTAAAAAAGTAGGCTGGCTCTCTCTCTCTCTCTCTCTCTCTCTCTCTCTCTCTCTCTCTCTCTCTCTCTCTCTCTCTCTCTCTCTCTCTCTCTCACATACACACACACACACACACACTCTCTCTGTCTGTCTGTCTGTCTGTTTGGTGTGTGTGTGTGTGTGTGTGTGTGTGTGTGTCGTTCATATGTTGTGAACCTTTGAAACTGAAGCAATGTCTTCCTATTTACACATTAATAATATTCCTGTCTTTGAATTGAACTACCCAGTCAACTAAAATAAAAAGTGTGACACGATTTGTACTCGATATTATGGCAATGAGTTGAAATAAATTTCACGTCTTTATGAGCAAAACTTGGAAGAAGTTGACATTCAAAGTTTATATGTGGTCGCTGTGTTGATGACCAGTAAAGGGATTGCAAAGTAAATGCGTCTTCAGTAGGGTTTGCACAGTTGGTATGGCATTTGTTTCATGTGACCATGACATATAGCTATCCTAAAGTGTACCTGAGCGATTGATTATCCTGACGGGTCTTTCATTTCAAATTAAAGATTTGCATGATTTTTAGAGATGTTTGGGGCCAAATATGATGTTACTCTACCCTATCCTTACTGTCTGTCACACGTGTGTTTAGCTGTTGCTTCCCCGCCGTACCCTGATTAGTCGAAAGGAATCGTGATTGGCAATTCGTCGCTAAATGGGGTCTGATAGAGGACAAAGATAGAGACTGTCGATCATACTAACATCTCACTGGCTGAGGTATAACTGAGGTCTCCGTGCGTGGAGCTCAGGTGACTATGCAATGACAAGAAACCACACAAACCAACCGAGACATGATTCACTCTGTGCCCTCATAGTTTAGAAAATTATATGCTTTCAATTGGAAGTGTAATATGAATAGTATACCATAACCAAATATCGCATAAGGTACCGTACATCCTTAATGCATGAACAAAAAGATAAATGTAGATGTAAAGTGCTTTTTGCACAAGTCTATTGCCATTGCCTAGTACATAATATCTAGCAGCAGGACCTGTACACATGAATCTGTTACCCTAAAACATCAGGTACGATATTTGTTAATAAACCTGTATGTAGTGGAAGCATAAAGACAAGACACAATTTGCATAAAGTGTGTTTAAAATCCCCCTCAAAGCAAGGGAGCTTCCTGCAATCAGTGTGTCTCTCTATTCATCTGTGGACATAATCATCAGTGGCACTGTTGCTACACTCTTGCACGAATTTATTGTGGATAGGTAATGTACATGTGCATGGACACAGGGATTTTAAATACAATTACATATTTCTTATCGTACGGCAATCTTTGCTGGATGTGAAACCTGTCTGTAGACACAGCATTTTGTGCACAACTACATACACTTCTGCACGGATATCTTTAAAAGTTGACACAGTAAGTGCACATGGTAAGTTGATATGTCGGAAATTTTCGATGCAACTACAAGTCTCCGATTACAAGACAATCAATGTTCACTGAGGGGCAAGTGTGTAGACACAATTTAGTGTGCACAACTCCTGCGTCTTGTCATGTATTTCAATAAAACTGGGTTCAGATACCAGAAACGATATGCAGAGGTGTACGGAGACAGGAATATTGAATACAAGCAGATGCCTCTGAGTGATCTTTTGGGTCCGCATTTTTTATTCTTTGGTCCGTGGCTACAAAATGGTGTGCGCAATTCTTCTTACTTTTCTGCATGGATTTCTTTCATATTTAGTGAATTACCTATTTACATGCATGTGTGGATATGCATAAACACCCAAGTTGAAGATTTCCCATGCAATTTGACCGTTACAGTTTCACCAACAATGTTTCTCCTGACGAGAAATATAAATAAAATCAGAGGGGCAGACAACAATTATCAGGGCTTTTATGGTGATATATCTAAATCATTGAGCGATATCGCTAAATGATTTTTAGATATTGCAAACCATTTAGTGATATCCCTTAATGTATGAGATGTAGTGATATCACCAAGTGACTTTGCAATATCGTTAAATGATATAGCAACATCGTTGATTGATTAGGTGATATCGCTAAATTATCGGCGATATCGCTAAATAACATATCTAATTATATCGTTAAATCATTTAGCGATATTGTTAAATGTATTTCCGCTTTCTGTCCTATTTGTGTCCAATATGGCTGCCGATTTGGAGGAAAGTGCGATGGATTCATCCTCCCAAAGTGTTCTGTCGAGAATTAATCATCTTCTCTAGCATTGTCTATGGTTTTATTACCACGCTGCGAAGACATAGATGGTTGCTGATGATTTTGACGTCAAACTTAGCAGTCAGGCCTACAGGTTAAAATGCTCGCTCCTTCACACCATCCACTACATCGGCATGTACCCAGCATGTACCGATTTACTTAATTTAGCGTTATCACTAAATCATTCTGCAAAATCGCTAAATCATTTAGGGATATCTCTAAATCAGTTAGGAATATCAATAAATGAGACCATTTGGCGATATTGCTCAATGATTTGGCGATATCGCCAAATAGGATTAAAGGTCAAAATAGCTTGCCATAGAGAGAGGAAATAACAGCTAATTTATTGATCAAATGTTGGTTTTGAGGGTTCACGTACAAGTTTGCCACCAGCAAATTACTCTTGAAATAAGCATGTTACCGTAATTACGAAATGCACCTGGTAATCACTGTATCAGTCTCAGTATGCAAGCACAGGTATAGTGAAGAGTAACTTTTATCGGATCTAGTTTAAAAAGCTTTGAATGCAAAGAGGAATTCGTGCAAACAGACCGAGGTGACGGAGTACCACTGACTGCTTATTAGCTCACCTAACTGACCAGTTTATTTTATGGTTCTCTTTCCGTCGTCATTTGTCCATCTGTTCGTCTCTCTATCAACAATTCACGTTTTCGACTTCTCCAAAAACGCCAGCTAGATTCCCCTCGAACTTGGTGCGTATGTACTCTGGGTGACTGTCTCCGAAATTTGTTCAAATGGTTATGTTCCTGTGATATTTTTACTTTTTATGATTTTTTTTTGTTCGTAATTTTTTTGGGACTAAAAATCTTCTTGTCTTTTACCTTTTGGTTAATACATCCATTTCCCCATTCCCGTAGATAACAATAAAAGTCAATGGGGATAGCAATGGTAAATCACATTTTCCTTCTTTTCCAAAACAGTCAATCAGATTAACTTCAATCTTGGTGGCAATGTACCTTGGGTGTGCCTTTACCACTTTCTTTTAAAGATCATACTCCAATGATTTCTGGATTTCTTATGATTTTTCTTGGTTCAATTTTGGCGAAAATAACCTTCTTCTTCAAAACTGCAAATTCAAGTGATCAATGCTATATGCTTGTATACGAATAGTATATAAAGGAAGAATATTAATATTGACAATGTGATGCTAGTAAGAACACTTTCCTGACATTAACATATCAATCTTTAATACTGGAGTAAAAGTGTACAGTAGATATTCTAGTACATGTAAAACCAGTATAACATATGTTGTCTTAATCACCAGGGAAATTGTCATTTAAATATCAAGAATTAAAAGCCCCCCCCCCAAAAAAAAAAACTTGGTCATGAACACACTTTCAATGTAGCGTGTATTACCGTGTATTCTTAGCATTTTGATATTTCAGTTAAGTGAGTCAAAGAGAATATTAAAAGTGTGCACATATGAATGGTGCAAAATAATGTATCTCACGTGATTATAGTAGGGTAAGTCATGGCTGAAGATGCTATCCCATTTTTATACGTGTGCCTGGATTGAACTATGCTGTACAACATTAATAAAACTGGTGCTGGCAGAATATTTTCTTTTTTCTTTCTACTCCCATGTTTACCCCAGAATAGCCAGTCATAAACTTGGGTCTTTTTGCAGGGTTTCTAGGGTAGGAACATTAGATTCTTAGTGACAAAATTGGTCTCCAAATGGAGCCTTATTTTGTCATAACCTGCTGACTTCCGGGGGCTTCGTCCCCTGGACCCTCAAATGATTTCTTTTTGGAACCTCTGTGTTCACATAATTTTCAAATGGACCAGACATATTTCAGGCTTCTAAAATGCTTCTCTTGACGTTATGTTCCTTACACAACGGTAGCTAAAATATATACATGCATGGGTTTCAGTATTAAAAAAAGTACTGTGAGGTAGGGTGGAAAAAAATAATGTACTGTTATGGGCAACTGAAAAAAAATGGTATGTTTCGCTAAAATGCATAGCCCCCCACCCCCCACCCCCAAGATTCTAATGGTTCGTCCCTTACATGAGTAAAAGTCCCCCCCCCCCCCTGAGCAACTTAGTGTCTCTACCAACAACTCCCATGTCAGGTACAAAGCTTCTCTTCCACGGGAGCAGCAAGCATTTCGGAACCATATATATATGTAAAATATTGCCATCCGGTGTAAATACATAATCATTCATGTTCATTTGGTTGGTATGGGAGCATGAGCTATGGTATTTCAAAGCAAGCTGGCTCCAAATGAACTAAAACAGCACATGGGGGGGGGGGGCTTTTTCCCTTGTATAACCGATTAGATGCTAGCACCCACAAGTTCCTAATCATAAATTCGTAAATATCAACCTGAAAATGGATGCCACAAGGTTGATATTTATGAATTTATAAGGGGGGGGGGTCTTTGAGAATCCTGTTTTCTGATTGGCCATGCAGGAACTGAATGACTAGTAGCCAGGGGTGATAGTATTATGAGCCTGGCTACCTTTTTTCCAAATTTAAAAAAAAATGGACGATATTGAGGTGAGGCTGGCTACCCTGAGGATCTACATTTTATAGGCCCATCACTTACACCATGTGATAACCTATAATTAGCACCTTTTGAGCCTATAATACAAAAACATAAACGAGAGCGCATATCCTTAACGCACAGTGGGTTGCTGAATAAACTGAACAAAATCTCTTGCTGAATTATATATTACAAATTACTACAGCTACATGAATGAAAAACATGTATACACTTAGAGCTAATTGCTATCTAGCCGGTGGTACTGGGAATTCCAAAGTATGTCCAATTCATCATCAGTAAATTATTTTGCTGCTTTGATAGCAACCTTAGATCTTTTCAGTGTGACTGGTTTCAAGAGGTCGAGGGCATGTACTTTCTGGGTGCTGTACTCGTACAACTTGAGAGTAACACTTGTTGCTTCATGGGCGGTCACGACCAAAGTCATGTTGTCTTCATCAACGTCAACTGTGAGCGAGGAGCCCAAGTAGCCAACCCCGACGAAGTGCATTCCCGTGGTCTCAGGAGGCAAGACAGGGTCTATATCCAGGCAATCCGGCCGTATTCTTACTCCACCGTAGCCAAAGATGATATTTTGCAAGAAACCGCCCATCCCTGTGATAAAATGTACGGCTTGATGTGTTACGTCTCCCACAGGTGTTTCTGTCCAAACCTAAAATATATATGAACAGGAGTTAGGAGAATTGTGCAGCTATAATGCCTGAGGAATACTGGCAAAAAATGGTCGCGATCATTATAATTAACGTCAGACATACTTGTCCACTAGACTTGATGTAGGGTCAAACTTGTTTTCTTTCATGTAGCATCAATCTCATATCAGTATTTTCCAAAGATGGTGACTCAAAAGTTATTTTTCAAGAATAATGACAAGACTTCGGGTAAAAAAAACCTCGATGCGATACATATCTATCTAGTTGCTGATGCAGTGCTATCTATGATTTGGAGAAATTCAAGACAACTGTTGACAACTGATAATTTGCAGTTAATCCAAATGTCCCATCGTGGCATATCCGCAGAAAGTCTAAGTGTAAGCCCACACAAAGGCCACATATCATAACTCAACATTATACTAATTGTACTCACCTGAAAATCGTTTTTTATGTAGTCAAAGTTGCGCTGGAAGAATTCATTCGCTTTTCCATATTCCTTCAGTTCTAACCAATTGGCCGAAAACATACTCCAGGTCATGGCGGGTCCGCTGTGGTCCGTAACCTGAAGGAAACACAATAAGATAAACTTTGACCTGTCATAATATTGCAGGGCTGAGTCAACGACTCTCACAAGAAGCTAGACAGACTGAAGCTGTTGACTATTACTAATAGTATTATAAGGTGCAAAGCAAGCAATGTAAACAGTAACAGTTGACTATTACGGGCAGAGCGAGCCAGGCAAGCTAATGTCGTTGACTAGTAATGGTACAGCGAGCAATGTAAACTAAAGCTGGTGAGTATTAGAGCAGATCGAGCAGGGAAAGGAAACTGTTAGCTAATAGGGACAAAGCAAATCAAATAAACTAACGCCGTTGACCATAAGGGATGCACCGATCCGGATAAACCAAAGCTGTTGACTATTTGGCGCAGAACGACCCAGACATATTATAGCTACTCACCATTAAGGACTGCACAAGCAACATAAACTATAGCTTTAGACTATTAGAAATATCTAATGCCAAGAGCCATCCAAGGAAAAGCAGATGACTACCAGGGTCATTTAGCTGCCAGCGAGATATACATTGCAAAATTGTTGACTAGCGCCAAAGCAAACTGGTGGGGTTCCCCCTTATAGTCCAATTTTGATGAAATCACAACAAAGACGGCCAGTAGAGGAGAGGAGATGGGATAATAGACAGAGAAAAGGAGAGGGAGAGAAGAGGAGACGAGAGAAGACGAGGGAACAGAGATGACGAGAGAAGAGGGACAGATACGGGAGAATAAGAGAGGATGGGACATTATGAATTTTACACTATTTGTAATGATACTATGTAATATTGTGGCTATGTACCTCTTTGCTGCTCATTTTCGTTAAACGTTTGTAACATGCACACGTTTAGATTGCAGATATTAGTTCGGGATATTTGTAGGAAGTGTCATGTGCCATACCCCTAATAAAAACACTTATCCGCCGGTTGGCACTGAAACGACCTGCATTGGTTGCAGCCGGAAATCTTATATAAACCCGCCTTTGAACCACTGGACTGTGTGTGTGTATGTGTGTGTGTCTTTAGTACGCCGGATGTGTGTTGTATGGCTTGATATCTACCTGTGCTTTTATAGAATTTACAATTTGATATAAAGTGATGTACCAACCTTTTCATATACGTTGAGATCATTACGTCGCACAGAGTCGTGCATATTGTACATCAATGGAAATCCGAGCAGGATGACATCTGCCTGCTTCACCTTGGTACCTGTAAGTCAAATATGGGAAAAAAACACTGATGGTTTGACATTCACCCCCAAAGGAATCCAAAGAGCTATTATTCGCCTATACACATGGCATATTAACATTTACATATGATTTGGTTTTTAGCATAAGGAAAATAGGAACAGCAATTGCAGACCATCTGTGCATAGCCGCAATGGCCTATGCACAATGGCCTTTTTGTCGGACTGAAAATCGCGCCATTTCAAGTCGCAGCAGCCTCATGTTCACCTTTTCTCAACATCATCCATATAAGGGGACTATACGTCGCAGCTACAAAACGAATGAACCCGCAAATTCGGGTATCAAAATCGATCTATCAAAAGCTGCTATAATTTAGGACTCAACATGTTGTTGATGTTGTAATATATCCATCGTGAAGGAAAAATGTTCGTGTTATGCAACTTTGTTAAAGCGAATTTTCCCCAATCTTCATGGGTAAATCAATCATGTGGCCGAAACGGTCCATGTTGGCGGCCATGTTTGCTAACAGCGTTTGTGTACTGCACACGAAGACTCATGGGCACTCCACCTTTTTCCTGTGATGACTTGCGGGCGTGACTTTATAAAACCCGCAGGCAACCTGTTAACCTTCCTTGTTATAGCTGAAAGTGTAAGTTGGTTCATCCTGTATATATTGCGAAGCAGAACAATAGAAACTTTGAATATAATTGTACTCTTGTGTTTGTCTTCGCCATCTAGTGACAATTTTCAGCATGAACCAAATCTCGGAAGAACGAGGTTCAATTATTAAATAATGGCCACATAGGTAACAGAGCGGTTTCAATCTTTGGTAAAATGGACAACCATGGGTGTGTTGTCTCTTATTCAAAAGATCGAGGGAAATCGATCGACGTAAATTTATAAATGAATAATAAGTGAAGCAAAAGATAAATAAATAAATTTTACGTCGGTTAACAGAAAAATTCATAATATTCAAATCAACATTTTTGTCGGTTCACAGGAAAATATTACCGTATTATCAATATTCTCAATCACGATGAATTAAAAGAGAATGACGTTTACGCCATCCAACCATTCTGGCTATTTTCATGGGAAAAAGATTGCATGCGGAAACTTCGATTCAGGCATCTGAGAATTATCTGTTGAGACCCCAAAACATCTGCAATTAATATTATAATAGTTGCCGCAAAATTTCTTCGTGGGAGAGACAGCGAGAACACTATTACTATTGGAATAGCATTTGGGCATAATGTGCAGGGGAAATTGTTCATCCTATCGTCCACTTTACCAAATTCTGAACTTTATCCTGTTTCAATTACAATATTTTGAACTTAACTCGATCAAGCATGACCTGGTGTTCCTTGACCACATTGCATAAAAGTTACAGTGCTGCCCCCAATTCCATATAACGATCATTTGTATCATACTCCATGTACAACAAATAGAAGCATTCTCTCTCTGGTTTTTTTATAGGAAAGTTGTATTGTATTTTGCAAATAACTATGATAGTTCGAAGTTTCACGGATGGACCGTCAAGCTTTTCGGTGTTCCTTCAAAAACAAATGCATACATCAGCAACTGCGGTTGGTATTGATGTGTAAAATGTCTCGACAGAATCATCTTATATCTTACCAGGAGTGTATCCATCGAACTCTGGATGATAGTTAAGTTTAACGTCAAAGGGAATGTACATTTTCTCCGCCACAACTTTAAAGCGAGGATCGGCTGTTTGCCCGGTTAGTTTGGCAACGTACTCTGGCAGCAGTAATGATATTTTTGCAACAATGTTGGTGAAGACAGAATTATTGACGTTTCTTTGATATTAATCTGGAGGCATTATACCTGATTGGGAGAGAAAAAGAAGAAAAAAAATAAATAGACATGCTAAACACCTGTGTTCTTTGGAATCCAGTCTAACGGACAACCAATAGAGACACGTGAAAAGTTTAGCCCATCCAATACACCAGTTTTATACATCCTAACCGGTACTTGCAAAGCCGTGCAAGCCTAAGAACGTGTGCATGTTCGCTCATTATCATCCCCGAAATTCAGCTGGCATTGCAGAATATACTTTAAAATATTCTGAAAGTGAAATGTAAACACAAACTTTTGAAAACTCCTTGCCTCATTTGCCGGAACCCTCACTGTAGATAATAAGATAATTTATTGATGCCTCTTTGATATTCATCTGTGACCATTACATCTAATTGTGAAAGAGGAACACAGATAAACCGGCATACTACATACGTGTACTCTCTTGAATGTTGTCTAACTGACAAGTCAAACAATAACTATGGTAGAGAGCGTCTCGTTTATAGAGGTGCAGTTGAATGGAACTCCCTCATCCCGGCAATCAGAGAGTTGTCCTCCTTTCTCCTTATCGTGTCAAACTGAGCCTGAACCACCATACCGGCTAATTTGCGATGCTTTAGTGCTTTTCCTCATTGCGATATTTAATTTATATAAACACTGAGTAAAACTCGTTTGAGTTTTACTCAGTGTATAAATGCAAAGTCTTTACCACGGTATTTGTTTTTTGTGTTCACATCTGTGAGATTATTTTGTGTATTTATGTACAGTCACTACTGTAATATTCTAATGTGATGTTTTCATGTAATTTTGAGTTTTTCTATGTTTCTACACACACACACACACACACACACACACACACACACACACACACACACACACACATACATATATATATATACATATACATATATATATATATATATATATATATATATATATATATATATATATATATATATATATATAATGGAACGCCGTTTCTTGTTTTATTTAGTATTTGAAATAAATTTAGTCTTATGAACAAATGTTTGATCAGATGAATAAACATTTAATCAGAAGACTCAATATTTGATCACATGATCAAATTGATTTGATCAGATGAACAAATATATTTGTCCATCTGATCAAATACAGTATATTTGCTCTTCTGATCAAATTGATTTGATGAGAAGAGCAAACTAATTTAATCAGAAGATCAATAACATTTGTTCTGAGGAACAAATAAAATGAATTTGATCACAAGAACAAATGCATTTGTTCACATGACTAAATCCATTTGTTCTTCTGATCATATAGAATAAGGTATATCCCGATTTATTCACCTAAAAATGTATTTCTTCCCGTGATCAAATCGATTTGATCTGCTGAATGAATACAAGTTTCTCCACTACCAAATAATTTTCTACTCCCTTTTGTATGCCGCGCCTCACTTCCGGTAGTCTCTGTTAACATAACACGCAAGAGGTATAATCTCGAACTTTGACATTTTCTTTATATAGCAACAACAAGTAGAGGCCAGGAGACGGAAATAGTTGTCACAGGGTTAAGTTGTCATCATCCACCCTTTCCGAATCCCATTTGACAATGCTTGGTGTTACTAGGCTCCAATTAATAGTTGAAAACTTTTGGAGAAACAAATCAGATTTCCAGCGACAGGCACGTTATAATCGTTTGTGAAGAAAGAAAGTGAGGGAGGGAGGGAGGGAGGGAGAGAGGGAAGAAAGAAAGAAAATGCTCACATCCTTCCCAAAAGCAGTACCTACCACCAAACTTTAGAAAGAAAAAACTGAAAGAAAAAGGCTCATCTCCATGACCATGAAAGGCATGGCAAAAAGCAGTGCCTAACCAAAGAAAGAACTCAGAGCGCGGAACTCAGAATATCTTTATTTGACATATCAGTGATCAGTAAATGTACATCATATGTAACAACCAAAACTGTGACTTTGAAACAAACATATCATTTACAATAAAATGTATGTCAGGATGACGCCAGCTAATAATTTGATATCTGCTACCGCTGGAGCCAGCTAAGGGAGGAAAATATTTCGTTTTAACATGGTCAATATGGGCAGTTTGCTGAAAAATTACATGTACAAAATCAAGTTACAAGACAGTGCTATGATAACAAATATAATTGTTACATACAAAGCAATTGCGTAAGGTACACCTATCTTGATATTTCTTGACAAAAAACAACGTAATGTAATTTGAAAAACCAAGGTATGAATGGGTGTATATTTTGTCTTTGACATATGGCGGGGCGTTTTGCAATAGTCGAGGGATGTAATAACGGATACATTTTTTATTTGGTTTTGGCGGGAATTGGAAGAATAGGATTTCTTCTAAAACGAGTAAAGTATAAATGCGTTACTGTTGGATTTTCAAACATATTGTGAAAATAATTGGGGATTTCATTTTTAGTATCTCTGTAATAAAATTTGAGTGCCTTTAACTGGAGTATGTCATGATTTTTTAAAATATTCAGTTTCTTGAACAGTGGATCTGTGTGTGCGTTACATTTTGCATGGCATATAAGGTGTACTACTTTTTCTGTAAGATGACGATGCGGGAATGGGAGTAGCCCAAGCAAGGATACAATAATGTGAAAGAAAGGGTGAGAGAGAAAAAAATCCACACATCCATCCCGAAAGCAAGAGCGACAGATCTTGGAACCACCGTCCAAATTTACATTTAATCCTGCCAAAACACAATCATATTTAAATGATAAATAATAACGATCCATTGTGCACGGCCGGCTTCACCTGCTTTAATCTCTAAACAAAGCCATAAAATGTCCGCGTTGTAAATGTCCACGATGTCCGTGTTGAAGATATCGCCGACATCGCCGACATTTCGAGATTGTACCTTTTGCGTGTTTTACTATTTGTTGCGGGGATCAAATACTGGCGGAAGTGATTTGTTACGAAGTATAAATATCTATCAGACGAAGTATACATATCTATCAGACAGGGACCATCAATTTAATTAAGTTGGAGAACATTTGATGATGTGATCACATCGATTTGATCAGAAGTACAAATACATCCATTTATTCTTGTGGCCAAATCGATTTGATCATCTGAACAAATATATTTGTACAGGTGTCAAATAAGAGTATATATTTATATATTTTTTCCTTTGATCCAATCGATTTGATCAGAAGAACAAATCAATTTATTCAGAAGAACAAATAGGCTGTATTTAATCACATGCACAAATGCATTTGTTCACCTCATGTATATATATATAATTTTAAATCCACTGTAAGATTGGACTTCATCTCATCATTCTGTACTGCCACTTTACAATCCGGGCATGGCAGGAAACCAGTGTTTTCCACACTGAGCCAGTAACCCTGGCAAAAGTATAAAGTTCAAATCAAATTAAGTCAAAGTCAAAGTCAGAGGCATGGTCAGGTGAAGCCAAATCAAATCAAAACACAAAAAAAACCACTTGTAACGCGTAAAATGCTAAGCCCGTCAAATGCACAGGTTCCACACAGCTTTCTCCGTACTTATAAAGCCGTTTACACGGGGTCAATGTCCATTTTTTCTCATGACGATGCCCGAATTTTAGCTGGAACTGCTGGATATATTTTAAATATTTTGAAAGTGAAACGCAAAAACAATTGAAGCAAAAAGTAGTTAAGTGAATTTAACCTCAATGCAAGAACGTACCAAGTGAAATCTGGTTTTAAAGATGACAATATTTGCTTTGGCTTACCCCTCAATAATCAAATGCAACAGGAAAACACATTTCGCCTGCCCGTGAAGTACGTTATTAATAACAATCCCTTTCTTTGAAAACAAAACAAAATATGTGTTGTTCAACAAAAGTTGACGTGTGTGTATGCTGACTTTGCAATTTTAATTGGCGCGTTCCTGCATTGGGGCTTAATTCACTTTGGCACTTCTGGCTCCCAACCGTTCCATCACAATAAGAGGACAGATGAATATCTTTGAATGTTACATTCCCGGTGTTCTCGTTTTGTCCGCAGGATGAGTTAAGTATTATTCATCTATGTAACATCGTCATAACACAAACGGTTCGCAGTATTTTCCGAACGTCCATATTTTCATGTCCTTTTAAATAAAGACTTTTTTCCAACCAATTTTGTTCATTTTTTCAATACACATTTAAAGACTATGATGAAAGAATCACTCCAAATAAAAACATGCACGATCGTCAGATTCAAACGGCACGCAGCAGTCCTTCCTTTGAAAAATCCAATTAAGGGACCACCTGTCTTTTAACGCATCATTATCAAGTCCAAATTGCTGTTTTCAGTGTAATTTTACCCCCATTGAAAGACCACCTGCTTTAAGTGGTCCTGTTGTAGGGGTGGTCCCTATAGAAAGATTAATGTATTATATTTATCTCGTTTTAGTCTTTGCGTCGATTAAAGGGAAAAAAGATGACCTATCAGCGATTGCGCAGAATGATATGGACTCCCGCATCTCCGAAGGGTCCCAGTGACCACGAAATCGTACAACTTCCTCTTTGCCCTTTCGGGTATTTGTATGACAAATTTTAGCAAAATATTCCCAGGAAATTTTTAGACATCACAGTAACAGGAGCGACCCGGTGTATAGCCTGGAAACGTAAAACCGCCGGCTGAAAGGACAGGTACAAAAAGGAACAAAACAAGTAGAAGTTATTTCAGATCAACTAATCCAAAATATTTGACAATTCTACATTCTACTCTCAAAATATATTACCGTGTATTTCATATCTATCTTTTGTCTTGTTATAGTGGGACCGACTAGCCCAGAATGTTGCAATGTTGTCCACAATGTTTTCGAAAGAACCCTCTGTCAGAATGGAAGTATCCTTGGTGGCGTAGAGATACTGCTGAATGGCAAAAGCGATGTCACCTGTGATGTGTAGCTCGTTTGTTGAGACTATATCCTCTGGGCACACCTCTGCGCCTGAAATAAGTCAAACATCATCGATATACACTCACTGCCGGCATAACCACTGTGGCATGTCTTTTTGTGATAACAAGCGATACTAATACTAATAGGAATTATCGTTATGATTCCTGATTCATATTCCTCGTAAAAAGATGTTCAAACACTAGCATGACTATGTCTCCAGGAAGCACTATAATGGTCCAGATCATCACTACAATGCATCCAAAGCGCGCCCAGGGAAGCTCAGTCTAAAACATTTGCAGCAGAACAATATAATTTTCCCACGATAAGTAAAAAGCCAAGAAGTTTTTTAGAGATAAACCACCAACAAAAAGGAAAATAAAGGACTGTGACAATCATGTGCTCAGTTGACGTTGGATGCACAGACTGAAAAGGTCCTCTGACCTTCGAAATGATATCAAGATCACCGCTCTGAAAGAATATCACCACTGTTTGTAATATGTAAGTCTTAACTGTGGTGGAGTCCTCGTTTTGAGACGAACAGGATAGGACCCATTGTTAGTAAGATACAAGTAAATATGTCCGTTTGACATATCAGGGTCATTCAATGTACTCCAGTTGTGTTAAACAGTAACCACAGGCTTAGGATCCACCATTACTGAGATATAAGCCAATATGTCAGTTCGACTTTTCCGGGTCACTGAAGGTTAAAATTAAGAACGCCAAAAGACACCCAACATGTACTTTTCTATTAAAGTGTTTAACGGCAACCATGTACCTGGATCATTAACATTGCTACAATATAATTCAACATATCATACATGCTACTATCCTTGTAAGTACAATGCTAACGTGTAAAAGTACTTGACACATAATTCTTAGCTTTAACAATTCATTCAACATTAAGAAATGCCGGCTGCACCATGCAGTGAGCAAACATTGTACAGGTCCAGTCCTGGTACACTCCCACCAAGATTGAACATAATCCAGCATGTGATTGAAAGACATCGAGAGTAGTTAAATGCACAATACTTTATTAACAAAAAGAAAAAAATGGAGCGCCACATTAAGAAATTAAAGTGTAGCGATCTCCAAAAGAGTTTTTATGTAGTTTCGAAGCAATTGGCGGAACAGTTTTAGAGAGGGAGATTTTAAATTAAAAAATCATGAAAAATCCAAAAATGACTGGAGCATGACCATTTGAAGAAACATAGAAGAGACTCTTCCAAGGTAGATCCCTACCAAGTCTTCAACGAATTGGGTTGATGTTGTTGTTTTTTTTGGGGGGGGGAACCAAAATGTGAATTACATTGTAATCCCCATTGACTTGTATGGTAATCAATCGATATGTATATATTGGCATTCAGCACCAAAATAGGTAAAAAAAGGCGGGGATCCACAGCATTGCCACTTGGTAAACAGTATTTTGACCATTCCTTGAAACAAGGAATGTTTCCACCAAGCTTCAGCAAAATCCGAGGAACGCTTTTGGAGAAATCGAAATATTCGGAACACACAAAAATTCGTTACAAAAATAAAAAATTGCAGCCCACTCAGTGAACGAATGAAGCTTTAGGGGGTCCCAGAAATATTCCCACGAAAAGTCGAAGCAATTAGCCACGCTGATGCAGAGAAAAGATTTTCTTAGATTCTGGGGTTCAAAATGAACCAAAAAAATCATTAATTTTTAAAACCACTGGAGCGAATCATTTGAGAAAGAAACATTGGCAGAAGCCTACAAACGATAGATCTCTAGACGTTAGAAGAGGATATAGCCCACGGTACCGGAAGAGTAGAAAATGTAAATGTGAACAGACGACGAAGGAAGACTGGCCATCTTCTGCTGAGCTAAAAAATCTCGATACGCACCAACACTGACCTGTAAAAGCACTCTCCCAGGGATACTGATATCCTTGATTTCCATATTTCTTAGCATTTTCCAGAGCCACCTGGTGGGTCCGGCTGCGGGTGTTGATTAATATTTTCCCAAGATGGGGATGGAATAGAAGAACAGGAGGATACATCCATGTCTCCTGGTCCCAAAATACGTGTCCCATGTAGTCCTGAAAAATATTCACGTGGCCTTTTTCATACTCATCTGTTGAAAGTGTTTTGGTACGGAAGCGTGATGTGCACACCATTTTTCCACTCATAATTGCTAGTTTTTATCTTAATTGAAAGTTTTATAAGTCGAAATTGCGAGTTTCTTTTACTGAAATTACATTTTATCGTAATTGCGAGTTTCATAAGTTGCAATTACGAGCTTTAAAGTCTCAATGTCTGCTTTTTCTCACAATTACGATTTTTACAAGTCCTGGGCCTGCAGCCCTTTTGGCAAAATACAGGCGGGGATTGGGCCCCCAGGAGTGTCCCTGTACAACATTGGAGCAATGGGCCTAACAATTTTGGAGGCTTTTCAAGATGTTGCCACTAAATTTTCATGTCATTTCTTAACCGTTCCTGCGAAGAACTCGAAAATAGTCTTAACACGTTACAGTTTAATGAAACTTGGAGGAAATTGCAGCGCTACCAGTTAGCCAAAATGTGAGCTACTTGACCCCAAGCGGCCATGTATGCAATCTCGAAGCAATTGGTGGAGTAGTCCCTCAGAAGAAATTTTCATTTTTGTTTGAATAAATTTTTTAAATTTATAAAAATAGAGAAACCATTGCATCGTATCCTTTGCAAACGTGGTAGAGGACCACCTTGGGGAAAATTCATTGTAAAATCAAAAACTTGCATGTACCAACTTTTAGAAGAAATCGAAAAGGCTAACAGACAGACGGACGACGGAAGCAAACGGATTTCATAAGCTCTGCTCAGTGACAAATTCGCACACCTAAAAATACTGGATCGTGACCATTCGAACAAACTTGGTAGCAACCCACCTAATGTATTCCCCACCAAATTTCAGAAGAATCTGACGGAGGAGAAGACGAAAATGTAATTGTGGTCAGGCAACGGACAAACAACAGACAGTAGGACTGACAACGAACGAGATAGCATCCTCTATCCTCAGCTGGCTGACAAGTCAGGCCAAGTAAATTGTTCTAAAAGAAGCAAATACCACACAACCTCAGCTTACTGACAAGTGAGCGGAGGTAAACTCCAATGTGCTTCGAAGGCAGTCATACACCGAGCTTGTCACTGAAAACTTTTTTTCTACATTATCTGTATCAATACTGACAAAAGCACTTACTTTATATAAAGATCCTCTTGGAAGTCCAGATGGACTTAGTCCAATGTACGCTGACTTTGGGTGTTGCTCCATGGGCAAAGAGCTTAGTATATAATGCCAGCTACCATATACTGCACGTGCAATTGTAAGATTGCCGTCTATGTCGATGCGAGAATTTTGCCAAGTCTTTTCCCAAATGTCCACATGTTGTTTGTACAGCTCATCACCAGATTTGGCAAGCTGACTACCTGGGGTTGGAGAGTTATGTAGTGATATGATGTCGGTATTCTCCTCAGTACACAACCCAATACATTAACATTCCAATACTACTACTACAAATAGCCACAACAACAACAACCACCACCACCACCACCACCACCACCACCACCATAATAATAATAATAATAATAATAATAATAATAATAATAATAATAATAGTAGTAGTAGTAGTAGTAGTAGTAGTAGTAGTAGTAGTAGTAGTAGTAGTAGTAGTAGTAGTAATAATAATAATAATAATAATAATAATGTATTCTGAAGTCAACCCTTTCGGACATGGGGGCATCATGGACCGAATACGCCCATGATGGATCCGTCACAACTTAAAACAAGTGTTGCTACATATTACATAAAAATCCGCCGTTAGTGTCGGACCTGTATGCACTACCTCGTGCCTCTTTTTCAGCCAGCGTCGATCAATGTTTATTAGAGAAGGGCGGCTTGAATTTTTTTTATGTGTCATAAAATTTATATACGGTCGGGCCTTTACAGCAGGGTCCTTCGGGTTACCAGAACCACGCTCATATTTTCATTAGGCTTTTGGTAACTTGGCCATTTGTTGAAACATGTTTAAAATAGATGTTCTTTCCCCTTTTGCACATTACCTCATTTTAAAAAATGTAATAATGATACATATTTACATGGCAATATGCACGCAAAACTACTTCTAAACACACGGTGATGGGCCCTGAAATTATCCCCACCGGACCGCAAGCCACTACATGGGAAGGAAAAAGAAAGGGAAGACATATGACTATTAATTTTCCGCTCCACATATACCATTGAAAGTTGGTGTTTCTACGAACACACGTTTAAAGTCGTTCAATAGCAGACTAAGATTCGAATTTGTGTGTAGTGGAGCAGTAGGCAAGTTTAAAAGTAATGATGATTGTTTGCAAATGAAGACTCTCTGTTTGTAATAGTCTTTCATCCTTTCTTTCTGTTATTCTGAATTTCCGCACTTTTCTCTGCTTTTTCTGCAACCATTGAGTTGGCATATCCACATGTGGTGTGGACATAGCTTTACTAGTGAAATTAATCCCCTGATAAAATAACCGTATAAAATTCCAAATTATGCAAATCAGGGTCAGTTTTTAACCTTATGTAGTGTAGGGTTCATATAATTCACAATGGGCAAATAGTGCTGGGGGGGGGGGGCAACAAAAGGTGTGCTCTTATGACGGCTTATCATAACTATGTGCAAGCACATGCATTCTGTTTTCCTTCCTTCTTTCTGTTTTTTCTTCCTTTCCTTTTTTGTTTCCTTCTTGCTTTTTACTTCCTCTCTCCATCCGTCTCTCCCTTCCTTTATTTCTTTTGTCAGGTTTTTGGAGCTTTTCCCTGTCATCATCAAAACTAGAATATAATTTTGGTAATGATGTAATCCAAACAGTAAGGTGAATCTTACATTTACATTCATGTTCATCCATGCAAAGACGGTTATTTCGTTTTGTTGCCAATATCTCTTTTGCCTGCTTTCTTTAGTCGTCTGCCTATCTCAATGATAGTGAAATATGGTCAAATTTAATTGTTCAGAATATGCAGTCATTTTACATATTTTAAATCTGCCAAGCTATCGCAGATCTTTGAAAAACCTTGCCTCTGTACACCGACAGATTTGCTCTGGTGCATTTTTGTCTTTCTTGATTTGATCACAAAAACAAAGCTGGACTCACAAGGAGCGATTTTTTTCTGAGATTGCTTATGATAAAATATGACATAATTATGGCACTTGTCGCGGTATTATCCAATTATCCAACCCGGTGTTTCATGTACAAACCTTTGGTTTTGTAAAACGAAACCCGTGATTTTGTGAAGAAACCCAGGGTTTTGTCTACATATCCGACGGTTTAATGACAAAACGCTGAGTTTTATATCACATATACCAGGGGTTTTGCACCAATCCGGGTGTTCCTCTATGTCTTCGTATTTTTACAAAACACGGGGATTTGTAAGCAAAACTACGGGTTTGGTCCTTGGAATGTTCAGTTGTCAACAAAACCTTGGTTTTAGTAATTCAAGAAACAATTCAGCACGCTTCTATTATTTCGTTTATCAACATAACCCAGTGTTTGTTTCAAAAGCCCGGTGTTTTGTTGTGACATGTCATGGTTTTGTGTTTGAAATGTTAAATATTTCACAATACCCTGAGGTTTGTATCTTCACGAAACCTCGATATTTTGTGATGTCACATAACCCAGGGTGTGGTAAATTTCACGATACATATCCAAAAGTGGTAAATATATAATACAACCAATCAGAGGCAGCATTTCACTCCCTGTGAAGATCCTGACCAACGCCTTGAAGTGTTTTCATGTACAAATCGCTGGGTTTATAAAACCCAGCGGTTTGTACACAAATGCATAGTTTTGTGGACAGAAATCCGGAGTTTAATAACAAAACGCTGGGTTTTTTGACACAGTTAATAGTCTAAAAACCGTGTGTCCTGATTGGGTCTGCACAAAACCCCGGGTTCAGTTCCTCAAAGTACATACAAATTACAAATCCCAAGGTTTTTTTTAAGTCACACTACCCTGGGTTTTATAAGATTTCTAACCCCTGGATTTTGCTGTTATTTCAAAATTTACAAAACCCATGGTTTTGTACTGAAACCCTGATATTTATCCAGGTTTGATGGGGGGGGGGGGGGGGTGGTGATGACTTTGATGTTCAAAACCCTGTGTTTTGCAGCAAGCATGCAAAGGTATGATTTGCTCAGATATTACATTCTGTATAAAACCCAGGGTTTTGTGACAAAATTTCCAGCAATGTTAGGCGATTTTTACTCTCACACTATGATTCTCTGCGATATGCGACATGATAAATTCTTTCCCTGGATACGGCTAGAAAATATTGAACGTGCTCAAAATTCTGCGATATTGTAGTAGTGTTTGACACTTTGGGCTACTAAAATGCTTGAAATCGTATCGAGATAACTTCACACGTATACAGTTGTACTGTAATGGGATTTTTCTTTGGTAAAATAATGAAGAGTCCCCACCAGAAAGAAACAAAAGTGGCTATGCAGCTTGGGATTTTCCCTGCCCAACTTAAACTTCCAGACAAGTGGAAATAAAATGCTGTGTTTGGATTGACTTTACTGCAAATAACAGCAAATGACGACCAATTTCTCCATAAAATTTTTGAGCCAGGGTCGATCAATTTTTCATAGAGAAGGGCACCTTGATACTTTTTTTTATGTGTCATAAAATTTATTTAGCGTGGCACCTTTTCAGTAGGCTGCGGTCGGATTACTGGAACCACACATATATTTTGTTGTTAGGCCTTGGGTAACTTGGACATTTGTTGAAACATTTTAAAATGGATGTTTACACATAACACATTAATTCCCTTGACGTCAGTTTAATTTGTTTCCTGGGCTGGCCAGAGGCGCTTGTATTTATAAAAAAGAGTTGTCCGTATGGGAAGAAAATAGTAGCGAGCGTTCGCTGTTAAGGAAACGTGTGTAAATGTTGAAATTACCGGGCTGGCAAAGCAGCGAGTTGCCGGGTATGCCTCCAGGTAACCCATACAATTATTGGTCTCTCCAGGGGCCGAAGGCCGCGCGACACATACGGATTTGTCCCAAAATCCATCGCCAAGATTTTGATGCGGAAGCTTGGGGTCGTTTTTTTACCCTCCCCCCCCCCCAAAAAAAAGAAGAAAAAAGAAAAAAAGGAAAGTCTCTTGACGCTTATCGAAAGTTGGGGTTATAATCTTCGGTAATTAGGACTCATATTGACGGATGCTTCTTTAGTTTAGCTTGAAGCCACCTGCGATAAGTGTTTGGTGTCAATCGTGCCGGGAATCAATCAATTTTTTTCAAATGGTGGTAGAATTTTAAACTTGAATAATGGAGAAAGTCTGCATTCAAAATGGGAAACGAAACAATACGCTGGCCGGTCGGGGCTCTGTATCAGTATAGGTTTCTTTGAAATCAAACAATTATGTGATGAAGTATATAAAGTTACTTCAATAATATGCGAATTATAATAGTTATGAACATGGAACTGTAATTTTCAGCTTGAATACAAGAGTATATCGCTTCAGTGCTCCTTTCCTGACTTTGTATCTTAACTTGCTCCATTATCCAGGCATTTGTACAGTGGCGGCACATTTGGATTTACGCTACTTGCGAATGGATACTTTAATAATATTCTGTGGCACTCCGCTTATCTGCCGCGGTCCTGGCTAGCTTAGTAGCTAGTCAGGTGGCAAAAAAAAAAAAAAAAAAAAAAGCAAGCCCTATCCCACTGTCGCAACTTTGCGCTCGGCATGCCCACAGCCCCTGCTGATGTTGCCACCTGGCAGGGTCATGGGAGCCCTAATAAGGGCTACCTTCTCCCTTCCCTTGCTAAGTTTGTCCTCTATTCTCTTCCGTGATTAACCCTAAGATATTATTCCTACTCTCCCAGCACTGCACCAAGAAGCCTTTCACTGACTCTAAACCAACTCTACTTCCTGGAAAATTGCCCTTCAACCCTAGTATCCATGCTAACCTATCATTCTCTGCCATGTCCCTTACTTGCTCTAAGCTTTTACACTGCCCATCTCTTGTTCTCCATTGTAAAAACAGCTGGTCTCTAAGCGCTCTATAGCCTGTACACCATGTCATCATATGATCAATGGTCTCATCCACATCCTCCCTACACACCCTGCACTTCCCATCACTCCCATTTGTCCACTTCTGTTTCCTCTTCTCCAGATTGATCACTCCTGCTCTGCCCTGAAACAACAGTCTAGAACCCTTGCTACCATCCCAACATTTAGTCTTCACTGGCTTGTCTACAGCTCTATATGCTTTCAATGTGCTTTTTTCCTCAACCCCTCTTTTCCACTGCTCCACATGTTTCTCTTGGATCACCTTTCCTATATAGGATTTCCACGCCACTTCAATTTCATCTGGCCCTTTCAGCTCATATTTCTCAGCTAACTTGTCTATTTCTTGAACCCATTTTGTCTTTTCACTGACAGCCTCAATGTACGCCTTCCTACACCATCTTTCTTCATTCACCTGTTGCAAATATCCCCAGTAGCCTAGCCGAGCCTTAGCTATTCTATCTCTTATTGGTAACCATCCCAACTCTCCCAACACTGCCTCTGTTGCTACACACGGTGGTGCCCCAAGCACCCATTTCCCCATCTCCCTCTGTGCCTTCTCCATCCATTCAATATCCTTCTGACTAATGGCTATTACATCTATCCCATACAACATCCCAGGTATGGCTTCACGTTCCCACAGCACCCTTCCTGTGAATGATCTATTGAAGCTGTTCCCTGCTGTGACCTTTATCATACCTTTTGCTCTGTTCACCTTCTGTCTGATTTTCTCAACATGGTACTTAAACATTCCCTGTCCTGTGACCTTAATGATCACCCCTAAATATTCGTACTCCTCACCCTCTCCAATTCTGATGACTTTCTCTTGACCCTCTGGTATCCTAAACTTCCCTACCATCCATTTCTCCTCCTGCCTTCTCTTCTGCCCCAAGACCATAACCTGACTTTTCTTCTCACTAAACTCTAATCTCCACTTTTCTCCATAGTCTCCTGCTATCCTCAAAAGATCCTGTAACTCTCTACCTGTATCTGCCATTAACACAATGTCATCAGCAAAGAACAACCCTGGTATCTTTTCTCCTCCTATTGTTACTCCTTTATTGCTCTCTATCAGCTCAGTTCCCAGTTCTCTCATGTATATGGCAAACAAAATCGGTGATAACACACAACCTTGTTTTAGCCCGATGTCTAACCTTGCCCCATGAGTTTCCACATCTCCTATACTGAGACTACAATTTATATCTGCATACAAAGCCTTTAAAACTTCCATAAAGCCACCTCCAAAGCCTAGCCCTTCCATTTTAGCCCACAGTGCATTTCTCCAAACCCTGTCGTACGCTTTCCGCACATCAAGGAAGGCCATGTACACCTTTCTTTTCCTTTTCCTTGCTATCTCTAGCACCTGTGATAATGTAAAAACATGATCGACAACCCTCCTGCCTGGTCTGAAACCATTCTGAATCTCTCCTAAGAAACCCTCCCTCTCCACAACTCTCACCAGTCTCATGTACATTACACGTGCAAAAATCTTTCCTATATTTGAGGCTAATGCTATCCCTCTGCACTGATCTAGACTATCCACTGATCCTTTCTTTGGGATGTATGCTATCTTCAGCTCCCTCCATTCTCTTGGGGCTTCCTTTCTTTCAATAACCAAATTAAACAGAAATTTCATACTCTCCCACAATTTTTCCGGACCTTTCTTTATAAATTCATTTAGTACCCCATCTGGCCCTGGGGATTTTCCTACTTTCAATCTGTCCACTGCTATTTCAATTTCTATTCTCTCAATTCTCTTGCATAGTTCCTGTTCCCACCTGTCAGGTCCTGCTTCTACTCTACCACTAGGTGGCTCCCCCGCCCCCCACTGTGGGTCATTAATTTCATCCCAGTGTTCCTGCAATGCCGCTTCTATATCCTTCTCCTCCTCTACTACTTTTCCTTTATGTTTAAGCTTGTCAATTCCTACTCTCTTCCTTCTTAACACCTGTTTCCAAAAAACTGCCGATGAGTCACCTCCACTTGACAGAACCCTTTTCGTCATCTCATCATTCCTCTTTATTCTTCTCTGTGTCTTCATCTCCTGTACGATCATTCTTGCCTCCTTGTACTCCTCCTCAGCCTTAGCTATTTCATTCTGCTGTCTGTATTTCCTAGCAAACCTCCAAGCTTTATTCTTAACCTTCCTATTTTTAATTGCAATCTTTATCTCTGCGTCTATGCTATACCCTTTCTTCTCTACTGGTACTCTTTTCCTTCCTATTACATCCTTTGCAACCTCGAATATTACTCTCCTCATGTCATCTGCCATTCCCTGAATATCAACTGATTCACTCTCCACCCACCTTTCCTCCCATCCCCTCAGCTCATCATGTAGTCTTTGTCTGTATGCCTCCCAGTCAGTATCCTTACCAACACACCAAACCCATTTGACGCCCCCTTGTTTTTTCACTTTCTTCACACACCTAAGATTCACAACTATCCAATTATGGTCACTTCCAATATCCATATGCCCTTCCTCATCAATGCTACATGTCTCAATATCCCTGAACATTCTCTCGTCTACCAGCACATAGTCTATGATTGACCTCCTGTCACCTGCACCCCATGTCCACTTTCCTTTACACTGCATGTCCCTATTCAAAATCCGTAGCCCAAACTCCCTAGAGAAGCTAAGCAGCCTCCTACCATTCCTGTTTTGGTCTCTATCACCTCCATCTATCCCATCTAATCCATCTCCTATGTGACCATTGAAGTCCCCCACAACCATGACCTGGTATCCCTGCTCCTGTACACTGTTGACATGTGTTCTGAACTGCTCATACACTTGGTCGTTCCATTCCTCTGGTAATCCCTCTCTGCCTACATATACTACCCCTAGTGCTATCTTACTCCTCTGTGACTCTATTCCTATCCACTGTATCTCATTCCTAATCTCACTGCGCTCATCCTCTTCAATCCCAACCCTGTGCCACTTCACTCCCTTCTTAATGAGAAAACCTACCCCTCCTCCCTTTCTCTGCCCTACTGTCCTCCCTCTTCCTGTGAAGTTATACCCCTCAGGTATCTCTAATTGGTCCTGTTCTCCTCCCCTTAAATGTGTCTCTGTCAAGGCCACTACATCAAAGTCTTCCTCCTCAGCTACCATGCAAATATCAACCATCTTTCCTCTAACTCCTCTGCAGTTTACATACCCCACTCTAATCCTTGACCCCGGGTCCTTCATTTTTCCTTTCTTTCTTCTTCCCTCCCTGCCAGTCCGAGCCTCTTGAATGGGTGCTGGGTTCCCTAGTTTTCCTGCTGCTGTTGCACCCACTCACCATACACCTGCC
This sequence comes from Hermodice carunculata, assembly GCA_964020975.1. Taxonomy (NCBI): domain Eukaryota; kingdom Metazoa; phylum Annelida; class Polychaeta; order Eunicida; family Amphinomidae; genus Hermodice; species Hermodice carunculata. The sequence goes on along the minus strand of OZ026615.1, from coordinate 42,394,120 downwards.
CTAACCTGTCTCCACCTATCTGGCTCGGGTGCAAACCATCCCACGCAAACATCTCCCTCCTGCCTGCAAAGTCCTCCCACACATCCCTGAAAGCAAACCCTCTCTCCCTGCACAACCCTCCCAGCTGCCTATTTATTGCTATAATCCTGCTAGCTTCCCACCCACTCATTCTCAACCTGGGCAGAATCCCCATCACAAGAGGCTCACAATCTAACTGCCCTACCCTGTCTAGCAGCCTCTTGTACCTCCCCAGCACTACCTCTGTTCCCACCCTGCCCCTTCCTCCCCCCTCCTCTCTGTCCGCTAGGTCGTTCGTCCCTACCTGTACCACCACCCTCGGACACTCCCCACTAGATCTGACTAACCCCTCTATACGCTCCTCCACATCCCTAATCTTCGCCCCTGGTAGGCACACCCTAACCCTATTCCCTCTATCCTGCCTACAGAACGCCCGGTCTACCCTCCTTACTATACTACTTCCCACCACTACTGCCTGTCTGACCCTCTCTCCCCTCCCCTCCTCCTCACTACTCTCTGCTGCCTGTGCTAACCCCTCCCCTCCTTCCCTACTCCCCCCCTCCTCACTCCAGCCTGCTGCCTGTCTCGCCTCCTCCCTCCCACCATCCCCCTGCCCCACCTCACTGCCCTCCACAGCCCTGGCCCTACCTTCCGCTAGCCCCTCCCCTCCCTCCCTAATCTCCCCCTCGTCCCTACAGCCTGCTGCCTGCCTCCCCTCCTCCCTGCCCCATCTCACTGCCCTCCACAGCCCTGGCCCTATCCCTAGCCTCCTCCAGCTCAAACTTCAGGGCTGCCAACTGTAACTCTAGGGTCTCCACCCTACTGCACCTCCCACACGTGTACACAAAGCTATCCTCCTTCGCCTCCTCAAATGTACACGTTATCCCTGTTGCACCCTCACCCTCCCTCCCGCTCTCCTGAGACTCCTCTCGACCCTGGTCATCCCTGCCCCCCCTCCCTGGTCCCCTGACCCTGCCCCTGCACACACGAAACCCTCGCCCCTACCCTCCTTACCTGTCCCCCACTGCCTACCCTCCTGAACCCCTGTACCCTCCGTAGCATCCTCCATGTCAACCCTCGGCCCGACATCTTCAAGTAATCAAGTTTCTTTTACAACTTCAAAGTTCCCGCGGATTTCAAAATGGCGTCTTTGCTATATTCCCACTACAACTACCAATTTCTTCCACTGTAATACCTACATCCACTCAGAAATTTCCCTGCACCGTCTCTATATGTTCCCACAACAATCTATGGCTGCAATACCGAAAGTAACACAAAATTTTCCACTTATCTTATACAACTTCACCCACACTATAACCGCACGTCCACTCTCGTTCAAATCCCGTGACTAAACTTTACACGGGCAGGCTATAGAAGTATTTTGGCACATCAAGGTCAGCGTAAAAATTTCAAGTTTATACCCTTTATTAACTAACTAAAGCTTCAATACAGGTGATACCTTATAATATATATGATTTTCAGACAAGAGATGCGGCCCATTACTGTGACCCAATATTTTGTGATGAATTTTGTGATGAATTTTGTGATGCATTCCTATTGGTCTAGCGGCCTTCAGCCGCTCGAGAGACGGATATTAGCGGGTGCAAACGAGCTTTTCTAGTTACATGATATTTAAACGAGATTTGTATAGTGAGGACTTCGAATTTGTTGTTCCAAGATGGGGGCATATGGGGCGATAATATAGAACGACAAATAATTTTTAATCGCCAAAAAATACAGTAATGTACGTGCCTTTAAATCCATTCGTCTAATTAATAGGAATCGTTGTCCTTGAGCACTGGTTACCCGTGCCGTGGACTGAACTTCGGAGTCCCGAACTCAAAGTAGACTTGCTCAAGTCTCACTGGACTGTCTTCCGTATTTTATTTAAAATCAAATTCATTGCCAAATTAAATTTTAAGTAAACACACGTCGTAGCTGTACCAAGCTGATTGGCGTGCAACGTGTATATAACCAGATAACATTGACTCCAGATTATTAACGCCGGGCGGTCTGCACTGTGTTTCTTATCACACAGACATTAGACAAGCGAGCGGTCATAACGCACTCCTCTTCAGAAGCTGTTAATTGAGCTACTGTGTTATGAAGGATTAATTGCAGTGCACCGCGTCAGGCAGAAGGCGTCTACGATGATTTAAATCAATGACCGGGTCGTTGCTTGTGACAATTTGAATGATGTAACTTTGCAAAACTGCGCAAAAATTGGGTGATTTCATCGTCTCTGTCTCGATTTTTTTTGTCTCCGCGCCATGTTGTTTATATCGTTAGAATGCTCAGAACCTTGTCTATTTTAACAACAAGCTCTCCCATTGGCTGAAACAAAAGTATTTTAGCGGGAACACCTTCAAAACTGCATCTATTTCAAACAGATGCGTCGTTATTTTAGTCGGAAATTACAAGGGCCCAGAATCGATCACATAGTGTTCGCTGTCTAATCAGAAAGTTTTTCTATCGCTGTTTCGTTCGGTAGAACTCGCTGCCTCGTGTTGTGAAGTCTGGCTTGAAAGATGGGTGACATTTGTGTGAACACAAGTGGTTTAAACATATTTAATTCGTAGAATACAATTGGGAGGGAGGGCAGAGTGACAAGTGACGATTACGGACAATTTATTACAGCAAGGAACAAAATTTAACGCTGTAAATTGGTGAGAATGATAACATATACTACCACTGTACCAGTCTTTACGTACAATAGAGTAGAGGGTCCAATTTTTTCACGGAAAGAGAGTAAAATACGCCAGCCGCAGGTAAACATGGCTCGGGTGAAAATACCGCTGCCGCGTGTTTATCATGCTGACAGTTTGTCAGCAACTGCGATAAAGTGTGTTTATGGACTATTTACTGCAGCAACAAGCTCTACCACTATAGTTGAATGGCAATTATAACACACAACCGATCTTTAGAAAAAAATAAAAGAGGAACCATCGTTCGTGACGCTAACCAAGAAAAATGCACGGACCGGTACCCATGCAATTGTATTCACACAGGTTTGACCGCTTTGATCAAATCGTGATTGAGATCGATATATTTCCATTGTAGGGTGTAGGCAGGGAGGTGTATCATACACCTCCCTGGTGTAGGGCAAGAGTTTTTGTTTAAATTGACAAAAGAGCCACATAGAAATGTAGAGGTCTTACTCAACAAAACTTAAATCATGACGTGGATCATTTTGCATTAATGCAAAAATAAAAAAGTTGTGGCACTGATTTGACTCCCGCGAAACCCCGGATGTTGTGACGTCACTCCCACCAAATTGATGGTAGTCCAGAGTGGGCTTGTGCAAGTTTGACAAGTCCCTGGTGTCGGCAGCCGGAGGGAGACGGTCAGCTTTGTCTCGCTTGAGTGGCCAGTGACTAGCCATGCATTCATCGAAGGCCACTTTCCACTCGCAATGATAATGGGATTAGAACTGACCAGGACTCAATAGCTGCTACTGTTGAAACCGACACGGCGGCAGTGTCGACCAGTTAAAAAAAAAAAAAAAATAATAGTAGGACCTACTTAATAACACCGTGTAGTTGGCATAATATTATTCAGTTAACTTTGTGGAGGGGAAAATGTATCGCACTTCTGGGTGGGACCGCGGGATGGGAAAATAGGGACATGCACCAGGGACTTGTGCAAGTCTAAACTCAAAGCGGTTGTCACATTTTGACTGGCCGTCGGGTGGCGCACATTAGAATAAATATCCACAGGACCAGCCAGTCGGTCTCGCGCAACAGAATAGGCCACACCTCCAATATCAAAATAACAAAACAACCAAAATGACAGATAGTCGGTCCACATTCCCCGATACGCACGATTTCAAAATTGCTCATAAATATTGAATTTATTGCATTTAAGTAGCCAACACTTAGCATACCGCAAGAGCAAACAGTAAACTCTGTACTATATTTGTGTTTTCTTAATAGCAAGCATCATCGAGTTCTTACCATAAACACATGTGAATATAAGACATAACAGAACAGTTTATTATCCAATCAGAGGAGTACTCAATATCTAGCCAACAAAGCTGATTTTCTTTGTCACTCCTACTGCGCATGCGCACATGGGCTCAGCATTGCTTCTTTATGCATCCCGGGAAATTTGCGCAGTTTTATTTAGACCAAAGTCTCAAACTTTCCGGCCTTTGTGGAAATTATGTCAATCATTCATAAATTAAGAAAACGTTGCAGTGTAATAAATGGTAATGATTCACCAACTTGCATCGTTAACACCTCGATGGAACGTGAACCTGGCAAACACGCTTCTGGGGCTAGAAATGGGTTTCTGCGAAATAGAAAAACTTGACAGGTGTGAGGGTAACCTGAAGAAACATCCCAAAGTATGTAGTATTTGTTGCATCTCACCTTACTAAAATCTGCACAATGTGCAGTCACCAGAACTAATGTCACGGAACGAACTCGATTCAAAATGGGATACCCGTTTGAATTTGGCGCTGGAGTGTCGGACTTTTTGCCCAAAATGAATGAATTTTGTGGGACATTTGCGACAGTTACAGGCGTGTTGCTGTGGATATATGTGGATTTCAATGGATTATCTGTGTGATATACCCGTAGAAAATAGTTTTGGAATAAATTGGTGAGTTACAACTTGTTGGTGTGCACAGAAACGGAGGAATCATGCCAAACGTGAAGCGGAATGGTGGTCCAGATGTGAGCTTCGTTTCAAACCTTTCTGTGTAGAAGCTCCATGTGACGACGTTGTGGTTTGAGGCCCGTCCGCCACCATCTTATTAGCTCAAATAATTGACTGCACAGATGAATACACAAGATTTTCTTGCAGATGTGGCCCTATGTGGGTCATTGAACGCATAGATGGTCTTGACCCTTCCTCGAGGTACATTTCTTCCGAATTTCAGCATAACCTCAGGGACAGTGTTCGACAAGTCGAAAAAAAAATACAAATAAGAATCTTTTAATATTTGATCAAGAAATGAACACAAAAAGCATGAAAAAAATCATAAACAGAATCAATGGAGGGTGACCATTTTAACCAAACTGGTAGACACTCACCAAGTTTGAAGAGGATCTGAGCAACGGTTTTGAAAATGAAGTGGAAAATGTTCTTGTGCACAGACGACTTACTAACAAAGACAATATCCTTCACTACTGATAAGTAACTAAAAATGCCAAAAATGATCAAATGATCATCATAATGTCTGGCCAATATTTTGGCATATTTTATAGTTTAGTATATTTTGACACCACACTTCTGGCGAACTGAAGTACAAACTCTTAACTAACAAACAGTGTTTCAAATTTATATATCATTATATTGTCCCGAAAATACAGGTGTTTAAAGTTATGAGAGTTAGTTATCAAATGCATACCTTCTTCAACAGACCCTTTCAACAAATGTTTTTCCACATTAGTAACAGGCAGTTCTAGTTTGCACCTGGTCCTTCACGTGTCTGCCTATTTGACGTCACTATGTACGTGACAGTTGATTCGATATTATTGTGAAATTATCATTTGACAAGGATTAATTGTAGTGCACATTTGGGACCTAGTTGCATTATACCAATGCTGTACATTTTGTTTGCTTTCAGAAACTGTATTCTCTTTAAAACTAGACCAATGCATCAACGGTTTTATCAGAGAACTGTTGAAAGTCCATGGTAACCGACTACATAATGCCTAATGCAAAACTTCAACTGAGCTCTTTATAGTTGCGTTATATGACTTGTCTTTGTAAGTGAACTGAGTACACTATCATCATAGTTCTCTTGTGTTAGGAGTACTTTACACGTTACCAGGATCCATAGGTGTATGGATATTGTCTCGCTGCTGTGCCTGCATGCTGTTTGCAATATTTGTTGATTTCTGATTCAACATTTATGAACTTGTATGACATCAGACAAATTTTTTCAAACATTTTTTCCGGGATGGTCAATAGGATAATCATTTTTAATGTTAAGGATTATCATGTTCAGATTGGTATCACTTTGTTGACACTGAATGATCTCTGCATACACTTTAAAAACATGATTAAAAAATAACAAGAAAGAAAGAAAAAACAGAAAGAAAGAAAGAATTATTAAGAAAACATAAAAAAACACAAGTGTGTGACAGCAACAACGATTAAGATTATAACAGCATCCAAGTAATATAACTTGCTGCAACCACCTAGTACACATTTGGTATTTGACACAATTGGTATCACAACCTAAAATTCTTTGGTCGGCGTGAGCACGGGAGGAGGGAAAGGGGATGCCCCCCCTCCCCCTTTTGGACACGAGCCTGGGTCACCACAGGAAGTGTTCTATTTTCTGCCAAGTCCCGCGGAATCGTGTTGTGGGATCCTGCCGATAGAAGCAAGTACTATAAGTTCGTAAGACTGGTACTGACAAGGTTTAGTAGACGATTTTTGTCACACCATTGCACTCACAATCTGGGGCCTCCTCTTTGGAAATGACGTTGGGCGCTGTGATGTTTATTCATTAGTACATAACGAGTAGCAAAATTACCCTCTAAAATAGAGCCGATTATATTTATTGCGGTTGGCGTGGCGCCGCAAGTGATTAGAGACAGGCAGAGGTTTCTTCGCTGACTGCAACTGCAGGTTATTCCTAATGACGTACTGTGAAGTATACAGTTGCAGTTAAAAGAAAGAGTTTTATGGGAGTAGCATTCTTAAGCACAGGAGGTAAGCCTACATTTATCATTACTGTATTTGGCTTCTATTTTTCAGAGCAATCACGACACAGAGGTCAGACAAAATAGTGTGTCTTCAAACATTTTAGATACTAATTCTATCATTGAAATCACCTTTACAAGCTGTTTCTATTGCAAGTTTGTCAAAATATCAAAGGGATTGCATTGTACTTGTAGGCATATTTGGTTTCCACTTAATTACAAAAAAGGTTCTAATATCCGATTATAGATCTTACAACATCGAAACAACTATGTGTAGTTATAACATGCAACGTATCAGAATCCGTATATATTTGCTATCATGTAATTTACAACATTAATTGTGTACAGCCAAGAACCCCACACCAGGCATGAATTTCTCATGTCATGTCAAATGAAAATCGCATCATCATCCCTTTTGCTGGTGATGGAAATTGCTTGTTTCTGTTGGGGCGTCCTGTTTCATGTTGGGGAGCTTCATTTTTGTTTTGAGGAAGAGAACTTATGTGTTCATGAAACATTACTTAGAAAAAACGAACAGCACCCAAGCCATCAGATGATGATTTATTACCTGCAAAACGCCCGTTGATTCAGCCGAACAGTCCTATTCCCAGCAGAAACAAACATACAGATAGTTCCTTAACAACAAAGCAACACCACCCATTCAAGCATTGCCCAGTCCTGTCCCGTACACCACAAAAAATAATAAAAAAATAAATAAATAACACGAAACAGTTAGTGATTCACCTGCCACAAAACACCAAAGAATTCAGCTACATAAGCATATCCCCAGACCAAACACATCAACAGGCAATCTCTAATCCATAAAAAACACCCACTGAAAAACCTAGCCAAGCCGTACACACACACACACACACACACACACACACACACACACACACACACACACACAACACAAACATAACATTCAGAGAACAGATTACCCTTGGCGCCCACAATCTTTTTTTTTCTCAATTATGCATTTTTTCATACTTCGCAGGAGAATACTTTACATACAATTTCCATATTGTTGTCTATGAAATGAAGGAGCACTTTTGGATGTGTTCTTGGGGCAAGTTCTGGTGACAGAGATCACTTCACTGTGGGTCACTCAGTCGGCCATCAAATAAACACTTCAAAAGTTTCATAACAAGTCATAAAATAATCATAAGAAGCTGGTTTTCAATAGGAATGTGGTCCACTATAATGTGCATCTCTGAAAAAAAAATGAGGGAAGCTCCACTCAACCACTCAAAGGGCCTAAAACTAAAAGATCAATATATAAAGGTTTCATAAAAGTTTACAAATATAAAGAGGAAGTCAGTTTTAAAGAGGAACCTGGTCCATCATAAGATGCATCTTCGATCAAAATTTGGTAAAGCTACGGTCTATATTTTTTTAAGATATCGCTGTAACGTCGTTAGGGTTGACACCGTACATTAAAAGTTTCATAAAAAGTTTAAAATAATTCGAAGCTGGTTTTCAGTAGGAACCTGGTCCATCATAGGGTCCTTCTGTGACAAAAAATGGTACAGCTGCAGTGAATATTTCTAAGATATCGCGGTAATGTCGACAAGACGGTCGGATGGACGGACGACACAGGGGACGACAGTACCCTCCGGCACTTTATGTGCCGAGGGTAAAACACAACAGTCAGGCACAATACATACCACCTACTCCCTTCTTCAGATATTATACATTCACATCATGTTCAAGAGAAAATAACACCAGAGAAAAGTTATACGCACAGGTAGTTCAAACCTTTAATAAAAAAGGAAGCTGTTCATAAATTTGAAGGTAAAGGGCCTGGTATACAGGCAATTTACATGGAGCATAACTATGCTATCACTGACAAAAATATTGAAGCGGGTTATAACTGTGCCCACATTGAAGAAAAAATCATATGGATCATAACAGCCCAGCGTTTAACCCACCCGACAAAATCTTTGCTCGCTTTGGGGCCACACAACGACAAGAAAAAGTAAAACCAAACACATTGGCACAATTTCGTGATACTTTATTTTTATCTACCAGTAAAAGAATAACTTTCATTTCATTCAGAATGTGCACCCAAAGGCAAGGACTACGGGGCATTATTCCATCGGCGCATGTAGGGACACAATGGCCATGCCACCTGCTCCCAGAAAAGGTCTGCACAAAGTACACGACGTCCATCACTCCATCGGCACATGCTTGGACACCATGGCATGCAAGGTGGCATGCCACCTGCTCCCGGAAAAGGTTGCCACATAGTACGGCCTTTTATTCCTATTACGGGGGTCCTTCTCCTGAATTAAATCTAATAAATAACTACTTAATAAGCACACTTTCCATAATGCAAATCCGCAGAATCTAAGTAGGTTCACTGATATTTATTTTAAAAGCTAGCATCAATATGTTCCCATTTTGAGTCAGCTGCCACTGCCCGCGTACGGTACAGCCCCTCAAAATGAACTCAGGTACGGGAGCGGAACCGACAAGCTTCACCTTGATTTAATTTCCTATCCCATTCATTGTCTGTGGTGAAAAAAAATATGTTCAAATAAAAATAAATAAATAAACCCCTGCATGTCTGAAAAGCACGTCCCTGGTACGACACACAAAATCGTTTGACAGGTTTTACGACTAAGTGAAACCAGAGCTATGCCCGGGGGGGGGGGGCATGAATGTCTCGCCAGCATTGTAATTGTAATCATGCACGAAGTAATCAATGAAGTGTGACAGTGATAACCCTCATCTCTAGGGATGATTACAATGTATCATCCACCCAAGCATGAAAGCCTTTCCTAGTCTAGTTAGTGAAATAATGCCACTCAGAAGTTTTTCTCCAATGCTCAATCAAGCATAAAGTAATCAGTGAAGTGTGACAGTGATGACCCTCGTCTCTAGGGATGATTACAATAAATCATCCACCCAAATATGAAAGGCCTATGTAGTCTAGTTACTGAAATAATGCCACTCCGAAGTTTTTCTCCAATGCTCAATCATGCATGAAGTAATCAATGAAGTGTGACAGTGATGACCCTCGTCTCTAGGGATGATTACATTAAATCATGTACCCAAATATGAAAGGCCTATGTAGTCTAGTTAGTGAAATAATGCCACTCCGGAGTTTTTCTCCAATGCTCAATGAAGCATGAAGTAATCAATGAAGTGTAACATTGATGGCCCACATCTCTAGTGATGATTACAATCAATCATCCACCCAAGTATGATAGCCCTATCTGATCTAGTTAGTGAAATAATGCCACTCCGACGTTTTTGGTTGACGGACGGACGGACTGACGGACTGACGGACGGACGTCCGGAAAGTGACTGCTTAGTCTCGCAAACAGCTAACGCTGGCGAGACAACAACCGAAGGCAGGGCCCCTCGAAGTTTCTAGACCATGCAAAGTTTTCGCAATCGTCCTACTTCTTTATGTCTGTGTGCGAACACAGACATTTTAGTTTTCAATGATTTTTTCTTTCTTTCTTTCTTGCTTGCTTGCTTGCTTGCTTGCTTGCTTGCTTGCTTGCTTGCGCTCAATCGCCCTGATTTTGTCCAGAGCTTTCTTCGGACACCGCAATGCCTAGAAATGCCCAATTTGCCATGATGATTGACCTGACAGTGAAATTGTGCATATTATATTGTGTGGTCAAGATGTTTAATGTCATGCAAATTAGGGGCATTTATAAATAAAAATTTTTGGTATCTTCAAAACTATTATAGATAGAGACATGATTTGAAATGCTAGCTATAAGTTTGTGAGAATAGGTTATCTAAAATGGAGATGTCTTCAGTTTTGTACCAGTTGAAATTATGCAAATTAGGGACATCCGAAAATTTAGATCTTTAATATCTTCGAAACTAATATAGAGATATGATTATTAAAAATGGCTATAGGTTTGTGGGGGTGAGCTATCTAATAGATATGTTTTCAAATTTGCAGCAATTGAAACTATGCAAATTGGGGCATTTAAAAATTTAAATCTTTAATATAATCCAAACTAAGAGAGATAGAGATTAAGAGAGAGAGAGAGAGAGAGAGAGAGAGAGAGAGAGAGAGAGAGAGAGAGAGAGAGAAAGGGAGAGAGAGATGATTCCAAAAGCTAGCTGTAGGTTTGTAATGATAGGCTATCTAGTGGATATGTTTTAGAATTGTAACAATTGAAATTATTCAATTAGGGGCATTTGAAAATATATTTTTTTAATATCTTCAAAACTAATATAGATAGAGACACGATCCCAACTGCTGCCTATAGGTTTGTGGGCATGGACTATATGATGGATATGTTTTCAGATCAGTACATATAGCAATTAAAATTATGCAAATTTGTGACATCAAAAAATTTAAATCTTTAATATCTTCAAAACTAATATAGATATAGCCATGATTGTAAATGCTAGCTATATGTTTGTAATCGCAAAAACCCGCCTTCTCACGTTTTTTCGTATTAGAAACATTTCAAAGTTGATTTTTTTGAACCAGGCAGACAGATTTACTTCACCGCCAGATTTGCTGTGAAGCAAATCTTCTTTTGTAGTTTCCTTTTTATTCTGTGAGTTGTCAGCAACAGCAATATTGTCCTTGATCTGACCCAAGCGATCCGCATTGGGTCCACATTACTCGATTACATCGGCCCATAACGCCGATGCACAACATTACAGGTACCAATAATGCCCCCTATGTTTCAACCTTTGTTAAGAAACAAGTTATCGCTAAATAAATCAACACTGACCGCATTTTCGGAGAGTAATTGAAAAAAAAAACCGGCAAAAAACACTCGTCCTTCCAATACGGCAAGCATCGGTGTCTCATTGCTGTCTCCACAACAACATGTTCGGCGACAATGGGCTAGTAATACGTATGCGCGGATTATTATCAATTTAACACAGTAATGATTGCTGTACAACGTTTGAGGCGGGTTTCTATATATAACAACAAAGACTTGTTTAAATAGATTATTTAAAAAGTTCATAAACGGAAATTAGCAGACTGAGACTTTCATATACATTATCAATTAAAGTATAGACCCATATCTTTTACATGGATTGCGAAGCAGGCCTTTTTAATATTTGCGTCACCAAGAAATTTCACTTCATTTGGTTGTATTTAGCAAAACATGAGTCTACTTTCAACGTTGTACATGATTAAAGTTACAAACTGTGGTCTACACATCTGATGCTCTATGCATAATTCTCGAAACAAGCTCGAAATTCCATCAATTTTGACATTTTCGGGACGCGATCTAGGCAGTAACTGGTTAAAGCTATGGGTACAGGCCCCATAGTATAGCTTAAAAAGCCCATAAGTTCATAATCATTGTTGCATATATGCACATAAATGTTCATATTTCATTGGATAGGGCTACGTCATAAACCTATCAACTGAAGTTGCAATGGCATCTCAGTTTGTAATAGTTTTGAAGTTATTCCAGATTTATAATTTATGTTTTCACCTAATTTGCATAAGTTTAAATGCTACAACTTTGATTCATGTTTCGTTGAATGGAGCTATATAACATACCTACACATTGAAGTGGGAATGGCACATCTGTCTGTAATAGTATGGAAGTTATTCAAGAATTCAGTTTTGTGTATTCACCTTATTTCCATGCATCAAAATGCTACAACTTTGGGTCATGGTTCATTGGATGCGGCTGTGTCACAAACAGTAAATTGAAGTTGGATTGGTACCTCTATTTATAACAGTTTTAGAAATATTCAACTTTTAAATGTTTCAAGTGCTCCTAATTAACATAATTTAAAATGGTACAATTTTTGTGCACTATCCATTGGATTGAGAGGTGTCACAAACCTGTCTGTAGTGCTTTAAATTGTGTGTCCATCTGTAATAGGTTTGAAAATATGGAGCTTTTAAGATTTTAGTTGCCCCTAATATACATAATTTTTAACACCACAACTGTGCCAAAAAATATACACAAGGTATTGTGTTCACGCACAGACTTAAATAAATCAAGAATAAAGTATTTTAGGAAAGACAAGAAGTCTGTGTTCGCACACAGACTTAATGAAAAATAAAGTATTTCAGGAAAACAAGAAGTCTGTGTTCACATACATACTTAGTAAAGAAAAAGATGGGCCATTTTAAATTACAACAAGTGCCTCCGGCTGTGCGCAGGTAATAAAGTAAACTGACGTAATAGAAGTGGAGGGTTAACTTGGGCCGTGGAAGGAGCACAGCTGCATAGCCACGTTTATTCGGTGAAACAGCATAGCCCCCGTTAAAAGATTTCTCGAGAAATTGGCCTTCGTGTGCCAGTATTTTGCAGTAAAGTCAACTCAAAGACAGCATTTAATTTCAACTGGTCTGAAAGGTTATTAACTTTGAACAGGGAAGCAGCATAGCTGCATAGCCATGGTTGTTCGGTAAAACTGCATAGCCCTGGTTGAAAGATTTTATCGAGAAAGTGGCCGTCATGTGCCGTTATTTTGTAGTCAACTCAAACACAGTATTTTATTTTAACTTGTCTACATGGTTAACTTGGGCCGGGGAAAAAGCAAAGCTGCATAGCAACGGTTGTTTGGTGATCATTATCGTAATATTTCGCTAGGTTCCAGTTGTTCGTTCTCCAAGTTACCAAGGCAAACGGTCGTTTCAGTACTAATAAAACATGATCCACTATCTTAATTTTAATCTGCCAGCTCGGGTGTGTTGGAAGCAGTTATCATCCTAAGTTACAAGTCCAAATGCAACACGATACCTTGAGCTGGCAAATCATGCACATTGGTGAGCATCATTTTGAACCTAGGGCAATCCAGTGCAGGACAGTCAAACATTTGATATGGATATCAAGGTGAATCGCGGACACAGCATATATCATATTATTATTGATGCTCTGAAATATTTGCAATATACATTATTTTGGTTTCATATGTTATACCCCTCCCCCCCCCCCCCCCCATTTCATCTCAATGCTATCCTCATTCATCAACCATTGGGTGCGGAATCCGCAATTTTCAAAATGGTATCCAAGTAATTGGGTTAGTCCCGATTCGATATTTTGAAGAGGTTTTATCCAAAGTATATGTGTGATTAGTGTTAACAAAAGGTTAATTTGTCGAAAGAATGTAATGTAAAATATATAATTTGACTTTTCAGTGTGAATATTGCCTAAAAATGTCAAAAAAAATGCCTTGAAATTACCCGTTGTTGGCGGCGGTGTGCCCAAAATATGAATATTGTATCAGACACTGAAGTCGCCCCCAGCCTATGAATTCAGTAGCGGCACTCGGCGGACGTGCCAAGCACCCCCGATGCATTTTGGCTTGCCAAGGAGACTTATTTTAAATGCCTTAAAATCATCATTTGAAATTAAGATATTTCTGGGAAAAACAACTGGGTGAGACATCTCAACCCAAAACGCATGGAAGTTAGACCCATTCAATCAATAGGACTGATTTTTAACATGAAAGGTAAAATTCGTATCTCGCTAAGATTTTGACGACCAACAGGCGCCGCGAACTGACACGTTCTGAGCTCATGATCTCACTTTAGCACTATATGGTAGCAAAATACAATGTGTAAGATCGGGTTCATGGAAATTAAAGAGACTACACTCTTCTTTTACGTGCTCATTGTCATAGATTGTTAGCCATGGTTATCTTTCACCTATGATTGCTGATTTTTGCTTGTATCCTCTCGTTCAATATTTGATTTTAATCAAATTAGATATGCGAAAAAAATCTAGCATGGGTTGGCCATTGTAAATAACGTTTCTGGCACTCATGGTAGGATCTCTCGGTTTTCGTTCAGCAAGCCTCGCAAAAACCGAAAGAAGCATCACCTCTTGCCACAAACACGACACTTGTGTTTACGAGCATAATTGTGACTATTTGCTAAACAAAATCTTCAAAGGGATTTCTTTGCAATGCAAATAAGTTAAGTAATGTAGTTTATCACCCCCAAAGGTTACTCTTTGGGGTCCTTAAAGGGTCTATTTTGAAGCCTGAAACATTCTGATAAATACAAAAGAGCACGATATATATTACAACTACCTTCCTTGTACGCATCAAACACTTCTTCTTTAGATGTCCCAATTGCTGTAAGGAATACCCATCTTGTTGTCATTACTCCCGCTGGGGATACATGTTCTTCAGGTACCTGGTCATGGACGTAGTGTACCAGTTGTGTGCCGGAGGTCTCAGTCTCGGGAATTATAGTGGTTCCTATTTTGTACCTATATCAGTTTAAAGGAAAATTATTTGAAAGTCATCAGCGTCCAGCTTCTACCCTAAACAAAATATTAGAGCATAAATATTCTAACTCCATGGCGCAATGAATTCCACATCCACAGAGTGCGATTGGATCACTTGGTTCCTGGAAACAACCCCCGCATGGAAACTCTTTCGATTAAGCACACTCTTACCGACTTTTTGAAAATTTACTGAGTAATGGCTCAATGAAAATTTCAAGGGGGCCAAATGACTTGGACCTTTAGAGGTCACATTAAAATTCCCAAAAATTGTTCAGTATATATATATATATATATATATATATATATATATTCACACACATACACACTTCCCGAAAAAATATGCTGTCGGTTTGATTTTCTTACCTAGCACCTTTCAGACTGTGGTCCACTATTTCCTTTATTGTCAAGTCTGGACTATTTTCATATGTATTGAGTTTCAGTTGGAGCTTCATTGAAGATTTCGCGTTACGTCGCACAAGATCGATCTCCACGACCAGCAGAGGAGTAATTCGTCTGTGGGCATATATTCTTTGATTAATAGCAAGGTCCACACCATTACATGTTTCTTTGTAAGCCCCTAGAAACATACATTAAAATAAAGATATATTTTTTACTTTCCACTCAGCCAATCAACCATTTTGCAATGACGTGGGACCCCTGCATCAACGCCCTGCAAAAGATGGCCCAAGGACGTGACCCTCTGTCAGCTAATTGCAACAAATATTGCACTCATGTGCAATATTGCGATGCTTTCAGATTTAAATGCCCTGAAAAATGCATTCCGTCAAGTTCTTAATCCCTGTATTTCTCGAGTAAAAAAGAACAATTCACATCAACAGTCCTCTTCAATGCGCTTTGAGTGCACAGGAAGGCCGAGAAAAGATAGTCACTTTGTGCTATACCTGGGACTGGAGGGTTAATCACAACCCACGTTCTGAACCCCCACAAGATTGGTGCAATTGTGTCGTATAAACTAAAAAAAGCAATTGTCTCTGGCGCAAACGACTATTTTCAGTAGGTAGACGCCTCATTTTGCATCCAGAGCTCACACACTTCAGATTCGGACTGACAGACACACAAGGCCGATAAATTCTATCAACCAACACAACTTGCAACGTGTGCAACCCGAACGCCGTTGAGGAGGAAGCGCATTTTTTGACAGAATGCAATGTATGTGATGATACGAACAGAATTTTATAGCCCGGACAGGCAGCTAAATTATATTAAATTTATTGACATGAATGAACATGGCATGAATAACGTTAATTCATTTTTATAAAGTCACTAGGGTATGGTTCAGAGCAGAGAAGAGCAGAACAAATACACAAGATAGAAGAGATGACAAGAGGAGAGGGGCGGAAAAGCAACGTCCTTTCACATATATGTTTCACTGCAATATTAGAGTTTATCTTTTATGGCAAGCTGTTTTGAACATTTTAATCAATTTTGTCGATATCCATAAAGATTAATCTTGATATGAAGAAATAGTTCTTGATATCAAATATAATTATTTATATCAAAAATGCATTTATATCCAAAATTGATTTTTGGATACCCAAATTTGAAATTTTGATGTCCAAAATCGATTTCTTGATATCAAAAAATACTTTTTGAATCCAAAAATTAATAGCCAGTAAGAGGAATTCTTGATATCAATAAATCATTTTAAATTCCAAGAATACAGTTCTTGATATCAAAACATGATATTTTTGATATCAAAAATTCATGTTTTGATATTAAAAATTGATAATGGATGTCCCAAAAACCGTTTTTGGATATCCAAAAATGTTTTGGGTATATGAAACGTTGATTCGTCTCTGTTTGAGTTTTTATTATCCACAATTGATATATGAGTATCTGAAAATACCTTTCTGAATATCAACAAACGGATTCTTGATATCAAAAATTCAGGGTCGCTGAAAAAAGTGTAGTCGCTGAAATCCCTGTACAATTGTGAAAGCTGATTGGGTCGACCAGTTATATCAGACAATTTCAAACCAATATTTTGTTTCTCAATTTGAAACAAGACAAGAAAAGAAAACTACTGCATGTTTGTATCACAGAATGGACAGATCAGCAATTCATTGGTCACCATAATTGACAGATCAACAGCTGAAAGCGTGCTAACCAAAAGTGCAGGCCGGGCAACCTGTCATCAGCGTTCATGAACACCAACACTACACAAAAGGGACCGTTCATTATCACAGACGCTCACCACCTTATTTTTTGGATATCAAGAATTCATTTGTGCATATCCAATCTGATTTTTTGATATCTGAAATTCAATTCTAGATATCCAAAATGCATACAGGTAACCGTCTATTTTTGGAAATCACAAATTTAAGTCTTGGAATCGAAATATGATTTTTAGCCATCCAAAAGGATTTTTGGATATCTAAAATTCATCAAATTGTCCCCAAATTTGGGATATCAATTAATGATTTTTTTTACGGAAGAATTAATTTTGGATATCCAAAAACCATTTTATATGGGAAATTGATTCTTTTATATGCAAAATTGAATTCTTGATTTTGGATATCTAAAATTGATTTTTCAACATCAAAAATATATTCGGATATTAAAATAACGGTTTAATGTGAAAACGACTTGCTACAACTTTTCATTTTATGTGATAGAATTGAATGATCAATTTTGTCAAAACATTTGTGAAGGTCTAAGAATGCTGCTGCAATGGGTGTACCTTTGACAAGAGAAAGAAGCTAGCCATCAAACAAAATCTGTGGATGCATAGATGCAATGAGGCTTGCTCTACCGACCTTGATGCATGTAGGAACCTGCATGCTCATATCTGGTAAATGTATAGATATTCTTCAACATGTGGTACTCGTTGGGTCCCTTGTATTTGAAATAATTGCTTGTCGCGCAGCCGGATAAACCCCATCAATGTTCTTTAAACGGGGTTTCCCGAAAAACCTTACCTTCCCTAACTTTCAAGGTATAGGTGCGTGACGCAGCAGTCTCGGGAGCTGTGCCTGTGATGTTCATGGCGCAAACAGATGGGATGATAGCTCGGTGACTTTGTCCATGTGCACCATTATAAAGTCCATTCATGTAAACTTCAGCATTGTATACTGATGTCCCGACGTGACCATTTGCTACACTTGGCATTAACTGTAAATGTTTTGGTAGTCTATAACAAAAAAAAAAAAAAATAAATAAATAAAAACAAAAACAAAAACAATAAAAAAAATAAATACCGACATGAGCTAAGTTGCTTCATTAATAAGTGCAGGACATTATGCCGTGAACCTTTTGTCCTAATCATGAAGTTTGTCATCATTCACGATGTTTGCACTGAACATTGTGGGAACTACAGTATCATGATTATTGTAGCTTTTCTACGTCCAAGTAAGATGCTGGTGTGAATAAAGCGACGCTTAAGAGTTCATTAACATGCACACGGTGTATGAGATTGCTATATTGATACAGTTAATTGTAAGGGATTGAATGGCCCACCACTGTATCACTGTACCATTCTCAAAAAATAATGCTCTATCACGCATCGTTTCCCAATCTCAAACCCTGGCTTCCTTTTTTGTCCCAGCTTCACGTTTTGACGCAAAATGCATTATAGCCATTTTTATCGTGTGAAGATGACTGCGTCACGGTTATTTAAATTACTCAATGCACAAAAACGTTGACTCAATTTCTTAGTGTCATTTTGCATTGACTTTGATTCAAAACAGCTCTCTCCCCCCTCTCTCTCTCTATCTCTCGCTCTCTCTATCTCTCTCTTTCTCTCTCCCGTCGATCGATACAGTCGTTTATTGGCTGATAATAAATTATAGACAAAGCGTTACATTCCAGTATCTCTATTCAAAGACAAAGGTTTACTCGCTTTGTAGTAGTGAACACATATGCTTCTTCTGAAACGTCGACTTGATCCCAAATACCCCTACAATATATGATTTGATCCCCTGTTACTGTTGTTTCTGAACCAGCATGTTTCACCAGACATCCGCCGACTTCCTGATTATCGTCATATCTCATGGCTTTTGGAGCCTCTGAAACCCCCATCCTCTCCATAGCATTCTGTGAAAAGCATAGACACTTGTCGAGATATAAATATTGAATGTACATGTTCAATAAGTAAGACTTAATCTCGACGGAACCAAGCGCATGGAAAACAGACTCCGACCCAAAGGCGAGGAGTCTATTTTTCATGCACTTGGTTCTACAGTTTTTCGTGCACTCGGCTGCAAGGAGATTAACGTACTGATACACTGATATTGTACCTAGAGATATATTATTTAAACGTTTAAACAACTCAATTTGGGTGGAAAAAAAGGATCCCAGACAATATAGGCACCTCGATAGTTAACACGCTACTCTCACTGCTGACATTCAATGTTGGTATGATCACAGCAATGGCTGATATTTAATTCAGGCGAATCCACCAGTTTGAGCATTTTTTAAGAAACTGAAGTCCGTGCAATATCCTGATCTTAACTTTATGAATGAAACTTTACATAGCAGAAATTTAGGTTTAACATGTTGAAGTAGTCTCTCGGATAAAACCTTACGCTGTGTGGAATATCTTCAGAAAGGGCATGCGGGGACTGAGGACTGCCGTAGTTTTTTGTCTATTTGCAGGATGAATCGCATGGGGGGGGGGGGGGGCAAATTATGGCTTTCGCTGGACGTATTACGAGTTATCAGTCCTTGCGCTCCACCCTATTGACGGAGATATCCCCGTATGCAAATCAGCCATATTGTGCAGTTGGCGTATAATGTGCGCACTGGAGCCGTTATTGAGGCCTTTCAATCATGATTCCGAACATTCCTGATCATATACATGTATTTTTTTTATCATACACACCATTTCTACTTGGACTTGGCTACTGGATTGTAATTTTCATTACTAATTGCTTTATGGTATTCAACATTTCTGTCAAAAATCCCAATTATTCAGCCGAAAAAAAAATGAAGAATGTTTATCAAGCAGATGGACAACTATTACAAACTACATCAACTGCCTAGCTACTTCGCTCCTGAAGAACTCTATCAGTTAAATCCTGAATACCTATACACATACTACTTTTAATTTTAAATGCTTCAATATATTGAGTTGAATTCTCGAATTGTTTAAGTCATACAATTTATTTACATACTTTTATATTACCTTCAGCATTGTAACATCATTTTTAATGAGGACATTGCAAAGTTTCAGGTTGGGTGTGTGTTACAGTTAGATCTTAAGTAATATTTTTATTGTTAAGATTGTACATGTGCGTCCTTGCCAAATGCAGTATGAACTCTTTGGTGATATAAAACGGATTCTCTTCAGAAAAATATTAAATCAAATATGCTACTTTAATTTATGAACCCAATGCATTTGATTATAAATTAGTATTTATAACGTGATATTCGGCCCTCAGAAAACTAGCCCGCATCGCACCTTGTTTGGGCATTACGGACTTTGAATACTCTATCCGTCTCGAATGAAACCTTTCACTGTCTGGAAAATCTTCAGACCGGTAAGTAAGTAAGTAAGTAAGTAAGTAAGTAAGTAAGTAAGTAAGTAAGTAAGTAAGTAAGAAAAGCTATATTTAACGAAAGTAAAACTTGGTCAGCATAAAGTAGATTTACACAGGGCTCTCCTTAAATACATAAAATGTAAATAAAAATACACAATATACATTTGAAAAACATACACACATATACAGGTTAAAAGCATGTAAAATGTTTTGAACCCCATAAAAAATGTTGTAAAATATATCTGTACAGCTAGAAATGGTACCTGTGGTAGATGAAATTCTTTATAGCCCTCTTCTACCTCTCTTTAAAACTACTGTTAACAAACAGACTTTTTCTGCTATTAACATCGAGGGCAATCCACAGTTCGGCCCCTTGTGCCTGCAATGTTCTAGCACCTAGAGGATAGTTATTGACTTACTTTATCTACGTGCACAATTCCATCATTTGCAATAATGTATACGACATAGGCCCACGTATGAATTCGCATGTCCTTTTTAATTTAAGTAGCGATACCCCACCATTGTTAATTAAGGTGATGACACACAAGCTCCCGTTCTTCAATGAGCAACCTTAGTCTAGGCACTTCAATAGCTTGTAGTAATCCAACCTTTTAAAATAAACTTATAAAACTACATATATTTGGAATTGTTATGGTCTCTTTACTTTAAAATCTATTCTTAGAAATATATCCGCCCATGCTGACAAACATTAATATAATCATACTCACAATAATACAAAGTGATGTCATTTATGAGAGTATAAGTGTAAGGTAATATAAAAATGGATGTGTGTGTGTGTATATATATATATATATATATATATATATATATATATATATATATATATATATATATATATATATATATATATATATATATATATATATATATATATATATATATATATGTTTGTAGAGCTGTAAGAACAATCTCATCAAACCATCTATTCCCTTTCTTCAGAATTGTCTTCATCGCTTTATGTACTTAGCTCAATTGTCAAATTCTATGACAAATTAAACATTGAGGTAATGCTACTGCCCGTCAGCCTTGCTTTGCACATATAATTTACTTTAACATGAGTAATTTCCAAAATTAAATGATGCTGTGAACTTTCTATGTTTTCAATAGGTCCTCCACAAATGATATTGACCCTCTCTCTGTCACTCAATTAAGAAAAGCGAGGCACAATAACTCCTATTTCTGAAATTCATGATTGTCTGTTCTGAACGTACTTGTCACAATAAAATGACTAAGATTCTCAACTAGTCTCTGTTGCCACATATCCTTGCTATTCTGTCAGAATTGAGATTTAAACAGTGTTCGCCAAACATCAATTTCATCCTAGTGTTTACAAATTTCAAGTATATTTGATTTTAGGCGCAAAAACGCACCAATATGTGGCATTTACTACTTGTCAAAAAGTGTCTAAATACCTTTATTTTATGATTTTCTTTACTTGGGTACGAAAAAAAGTGTGTGCTCAACCTGGGAAACGGTATCCAAATATGCAAAATAAAATGCAGGCACCTAAACATTTCTGTGTCTGCATTTTTATATATTTATTTCATTAATAGCTTAAGTCTTAAAATTGTCTTATTGAAAAGGATTGGATTAAATATATATATATATATATATATATATATATACATATATATATATATATATATATATATATATATATATATATATATATATATATATATATATATATATATATACATATATGCTCTTCAACTTAGCCAGTTGCATACAGGTTGCAATATAATAGGCTAATTGTCATATTGCAGTG
>OZ026615.1:42232236-42371758 GCA_964020975.1 Hermodice carunculata | reverse complement strand
CATAATGAAAAGTAAATTTGGAGAATTGATAACGTTGAATGTCACAACAGATATATTGAGTATATCAGGGACGTGTTATATCATTTTTTACCAATTTTCCGTCGCGCATTTTCAGTATGACAATTTTCCGTTGCACTAATATTGGCGTCCCGCAAATGTATAGTCACAAAAATGACACTGAAACAGAAAATAAAATAAAAAGAAGGTTTCCAGCAACATAATGAAAAGTAAATTTGGAGAATTGTTAACGTTGAATAACACGTCCCTGAGTATATGCAGTATCATGGAATAAATGAATTATTCACAGTTATGTGAGAGAATGGATAAAAAGAGAAGATAAAAGAGCACACCATTAGTAAATAATAAAAAAAAAACTGTTGAATCATGTGTCAATATTAACTGACGCGTCATTTAGCTATAACATGGTGATAAATTATTAAGAAATCACGTGAAATTAAAAGGAGCTCAGCGCTGAGCATCAATAAGTTTAAGAGACGAACAACTTTGAAGTGATTATTAAAATACAGAAGTAATGAAAAGTCAATATTATAGTAGATAGTAGAATGTCAACATTTTCAAGATGTAAGTGTTCGTTCACGCTATTGCCCATCCGCACATGATAAACAAATAGAGTTAAGTAGCAAAGTCATAAATAAAGTTACTTATGAATATGTGATATTTAAAAGAATAAAATAGTATTGATTAAGAATATATGTATAGAAAATATATAATTTGCAGTCACAAAGCAACACACCAAATATAATAATGATGGTCGCGATCGTGCAACTCCATAAAAGATTGATGATCATCGTTGGAAGAAGCATCCAACATCAAGTATATGTAGTTTCATTGGAGCTTTACGTGCGTACCCCTACAACACTTACTTGGAATACACAAACGCACACACACTACCAAGTATAGTGTAAATTGACAGTCAGTCATGTTCATTCTATCTATTAAAACACGTATAATACATCCACAATGTGTACACTTGAGTAGATATCATGGCAACACAGTTCTCGGCAGAGAAGATAATGTATTATCAACCATCACTTTAGGTTTGGGTACATAGCAGCCACCTGATGCTCAGCCCGATTACCGGTATTTGGTAACCTTAGAGCTGCATTAGGGTCACCCAGAAGTTTTCTAGTAAATATTGGGGCAGTTTCAACAGCTGCAGCTTTCGTGTTGGTAGTTGCATTTGTCGTAAGCAGAAGTAAACTTAATAGTCTATAACGGTAATATAATATACCGAGTCCAACTAATGTAATGAATAAAACAGAACTTATACATGTAACAATTGAAGTAACAGATGGCCAAAAGGTGCTTGGATCTGCGCTTGTTGCAAGTTAGATGTTGCTATACTTCTGCCAACTTTAAGTGCTTCTAAAATTTGACTGAGATATGTTTGCACACTTGTGGGGAGGGTTGGTTTCGGAATAACATTGATATCAAAGGGTAAATTCATTTCTCTGCCAAATAAGATGTAATATATCGAGTATTTTGTACCCGCACTGAAACTGTTTCTGTATGCCATTAGAATTCCTGGAATAAGCTGAGGCCAATTCGATTGTTCTTTGTTACAGTAGGCTGTCATTGAACGGGCCAAGTTAGCGCAGTATGTTTCAACAGCACTGTTACTCAGTGCCTGATAAGATGAAGTATGTGCTCGCTTGACTTTGAACAGTTCACAAAAAGCTGACAGTAACTGAGATAGGAAATTCTTACCCCTCTCACTCACCAGTGACCTGCTAAAAACATGTATAGAGAATTTATATCTTTACAATGCATTAGCAATGCTCTTATCATCTTGATTTTCAAGTGGAATGGCAGAAGGAAAGCGCAAAAATGAATCAACTACAAGCAAGACATATTTAAAGTTAGATGTAATGGGCCTAATATGTCAATGTGTAATCTGTCAAATGGGCCTTCAATTGGTATTGGTGTCAATGGCACTGGTTTAAAATGTTGGTGGCGTTTTATTTTCAGGCAAGTATAACAAAACTTGACATAGTCCAAGATATCAGAGTACATTCTTGGCCAATAATACTTGTTTCTAATGGCCATAAAAGTGCCATCAAATCCTAGGTGTCCCCCACCTAAGAGGCTGTCATGATATGCATTTAAGGCTTCAGCTATCATAGTTGGTGGTACCGCTAATTGACAAAAAGTACACTTTGAAGGTTTAAGGGCTAAATCTGCTGAGCGCAACCTGTCAAAGACAAGCATCAAACGTTTGAAGTGAGATGGAAAATCATTTGGCAAAATCAGCAAATCATCGAGATAACATTGTGCTATATCAGCAACTAACCCTCTGAGTACCAAGGTCATGAGCTGCATTGCCCGTGCAGATGAATTTGTCAAGCCTAAGGGTAATCTGCATCATTCATAGGATCCTGTAGAGGTTATGAAGCTTGTTTTGTGCTGAGAGTCAGGATGCATTATAATTTTCCAGAAAAAAAACTAGAAAGGTCAAGGACACTGAATAAAGCAGGTTGTTTTTCACCCAAAAAGTCAATTCCATAGTTGGCAGTGGAGGGTTAAGGGCTCAGTAATTTTATTTAAACGATGATAATCTACAGCAAAACGATATTCTCCTGAAGCTTTCTTGACAAGTACCACAGGGCTGCTATGTGGAGAGATTGATCGTTGTATTATCTTATTTTCAAGCATTTCATTGACCTGACGATCTGTTTCAGCTCTAATCTTCGGACTGGTTCTATAAAAAGTTTGTTTTACTAGAGGAGCTTCCCCTGTATTTATTGTTTGATACACTAGGTCTGTACAGCCCAATTCAGTCATATCATATCTACTGCAAATACATCTCGGTAGCGAGCAATCAAGGTTGCCAACTCTTGGTTTTGCTCTTTACAAAGATTAGATTGTGATAGATCAATGCCTAAATCAGTCAAAACTGTATCAGGGTTTACTTGTTTTGGTTTCAGTGTTGCCTGAGAAGGGGGAGTAGAAGGGTCAATCTCTGTAACAACCATGGCATAAATACGTATCCCAAATCCAGGTCTTATTGTGACCGGACTGTTGTTGGGATTTGGTAGCTTGCAGTTGGTATGGCCAAAATGAACCAAATTTAGAGACCAAACAGCAAATAATCGCAGCGTATTGTTGTTGAAGGAAGGCTGCATTAGCATAATACATGAACCATGGCAACATGAAATTTTCACAGGAATGACACTTTCAGAGTGTGTGGCCAATGTATACTGCTTGTTTGATCTAATGATACCACTGATTCCACAACAATTGACTGAAAGGTTTTTTGATGAAATGTGTAACATTTGAGCAGAACAACCAATGATGCATCCATGTTTTGTGAAGAAATCAGATCCGATAACCACATGATCATGCAATGATTCAAAAACATGAAAAGTATTGGAAAAATTGGTGTTCTGAATTTGGAATTTGAATTGCACACAGCCCAGGATTTTGTGTTTTTCACATCCAATTCCATGAGCTTCATGAAAAGTTGTTTGTAGCAGTTTTGCTTGCGGCATGACAGATTGCAAAAAGGATTTTTGAATACAACAAATTGTTGCACCTGTATCCACTAATGATTTTGTATCAAAGGGGCCAATTTGAAGATGTATGAAAATTTGATTCATAGGAGCTAAGATCGAAACTTGAGGAATGCAAGTAGGTTCGGATAAGTTCAAGTTATCTTCTGTAAATTTTGACCTGTACCAGGCAGGCTGAGGGGTTGGTGGTACAGGTGAAAACCCCTGTTGTTTGTTATTTGACTGACAGGCCTACCTACAGTAATATGAGACATGGCCGGCACGTCCACAATTATAGCAAGTCAAACAGACTGTTGAACATTGAAATTTGACATGATATTTACCACAATTGCCACATGGATACCCTCTATGTTGTTGCTGTCTGGACCACTGGTGTTGGTATTGTAGCGTTGTTGTGCGTGATAGTTTGGCTGGTAACCATAGTTTGGCTGTGGATGATAGTTTGATGGGTTACGTCTCCAATTACTATTAGCAGAGTGCTGTGTTCTTGGTATCTCTGTTGCCAGCACTTTGATTTCTGCATTTTGATTTACCTCAGTAGATAATGCTTGTAACTGTACCTTGATGTCGGCTAAAGCATTAGTGATAGTGGAGTCAGTTGTCTGCTTCAGTGGGCCACTATTCTGGATTAGCTTTGCCATGCTATCCAGATCCTTCAATGTTTGAGGATCATTCTGCAGTAAAATGGGCCGAACAGCTGGATCCATCCCATTTAAGATAGTCTGTATAATTTGGCTGTCAGGCAACTTTAAAAGGTTGCCTTGGCATCTGATACTGGTAATGTAATCCAACAAGCTTTCACCAGGAAGCTGTGTACGTTTGTATAACTCAGCCACGTATGTCCAGGCATTATTTGTTTCGATACCATAGTGATCGAGAAACTTAGTTGGCAAAGAGTCATAAGTGGGTGGTGCAGGTAGTAAGGTAGCAAATCAAGTACTTTTGTTTTCTCTTAGCAGTAAGAGAAATGTGGTCACCTTTCCTGTATCTCCCAACTCCTCATATGCTGCAAAAGCTTCTTATCTCGTAAGAAATACTTGTGCATCGTACTTCCCGGTGCCACGGAAGGGTTCTGGTGCTAATAAGGCATTTGCCATATCACTGTCTAAATAAGGTGTCGCTTCACTTAAAGATGTAGGAAGATGAGGTATTGTTTCCTTATCAGACAAATTGTCACCAGGTTGTTCAGGTTGAGGTCTTGTATCACTGTCAGGGCAATGTTCACTTGATTCTTGAAGTTCCTGGTCAGAAGAATGCTCACTATGACTAGATTTTTCAAAAGTAATATTATTAGTGGGAAGATACATCCATGTAACAGTCTCTAACCCTGGATTCTATCACCAAATTTGTCACAGTGAACAAACTCCATGTTTCGGGATCGACCCGTCATTTTATTCTGTTCTTGTCCATACACAGAATCCACTCTCTCTTACGATCTTTTCTCAACCCACGCTCCCTTTCTTTTTCTTTTTTATCTAACTAAGTGTGTGGCTTCATATTACCCTATCTACCTATGGGGCTCACTACTTTCTCCATGTGATTTATTGTAATGTGTTATATTTATTGTACTTTTTTCTGAGTTTCCGGTAGGTGGCACTGTTACAGATTGATACGTTTTGGGGCTGTCAAATAAAAACAAAGAGTGTGACATTAAACAATAGAATACCAAGTTGCAAAAGGTCCTGTACTCAAGTAAAAGGGTTGCAGAAGCCATAAACTTAAGCAGTAATGTGTTTAGTATGTGCATTGTCAAAGTTCTGTCTACAGCTAGATCAACTAACTGAACCCTTAGTCCATTAAATAAGATAGCAAAGTATGTCTTACGCAAAAACAATATGATAAGTTTTGGAACACAAAGTAATCAAGATTTCTACCACATCTCTACTGTCTTGCTGGCACATGCTAAAGCCAAGCCTGTTGCTAGATAATTGTCCCGTCTACCACATGTTATGAAATAAATACTATATGATTTCTTCTACAATGCAATATCATTTTGTACCTATTTTCCGTCGCGCATTTTCCATATGACATATGTTCCAGGGATTTGAGCATTAGGGACATCCTTTGCTACATAACATATAAATAAAAATGGAGGCAGATGCGATAAACAACCATGCAGTGATTCATGGACTGTGGCTTACATTTAAACGAATAGGTGATATTGCTATGTACACAGTATGTTCTCCTATGCACGTTTGAACTCTTATTTTCCGATTTGTGCCAAATTTTGCATTGGACGTGGTACTTACTGCAACAAATTTCACTCCACAAACGACCAATTGCTATTTACTATGTACATCATGTACTGGCTGGGTGTGCATTTTCAAAAAATGTTCGTAGAACATGCAGGGGTACAGGGCCAGGTGGGAAACTAATAACTACGTGTCGTGGCTGGAAAGTTCTAAGCCAAAGTGGGATATCTCAACCGGATTAAAACCAACTTTTGTCACCAAGTACAATCATTTAATGAATCATAGACATAAGAACTGCAACTGTAGTGTGATTAGTGTCTTTGTACCTGACCATCTTGTGAACCTACCCATTAAAATCATCAGAAATGGACAAAACTGGCTATAGGGCAGTCATCAAGTACCTGCAACTGAAAGGGCTAACTCCAACACAGACGCATGCCAACATGGTCTCCTCTTTAGGGGATGATGCCCCGTCCTTTTCCACCACAGGGACAACCAGCAGAATGGTTGTTATCATATTCTGGTCAATACGAACCCATTCAAACTGACCGGCAAAGTCACTGTCCACCGAAAATACTGATTAGGGTTAGAAGGGAACAAACAAAAATCGCGCTCCCCACGCTGTTTTCCCGTTTTAAACACCTTTTGCTGCCGGACACATATAATCTATATTCCAAAAAAATTTGTCACAATCTTCTCTCTCGATCCCTGCCCAATAATTGAGTTGTCGGACGTATTTTAGCCCACTTAAACCAGTTCATTCCTTGCAAAGAGTCTCGGTTCGAAATGAGCCACTCTTCGTTGAACGGAAGTGACCCCCCCCCCCCCCTCCGCGTACAGACTCAATTTTCTCCTTCATTCTGATGGGCCGCCAGTGAAAAAATTTGTATTTTTCTCTATTTACCAGTTTACCTTTTATCGCTAAATTGTGTACATATACGTAATAAAATAATAAAGTAAACGAAAATATATTTTTATTCACCGGTGGCCAAATAAAGCCAAGGAGAAATTTGAGCCCGTACGCAGGGTGCACTTCCGCTCAACGAAGAGTGGCTCATTTGGAATCGAGACGGTTTGCGAGGAATAAAGTGGCCCAAGTGGGCTAAAAAACGCCCGACAACATATTAGACAGAAATCGAGAGAAAGGATTGTGACGAATCTTTTGGTATATAGATGATATGCGTCCGGCAGCAGAAGGTGTTTAAAATAGGAAAACAGCGGGGCGGGGGGGGGGGGGGGGGCAGGCGATTTTTCTTTATTCCCTTCTAACCCTAATCAGTATTTTCGGCTGTTTAGTATGAATGGGTTTGTGTCGACCAGAATATGATGAAAACCATTCTGCTGGTTGCCCCTGTGTTTTCCATTGTTGAGAAGTGAGCTGCAAGCGTGGCAGTGAGAGGCCTGCCGATGACGCGCGTCCAAGAAGGCCTTCAACAGCGACCATTTCTGAAAATATCCGGGTGCATGACATCGTGATGGCTGATCGACGATTGACCACTTGACATATTGCCGGTGTTGTGGGCATCTCTAATGAGAGGGTGGAGCACATTATTACCAAGGAATAGGAGATATGCATGTTAAGTTCCCGCTCCAGCTGCATTCCCAATTGCCTAGTCTCGCTTGGTGAGATATGGCGAGATACGGGTCGGTACCTGTGGGGGACAAGCGGGATATTTCTAATATATTGTAAATACACAATACTTATTAAAGTCACACGGGAATTTTTCTTGTATATGGCTCGGGAAGGACTAGAAGAATATCAGTCTGGCATTTTTGAACTTGAATTTCTAAAAAAAATGCTAATGCTAATTTTGTGAGAAATGAGCATATGGCCTGCCTGTGTTAGTGATACGAGCCGCACGTCCCCCGTGATCGCCAGGCGTCAAACCCGTGCTTTGTGGCCGAAAATCAATGTGCATACTGCGTGTTGGGAATGACAAAACTGTCTGCAAGATAGGTGACAAAGCTCGTGACAGCGGATCAGAAACGTGTCAGATTCCTGGCGTACCGATACAATTAATGCCGTTTTGAAGCAAATCCCGATCATTTTTTGCCCGATTTGTAACCATAAATGAGTCCTGGATTTATCACTTTGAACCAGAAACCAAAATTCAGTTTAAGCAATGGAAGCATCCGGGATCACCCCCCCCCCCCCCAAAAAAAAAAAACAATAATAATAAAATAAAATAAAAGAAGAAGAGGCCAAGTCGTTTCCTTCTGCTGGAAAGGTGATGGCTCCAGTCTTTGGGGATTCCAAGGGTATAGTGCTGACTGAGTATCTTGAAAAAGGCCAGACTATCAGTGGAAGATATTATGCTGACCTACTGAGACAGTTGCGTGAAGCTATCAAAACTAAGCGACGGGAAATGCTCACTAAAGGATTCCTGTTCCACCAAGACAATGCTCCTGTTCACAAATCAGTGGTTGCCATGTCGGCGATCCATGATTGTGGCTTCGAACTCATTGACCATCCCCTTTATTCACCCGATTTCGCCCGGTCAAACTTCCACCTGTTTCCCAAAATAAAAAAGGAAATAGCCTGTCGCCAATTTCCTAGTAATGATGACGTCATTTTCGCTGTGACTGACATTTTAGAGTGGCTAAAGATAATTTCTTTTTGACCGGCATCCAGGCCTTGCAGCATCGCTGGCAAAAGTGTTTAAATTTGGAAGGGAACTATGTAGAGAAATAAATGAAAACCATCGACTTTGTACGGGTCTTTCACAGCTAGGCTTAGAACTTGTCCGCCAGCCCTCGTATACAGAATATTTATTTGGAATATGATTTTCATTTAAAATGAGAGGAGGGAAGGAGGAGGAGAGGACGAACTTTAACCCACTTTTTATGTTATTCAATTCACGTGCAAGTTTTCTACCAAACTTGTAATTGGTAGAAAACTTGTATGTCTTTTGTTTTGCTACTTTGTTCTGACGATACTCCACTTCTGTGTTTTGATTTTTAAACTTAAGATAATGTCAGCATCTGCTAAAAAAAACCTTACACTTACATAAAAGGACAACTCTCGCCTATAAAGGAAATCTAAAATTTGACTCCCTTAGTTTACTGACGCTACAGTTTCACAAATTTCCAGGTTTATATGTATTATATGTTTGAAGTTATCGTGTCTTTAGGACAGGTAAGACACCAAAAATAAATCCCGCTTTAATCGATCCTAGTTCAAAGTGTATTTGCGTTGGAATAACAAATCATGTATGTGTGTAATCGTCATACTCCAAAGATTTTATATGTTTATATGTTAAATAAACAATTGAAAGTTAACTGCAAATCATCCACCCCATAAATGTCGATACAAGTCACTCATTATTTGTGATAAAATTACAGTTACATTTACATCTTAATGTCTGGCTTAGTTTTTTCTGTTATCTATCCTCAAAGTTTGACTTTTCAATTTGGCCTTTAATTTTCCAGGACGTTCATTTGCTTCATTTCATAGAAAAAGAACGAAGCAAAATTTGAAAATCGCTGAGTAGCTTTTGCAGTTCAGACATTACAGAATCGATAGCTGTTAATCGATTTAAATTTCGCCCCACCGTTTTCTTGGAATAACCATTCCTAGATGGGGTTCTGGTCCTATTATCCTTTCTAAACAAACTGAGCTTCAAAGGCTATAATGCTGATCATTTGCCTCTGAAACAATACCGTTTGCTCAAGTTGAGCTGATATTTGTACAAAACGGAGTAAACATCCTCCCTTAACATTTGGTAAGTTTGTCAGTCAATTATTGGCCAATCACATGAATAAAAGAGCCCTTGAAGTACGGAAATCATTATTCGCCGATCTGCCAAACAGCTACAGCGACAATCTGGTTTCAAAGCGTGACGTCGTGGAGGCGGCCCTTCGGGCCCCGTGACCTCAAGCCTGGCAACGAAAGTTATGTTGCCTTGCTTCGGTGGGGCGGCCTACGACCGCTCGTGGTGAGTGGACGGGTGGCGTGTTTGGTTTTCCGCCCCCTACCTCTCCATCCCTTTTTTAGGGAGAGTGTTTTCTTGTATTTACTCCCATCTGTATACTTTATTTAGTAAGCTTGTTATACTCGTCTGTATACTTCACTTAGTCAGCTTATTATGTCTCCCGGTGGAAGCCGGGGGACATATTGGTTTGGTCTTCTTCTTCTTCTTCTTCTTCTTCTTCTTCTTCTTCTTCTTCTTCTTCTTCTTCTTCTTCTTCTTCTTCTTCTTCTTCTTCTTCTTCTTCTTCTTCTTCTTCTTCTTCTTCTTCTTCTTCTTCTTCTTCTTCTTCTTCTTCTTCTTCTTCTTCTTCTTCTTCTTCTTCTTCTTCTTCTTCTTCTTCTTCTTCAATACTTGGTTTCCGTGCGATAGGTCTTAAAGTACTTGACAAAATTTGATGAAACTTGGTAGGATTATGTACCTAGGCAAGACCTAGGTTGGGATTGTATTTGGGTGACCTTGACCAAATTTTCAAGGTCACAGGGTCACTTATGTGAAATTGGTTTCCGTTCGATAAGTCATGAAGAACTTGGTGGAATTTGATGAAACTTGGTAGGCTTATATATCTAGGCAAGACCTAGGTTGGGATTGTATTTGGATGACCTTGAGCGAATTCTCAAGGTCACAGGGTCACTTATGTGAAATTGGTTTCCGTGCGATAAGTCTTAAAGAACTTGATGGAATTTGATGAAACTTGGTAGGCTTATGTATCTAGGCAAGACCTAGGTTGGGATTGTATGTAGGTGACCTTGACCTAATTTTCAAGGTCACAGGTTCACTTATGTGAAATTAGTTTCCGTTCGATAAGTCATGAAGAACTTGATGGAATTTGATGAAACTTGGTAGGATTATGTATCTACGCAAGACCTGAATTGGAATCGTATTTGGATGACCTTGAGCGAATTCTCAAGGTCACAGGGTCACTTATGTGAAATTGGTTTCCGTTCGATAAGTCATGAAGAACTTGATGGAATTTGATGAAACTTGGTAGGATTATGTATCTAGGCAAGGCCTATATGGGGATTGTATTTGGATGACCTTCAGCGAATTCTCAAGGTCACAGGGTCACTTATGTGAAATTGGTTCCTGTGCAATAAGTCATGAAGAACTTGATGGAATTTTATGAAACTTGGCAGGATTATGTATCTAGGCAAGACCTAGGTAGGGATTGTATTTGGATGACCTTGAGCGATTTCTCAAGGTCACAGGGTCACTAAATCAGGCCGAAAACGTGTGGCGCCGTCGTGATACCACTCTCGTTTTGCCACGGGCCGTTGCTACCTGTAGCCGCGTGACAGACTGTTCAGTATGATTGACGGGTGGCATTGTTCCGCTAGGCGGCTGAAACCAAAATAATGTCACATGCACGGTCGGATGTCCACATGCCTGTGTGTGTTTTTACGTTCTTCTCATATTTCTACTTCAGATAGGAGCTTGAAATTTTGCCAACTTATAGAACGGACATTTACGTTGTAAAAACATTACAAACCTCAAAATGACCCATGCAAAGATTTTGGTGTCTTATCTGTCCTTGAAGTGCAAATGACACGCCTTGACTAAAGCACCACTTATGGTGAAAATAATAATGTAAAAAATTTCTATTCAACTACACATCTGTATACAACACAAAGTATATGAGGAACTGTCTTATGGATGCCAGGATAGCGCCTCTACCGTATTTAGCTTGTTGATGAAAGTAAGCTTGAGCAACAAGAGGAGTTTCGTACAGAGGAGATATCTGTCACCACTCCTGTTACAGAGCCACAACCACCCAACATACCAGAAGCTAAATGATGGCGGTAAATTGAAGAATGCCCTCCGTGTTGGTGGCTGGATGTTGAGATTCTCTCTGAAATCACCAGCTCGTTAATGCCTAACTGGTGACCTGTCCTATGCAGAAGTTACCACAGCTTAGGTAACATTTGTTTGCCACAGTTCAACAGGATACATTGCTGGAGAAAATTGAAACCTTAGTCGAGATGAGTCCTTTAACTCGATTTCTGCCCTTGCCAAGTTAAATTGCTAAGGTTCTCGTTCACGAGAATACTTATGCAGTATACTGTCTTCTCATGATAATGTTAACCGTATTGGCTTCGGAAATAGCATATGGAAAAGTATTATTATCCCGTCACTTACTCATGGCGGTGCTGTGTGGTTATGCAATACTAAAGAGTCTGAGGCCTCTCTGAAGTCCATTCTGTCTTCTCATGATAATGTTAACCGTATTGGCTTCGGAAATAGCATATGGAAAAATATTATTCTTCCGTCACTCACTCATGGCGGTGCTGTGTGGTTATGTAATACACCATAGCCAAAGCAATACTTCAGGTCAACTCTTCACCTGCAGCAGTGGCTACCCTTGGTGAGCTAGGAAGCCCCCCCCCCCCCCAAAAAAAAACCAAACTGATTCTGGATCGCATTAGGATTAAATACTTCCACAGAATGAAATTTGAGATGCCAGACACACAGCTATGTAGGCAAATTTTTGACACTCTTTTGCAAGGAAATGATGACAAACCTGCAAAGATTTGGCCATATGTTGACGAAATTAAGAGGGTCTTTAACGTAGCCATGGACCGTGCCCTGGAATCAAGGAATCCAGAATGGCTGGAGTGCTTTTTAAAATTATCGTTAGAAACATATAAATGAGACTTTGTCGAGGAAATAGACTTGAAAAAGTCTTTAAGATAGTATTAAATGTCTAAACGGTCCTCTTTCGGTGAAAGTTATCTGTTTAATGTTAATAACTTTGCCGGTGCACGATTAATTTTTTTGGCCCGCACTGGGTGTCTGGGTGTTGGGGAAGATCTGAAAAGATGGGATTTATCAGACGGAAGATGTCCTTTATGTAAAGATAGTAGAGAAGATTATATGTGTGTATAATTTTGAAGGGAAGTTCGGCAACGCTACAAAATAACACGTAATAATCTTTATTTCAAGTCGAACATAGTACAATATTAAAACATTAGCGCCGAGGCACTATTACTCGACCATGAAGTCTGAGGACTGGAAAATGATATATATACAATGGATACGCAATGAAAAAAATGTTTACACTTGGTGCACGTTCGCAATGGAAATGTCACAACTAGGTTCGGTTGTAGCATAAGGCACATACAGAACATAGGCAGAAAGGGCCAAGCCATGCGTTTATAAGTCTTTTGAATTGGGATAGAGTTGTCTGTTCTTTCATATCAGAAGGGAGGGAGTTCCAAACTTGGCCCCTTTGTGCCGTACAGAATTCTTGCCATAAGTAACTGTGTTGTAAGAAGGCTGCTCAAACTTCATTTTGTCACGTAAATCATACTGATTTTCTTTTCTTGTAAATAAGTCAGAGAGAAAATTAGGACAGTCTTTCATATTAATCTTACAAATTTCAATAGAGAGCTTTCGTAATCTATTCAGATAAAGTGAGGGTTTTCTTGCTCGATATAAAATGTTTGAGTATGAAGAGGTGTAATCATTTAAGACAAACTGCAATGCTCTTTCCTGAATTTTTTCCATTTTTGTCGTACCAGCTTGATTACATAGGTGCCACACTAAAGGACAGTAGTTAAAGTTAGATAAGATAAACCCGTTAAATATCTGCATTTTTTCTTTTTCGCTCAAAATTTTTAAGAATCTTCTTAAAACACTTATTTGTTTGGAAGCCTGCTTACATAAGTATGATACATCATCATGAAACTTGAGCTTATCATCTATATAAACGCCAAGCAGTTTAACAGATTTTTCTGGCCTCATTTTGATACCATCTTTTTCAAAGTAAAAGTCATCAGGTCAGTATGTAGCATTTGGTATAAGTAACATAGACTGGAATTTGTCAGGATTTGCTTTCATTTCATTTTCTTCAAACCATTTAACACCAATTTGTGCTGCAGTCTCTAAAGTATTTTTTACATTGTGCAAGTCTTTGTCATGGGTGGACAGTGTATTGTCATCTGCATAATTATATAAACTGGCAGTACCTTCAATACAGTAGAAAAAATCATTCATAAAAATATTGAAGAGCAAAGGTCCAAGAATGCTACCTTGGGGCATGCCTCTTAAGATATTTGTCCACTCGCTAAATGTTCCCCCACACTTAACTCTTTGCTGTCTTCCAGATAAGTAGCTGCCAATGAGCTCACAAGCATTTTTTGACATTCCATATGATTCCAATTTTCCTACCAAGAGGTCATGGGGAAGGCAGTCAAATGCCTTGGACAGGTCCATTAGGATTACCCCTATAATTTCATGATGGTCAAGAGCTAGTTTCCAATTTTCTATCCTTTTTATTAACAGAATTTGGCAGTTGTATCCTTTGCGAAAAGCACATAACAAAGATTTCAATATATCGTTGAAAAAAATCTGTCATTTGTTCATTTAAGATACCTTCAAAATTTTAGAGAGGCTGGACAAGATACTTATAGGGCGATAGTTAGATTTGTTAAGAGAGTCTGACTTTTTATAGACTGGAAGCACATTTGTTTTTTTCAGATCCGATGGAAATTTATTGGTTTTGATAGACATATTTACGATCTCCGTCAAGGAAGGAGACAGAACCCCAGCACCAAGTTTGAGAAGTTTTGGTGGGATGTTATCAGGACCCGTAGCCTTTTTCTGATTTAGTTTTGAGAGACATTTGGACACTTGTTCTTCATTAACCGATTTAAATTCAAATTTAAGTTGACTGTCTTTCATGTAGCCCTTTTGCAGTAGTTCTGCCACTTCCATATACTTGTGCCTGTAACTATTAATATTTAAATGTCCCAGAATTAAGTTCTTTGCACGTTTACCGCGGAACAGTTTAAAATCATGATGGTCAACATGAGTATCTATACCATCGAAAAATTTACTCGTAACATTTGAGCAGTCGGTGACATAAGAACTATCATCCGTCCCTTCAGATATTACTCTTGATTGACTAACATTTGAAAGAACACTATACTTACCATGATATAGTTCAAGTTCCTGTTCGCTTATCCCAGACACATCTAGGATTTCTGCATGAGAAGTATATAACTGGTTGGTTTCAACATGTGCGGAAAAGGTAACCGTATCGGCCCTCCCTTCTTTGCCGGCTGCCTATTTTACTAGAAATTGTCCACTTAGTTTTGATTTGTGACCCATTCGGTTACAAGATCCGTCCTGGTGTCGGCAGCCGGAGGGAGACGGTCAGCTTTGTCTCGCTTGAGTGGCCAGTGACTAGCCATGCATTCATTTGAAGACCACTTTGCCTTCAGCCTTATCGCGATGATAATGGGATTAGAACTGACTTTTGGACTCAATTGTTGCTAGTGCTACTGTTGAAACCTGCACGGCGACAATGTCGACCGGTTTAAAAAAAAAACAGTATGAGACATTTGTACACTTTCTTTTTTGTAGACTAACGAGAGTTTTTGTTTTAAGTCTTTGATTTCCATATCTTTAGCGAGAGACAGGTCTTGCAAGCAGGCTATTTTACTTGTCAAAGAGGCACATTCACTCTCTTTAGATTCGAGGTGTATAATCAGGTCTTGATTTTTGGAAATCAGCAAATTCATCTTGTCGCTCAGATCGGCAAGGATCGTTGGTATTTTCAATATAGGTGGTACCAGAATCTGCATGTTGTCGTTAAATGGAAGGGTAAATACAGTACTGAATTTAAATGTTCTCGTGGTACCAGGCAATGGAGTATAGTTTCTCCCCACCTGTTTAATTATTTTATTAATGACCTATTATTGGAATTACAAACTGCTGATGTAGGTTTACGGGTTGGTGGTGAATTTTGTAACTCGTACGCGTATGCTGACGACATTACTGTATTTAGTTCCACCGTTACTGGTTTGCAAGCTCTTATTCATATTTGTGAACAATACGCCAAACTGTGGCGTTTTAAATTTAGCCCGGAAAAAAACTAAATGCATTGTTTTTGGCAAATGTGCAAGAACCTAAGTGGTTCCTTTGTGGTCACCCGTTGGAAACAGTCGACAGCCTAGTAAGCCTTGGGATTTCCTTCTCTAGTGACGGGAAGGCTGCAAGTCATGTGGATAAAAGAGTAGCATCTGCCCGCAGAGCTATGTATGGCCTTATTAGTGTTGGTATGTCATACCCAGGCCTCACCTCGGATGTCAAAGCACACCTTTGGAAAAGTATTGGCGCCCCATGTCTCCTTTATGGGCTGAACTCGATACATCTATCTAAATCTGAAATACAGAAACTGGAATCTACTCAGGGTGGTACTATTAGGAAATCTCTTGGAATTGGAATACGATCTCATCATTCTGAGTTATTGTCTGCCCTAGATATTGCCCCTGTGAAAGATTTGGTTTAAAAAAGAAACGATGTCACTACTGGCACGTGTGTTTAAAGTGGACTCTCCCTATAGAAAATTATGTTCCCATTTCTTAGCAAAATATATCACTGAAGGGGTCAGGGTTTCACATTCTCTGGTTGACAGAATTATTAATTGTGGTATTTCTCCTATTAATATAATATTTGGCAATCCTGTTCCTCAAGATGCCTGTTCATCAACAGTGAGGAACTCGGATGGAGTAGTCGACTCATTGCGATTTTTGTTAATGGAGGAAAACTTTGTTAAACCCTGGTTTATAGAACAGTCTCTTGTACGCCTGCTGACTCGAGCTTTCTAAACAGATTTGGGCCTCGTAAATTCATACTTATTTATTTATATTTTAACGTTTTATGTATGAGAAGTATAAGCTGTTTTTTACTTCAACTTTGGCTTGTGGTATCTGGCTCTGGCTGCTGGTGCTGTCCACTGCACGGAGCGACTACGGTCTCTCCGTGCCGTGTCCACCTCTGGCCGCCAGACCCAGCTGTAGTGGCTTCAGTCACCAGAGATTGGTGCTCAGCAGTCGTTAGTTATTTCTTTTTAGTTTGTGGATTCTTACCTGTACTGAATATAATTTGCTTCACTGTTTTATTCGGTTTCTTGTAAATTATGTGTATAATTATATAATTTAATTGCATATGCGTTAATTATTTGTATTTATGCACTGTGAACTGATTTCTGTGTATTGTCATTTTCCCCGAACTGTGGGGGTTTTAATAAAATTACATGTATTATTATTATTATTATTATTATTATTATTATTATTATTATTATTATTATTATTATTATTATTATTATTATTATTATTATTATTATTCTCGGATCCGCCAACGCGTCATAAGCTGCTTATCAGCTGACTGCCGTTGTTATGCAAATTAGCGGGCCCTGTGAAAACACGTTCCACATCGCATATAGTCCCATGTAAAATTAGACATTTTTATCCAAAATTATATCCATGTTGTCGACCGCAAATCAACAAAATAACTCTGAAGGCAGCATCATTTTGCCGAATTCTGCTACTGAATAAAAAATTTGAGAGATTTTGACGATCATAACTTAGGGTTTTAGCGCTGGTTTTCGGGTAACGCTCAGCATACATTGAATGGGTATCCACAGACGCTTTCAGGGAGATTCACCGAGTAACGCGGGCATGTAAACTAAGATTCCCGAATGTGCGGATCCGAGAATTATTATTATTTCCTGCATGAAGTGCATGTCCATATCGCACCTGAGTAATCCTCACCGTCAGTACAAGTTTCCCATGACATGCAAATACAGCATCTGATTTGATCAGTTATGTTGCCACTAACAGATTTCTTAGATTTCGCTGTTTTATCACCCATCTTAAGTCACAGCATAATAGCGTTGTCCGTTTGAAAAGAAAACAGACAGCTCAGATCGTACGTCCTTGCACAAAGAAATTCACACAGGTGACTGGGTGCAAAGTTCAAATTGTTCGTTGGCTTTTTTCATGGAACAATGGAGGATCCTGACGCATTGCCTCTGCTGACGATGAGAAAACGTTTAGGGAAAAAGTCGCTCACCGAGGAGAAAAAGTCAGCTAATGATGATCGATGCTTACTCTCTGGATATTCACCGATATTCTCATCGACTTTTGTAGCGAATTTCCGATAGATGGAATGTAAAATTCTTGCTAGAAGCGACAGCGATATAACAGTTGGATTTTTGTAAAGTCACGTGACCTTCCATGAGCATCTGAGGCACGCTGTGTATGTTACCATTGGAAGGGAATGAGAAGTGCTGCTACCACCAGGGCCCGGTTGCACCGGTGAGTCGTAAGTTACTCCGGCGTCCATACGTCTGTCGTGTTCTCCCCTGCTAGTCCAGTTACACCAGTGCGGCGTTGAGTTGGGCGTATGAACGCTCGTGTATTTGTGGCCTCAAAACACGGTGACCATTGTAGGATGACATCACAGCTAAAGAGCCCGCCCAGGAAGTGAAAGGTGGCCCAATTTTCTTCCCACTTCCTATTGCCTTTCAGCATCTCTTGTTTTTCTAAATGAAATGTAAGACCCTGTGTATACACTGTGCATAGATATCTGTATTCCTGACATAATGGAAACAGGCCTACAAAATGGCAACTTTGTGTTAATGTTGAAGGTCTTGTTTTAGACGTTGTGCGTGTCTGCGGCCACAACAATGAAAAAGTGAGATTATGTGGACCAAATAACCTTGCCATGCTGCAATATGTCCAACCAGCTTTTTTCTTGACATGGGTGCCCCTAAGGGAAAAGCAAAATTTTATAACCCCACTAATACTTATAAAAGTGTTGTTTTATTCCTTTTTTCGCCTGGTGGAATTCTATCAGTCAGTTACGTTGTTGTGCACAATAGGTGTTCTTAAATTATGGGTGACTTGCGGCGAATAAGGCAAAGGTGTGATTGCAAAACTTTTTCATTTACTCATGTTTAAAAGTTAAGCATATACTATATGTACATAATCACCAAGAAAAATAATTTAAATTTGCAATCACTGTTATAAAGTGACACCAATATCAAACTAAGCTTATTGGCAATCATGTCCTACATAAATTTACAACATTATTCAAACCAGCAAATATTTTGGGTTCCATTATTTACATCTTGTGATAAGGAATGTTACGAGTTCCTTTATCTGACTATCTCGTGCAAAGATACGAAAATAAGACCACGGGCGTGACGTTTTACTTACCATATATAGGAAGTATAACTATGTTAGTGTGATAAGATAAAATGTTATCATTATGTGATCCCATGGCCTTATTCTGGCCCTTTGAGTCGCTGAGGTACTGTGAAGAAAGAACAAAATGAAAAACTCTTTCGTATCAACAATTACCATCATATTTTTTGTCACCGTTACTAACTCTGCACCCATACTGCAGGTAGGAATGTTCTCATTTTTCTGTCTGTTTAGTGTATGGAAATTGTCAGTTAAAATAATTATTTTGATATCAAGGTCCACCCATATATAGTGTAATTTATCTCTAGGTGTGCAAAGACAAGGCCATGAGTAGGACTCTACGGAATTTTCATAGTGAGGATTTGCTGCATTTATTTACTATTCTGAAGCTTTTTGCTAGAACATTCTCATATATGCTATTGATAATAAAGTTTATATTTTCAGTGACGATCACATATTATTATTTTCGATTTTTTTTTCATTGGATGGCGTTCGATTCTCGTTTATAAATTATTTACGGACAAAAGTAATATCTTCCAAAAACGGCTGACAACTCTGCCAAATGATGGTTCTTTCGTCCAGACACAATCACATTATTCGTTGTATGGGAACTACACTGCCGAAAATTTAAGTCGCCTTTGCTCCTCGAATTGTAAATGATCTTTACTTTAAATTATATGTGACTGATCGCACTTAAAATGTGAGTGAACTGTTTTGAGCTCTGTGTATGAACCAATGTAATATATTTTT
The DNA here is from genome assembly GCA_964020975.1 of Hermodice carunculata. NCBI lineage: Eukaryota > Metazoa > Annelida > Polychaeta > Eunicida > Amphinomidae > Hermodice > Hermodice carunculata. The sequence continues at coordinate 42,352,325 of OZ026615.1, read as the reverse complement.
TCTCTATTAACTACCTTCCATGACAAACAATGACACAATATATTGCAATAGGAAACTAAGTTATTGTCGGATAATGCATTTAATGTAATTTCAGGTAATCTTAGTTATGTGTACCCAGCATCACCAGGTGGTGCCAAACGTGGATGATGCACTGGCTCCTTGATCGTTATTTTGTAGAATGCTGACACTTTAGTTTCGTCTACAAAGTGGCCACAAGGAATTGTGTATTACAGAGTGGACCCTACATATGGTAAATTCGGCTAAAGCACATTATGTGTCTGCTGTTTGACAATGATAAAATGCTGAATGGAACATTTGCACTGAACTGCTGGTGGCAGCACCTACTTCCTGTGTCACGTGAACTCTCCCGACCAATGCGTGGAGCGAGATTTTCATTGTATTTCTCCAGGAAGCTCCACCAGCAACAATTGGATATCAGGGGGACATTGTGTATTGTACCACCAACAAGGGACATCCCTGCTCCGCTCAGCTCACAAGAAATCATTTGCTCTCAATACTTTAAAGTAACTTAAATGCGAAAGCTAAGCTATAAAGGCGGTATCTGGAGCTTATTAGCTATATGTTTGCTTCATATATATGTATATATATATATATATATATATATATATATATATATATATATATATATATATATATATATATATATATATGTGTGTGTGTATATGTATATATATATATGTATATGTATATAGGTTATTTAATGGTTGTAGTTCTGTATGGGTTTTGTGAATGAGTGCCAATGCCATATCATTCACGAGTGAGCGTTGCGAACGAGTGAGTTATATGGTATACGCACGAATTCATAAAACCATATAGAACTACAACCATTTAATAACTTATCTATTAAATACTTATAAAATGACAAATGACACCAAGATAGATATTCATCTTCAATCTTCAATTTTTCATGCGGAGGCCTATTCTCGCCATAACGTTCCTGTAAGAATGATCGCAGAAGGTGCACATCATGTTCAGTCTTTCTCTTTGTATTGTCATTAGCCTGAGCATCTATAAAGTCATCCACACTTGAACTCAAGTTCATAAAGCGTCCTTTGGTTGTGGGAACAGCATCAATTTCATCCAGATAGGCTCCCCCTTCACTTAATGCAGTTAAAATGCTTGAGGCTGAGGAGGCGGCGTTTTCACTCGCAGACGACATTTTGGCTGGACGGTGTCAACACGATAAGGTCCGGCTTTCACGAGTTCTGATATTGACGCTAGGGGCGCAATCACCATATATCACTCTATACGACATTTTTCACTCTATACGGCATTTTTCACGGTTGCAGCCTACACAATAAGGGTTTTATACATGGACCATATACAATGGATTTCCTTTATAAGTATTTGATATATATATATATATATATATATATATATATATATATATATATATATATATATATATATATATATATATATATATATATATAGTTATATATATATATACATAGTTATATATCACAAAGTTATTTTGGCGCTTTGTTTCCTGAAAGCATTATATCATTTTGTTTACATCATACTATCAGTTTCTCTGAACGCAGTCTTTTAGCGAGTTGTTTAATTTGTTGATACTCGCCAGCTTACTTAACATCCATCCGTACATGTATGAATAGATTGAACTGTCATTTGGTTTACGGACATCGACGATTTGCCCTAACGTTTAAAGGAGATATTTTTGGTCAAAGTAAATATGCCAGAACTGCTAGTCAAGAAACTACAAGCCCTGAAAGGTTATTCTGTAGTGATAGCCTACAAACAGGTCCACCGCCCTGACCGGATGGAAATAATCTACTTCACTTTGGATTAGTATTATTCCATACACCCTATTCAAAAGTCCCTGCCATATTTAGAACACTACTGACCTCTGGTGACAGAAACCAGCATGAGGCGGTGGTGGACACCAATTCAAGCCCAAATTCACTTGCGTGTTACATTTGGCTACTTTGCTAGCTCATACGTATCATTAAAGCACTTTTGAATATAAACATTGTATAATTCTGTGAGGAAAACTCTAGGACAACAACACAAACGGAAAATTTTAAGTGTTAAGACTTTTCCTAATTACCGCTGATATACACCTCACTGCAATTTTGATACCTTGTAGAGCTAGACCCAAACCAGAATAACTGAGTTGACTCTAAACATTCTAGGAATTTCCAGCAGCAATAGTTGCATAAAAATATGGGATTTTGAGGATATATAATTAGCTGTCACATGTATATTTATTCTAAAGCTTAATTGACTTGTTAATGGAGCAAACTGATCAGTGCAGACCTAATTTTCTAATCAGGACTAATAAAAATTCCTTTGAAACGTCAGTATTGGACCGTGCTTTTTTCGGGGGGGGGTGCTTTTGTTTTTTGTTTTTGTTTTTTTTTGGGGGGGTGTTTTTTTGTTTGTTTGCTTGCTTGTTTGTTTGTTTGTTTGTTTGTTTGTTTGTTTGTTTTTTTTGGGGGGTTAAATATTTTAATGTCCCCCACGTTGTACAAATTACACACCTAAATGAATGACTGGTTCTAAAATATGAATTCAAAAGATTATGTTTTGTAATAAGTTGATATTAAACATATTGCCATGAAAACTTATTTATATTGGCTGACTACATCACAGTAACTTTCGCAACAATGAATCAAACACTGAAGATCTGTTTTTTCCCTCACTGTTGTAGTCCTAGAATTGTCTTAAGAGGATACACAATATCCTACACAATAGGTTATTCAAGAGTGTTTTTAAATGATAGATATGAGCTAGAAAAGTAAGCAAATTTAACATGTAACTGAATGGGGACTTGATTTGGTTTCCAGCCCAGTCTCATTCTGGTTTCTGCCTTCAGAGGATAGTAGTGTTCCAAATATGGCTAGGACTGTTGAATAGAGTGTATGTTTGTCAATATCTACCAAAGTTATTCGATTTGTAAATATGTACACTCTGCAATTTTGCTCTTTTACCCACAGATGCAAAATCGAAAGAAATCATCGTGTCAGCAATGAAGGATCTGGAGAATCTGACGTCTGTTAAGAAGAGAAAATGCATTCATTTTGAAGAACGTCCGCCTGGAGAATTGGACTACATGTATATTACTCCTGCGAGTAAAGGGTAAATCTAAAACATGTATATGGTGTTCTTTAAGGTAAAAAAACACATCACAACCTCTAACTCGGTACAACGCATCTGATTTACGCCGATATATATATATATATATATATATATATATATATATATATATATATATATATATATATATATATATAATATATATATATACATATTTAATATACTGTAATTCAACAAACATTTGTCCGACTGTTGGTTCTGGTAGGTTACTTAAACTTTCCAGAATGTTACGTTCTTAAAGTGAGGAGGACTTCATGCACGCATATTTTAAGCAGCAACAGTTGTGTGTAATATTTTATCGCCTAGTTGGAAAAGATGGGAAGTGGAAGACTTGGCTGGTGGCTTTTTGAGGTGATTAAAATTCAACTGAATATTGTTTACAATACCACACGTCCCTGAGTTATTCAAAGCATCGAAGAAATACAAGCAGGCCTCTGCGAAAAAAAAAGTAGTTAAAAAAAAGTGATTGAATGAAATAACACATTCACCCAAAATTTCTGCACGTGTACTGTTTATCAGAGATACATATTTATGACTTAATGATATGCAGACATTTTAAGGCTACAAAAGTGATCAAAAAAGCCCCCATCCCCTGCACACTCCAAAAAGGTACACTACTGTTGATATGAAAACAACAAAAGCACCTGGAAACATTTTCCATCCAATTCTAACAATTGGGATCCTTGTAGGTGTCGTTCTCATATAGGACGTAAAGGCGGGATTCAGATTACCAATCTGGGTATACACTGCATGGTCCGTGGTAAAATAATGCATGAGTTGATGCATAACTTAGGATTTGTGCACGAGCAGTGCAGAAGCGACCGGGATGAATATGTCGATATCATCTGGGAAAATATCAAGCCTGGTACGTTCAACGTTTTTTTTTTTTACTTTTGTTTTATTCTTGGGTGCAGGGAGTCAGCATGAAATGACGCAAAAGCAATTGTATGTAAATTATCTTCAGATTCGATATTTGTGACTGCGTTTCATGTTAATAGAAGATATTTTGGTCAGAAACCTAGGTAAGATCTATTATGATATATTGCACCTTTACAGCAGCTTTTCTTTGGGCGGGGTGGGCAACACATCTAACCGCGCCCAGGAAAGCTGTTGACTCAGCTTTCATTTAATGAGGAGGGGAGCAGCGTGTGTGGGTCAATAGTAGCGATTTCATGATGTTGTCGTAAAGATTATGACAGATTTCAAAAACTTGCGACAGTGTCTTGAATATTTAAACCACCTTATACCTAAAAATGTGCTGTAAGCCTACCATCAGGATTTTTTTCTATGCCTGTATTCTTCTGGAATGTCTTCACGTGCGACACAGCCGGAGAACCTGTTATCATGTTCGATGTTTTTTATACGACAGTGTCATGATTAATATCGCCAGGAATTACAATGTTACATGCATACTTTTTTGTAAATATATGCTAGCAAATCTCGTAAGGCCTGGCGTTTTCATACATCAAAAATACCCCTTACATGTAGATTTTTTTTTCGCATTGTTGGGATTGTTTTCAACAATTATGGTAAAACACAAATCGTGTCCATAGGAATTTCCTGAAGGAAGAGTTCAGGTGAGACAAGAGAGATGGTGTAGACACCAGCAAACAACGTATCGTGCAAATAAGCATGACAAAGAACTTATAATCGGCTGGATTACACAGGACGAAGTTTTCACGGGTACCAATTATCCTAATATAGCTGCACTGTGTCCCATTATTATCAGGGTATAAAGTGACTGGAGACATCATGTATAGTGTAAAACAGACAAGAAAATTCAGTGGATGTGGAGCACTTTTTGCTGCGCTTAGTTCTAATCATTCTTATTTATGAAACGTACATGGCAAAAACAAAACAAAACAAAAAACAACCGTGTTAAATATTTCAAGCCATGATTCATAAATTTTACACTGTTTTCCTAATGATATTATTACATTGGAAGAAGTAGCTCCACCAGTCTGTTATTGATTTTGTCCCACAAATACATTTTTGTTTCATTTTGAATTAATTACGACCACAAAGGACATGAGAATAATTTTGACAAATATGAAGAAAGCAAAGCAAACAGTCGGTTCCAGCCATACGACTACGCCAGTATCATGCACTACAGCCAATATGCTTTTGCCAAAGGTTTTGAGAGGACTATCATACCCAAGAAGCCTCTCGCAAGGGGCGTGAGAATGGGACAAAGGCAGAGCTTAAGTCATCTAGATATCAAGAAAGTTCAACATTTGTATGGATGCACGGAATAATAAATTCAATATGAGCAACATCGTACTTTTCAAGCTCCATTTCTTCCCCAACGTATGCAGTCACAATCGTTCGACGCGGTGATTAGTTTGATCTTTTACGCTATTACTCGTCACCCCAATAAATAAATAAAAATAAAAATAAATAAAAGCATCATCGAATGTGAAAAGACCATGAAAATGTTACTCAAAACATGCACCATATGCGTATCTCTAACCGTACTGATACTCAAACCATGGATTCCGATTGGATATATATATATATATATATATATATATATATATATATATATATATATATATATATATATATATATATATATATATACATATATATATGTATAAATATGTATATATATGTATATATATGTATATATATATATATATATATATATATATATATATATATATATATATATATATTTCATGGTGTTCCTCATAATGATCGCTTTCATACAATAGTAACAAACTATGCACCTTTCGGCCTTGAAACCATTTTATATGGTGTTTCCGAAAGCACTCTTGAAATGAATAAGAACATATTCCTGGCAGACCAAGATTACATTCTGAAAGCCAAATGTCTTCAAACCGGTGTTGTCACACGATGAAATGATTTACAATCAATCCTGCATTTATATTCTAACTATTATGCATAATAATAAAACCTCATTGGGATGGACGTCAAATAGCAATTTTATTGCTTCAGTATAATCGCCCCGCAATCTGTGTTGTTATTTGTGGTGTCCTTCTTTACTTTGTTGATCCGGAGCGGTGCTCTTCCTCCTGGCAGTGTCTTTTTAAGGGGTGGGTAAGGGGTTTCCCTTACTGGCGCACTGGGGCTTTTCATTTACCGTACTGGCGTACTGGACGCCCTCTTATTTTACGTACTTCGTACTATCCAAAATTTTGAAAGATTTTTATTTTCCGTACCAGGTACTCTAGAAAAATAATTACCTGTACCAGCGTACTGACCCCCCCCCCCCCCTTACCCCCATTCTGTTAACTGTCAGTCGCTTAGGACTTTGCGCTGGACCCTATGGCGTCTCGCTTGTCCTGTGATATTATCTTTTTCTGACAAGAGGGGTCAATATAGGACCTTGTCCTTCTCCCCGATTGCTTTCTCTTTTGAATGAAATATATCTAAACTATATATATATATATATATATATATATATATATATATGTGTGTGTGTGTGTGTGTGTGTGTGTGTGTGTGTGTGTGTGTGTGTGTGTGTGTACGCGCGCGCGCGAGAGAGAGAGAGAGAGAGAGAGAGAGAGAGAAATTTGGAACCCAGGTTAAGTGACAGCAGGTTCAAATGAAAAGGCAACTTCCCACTCGATTCCTGAAACGGGTTTTAAGAAATATTTTCAAATTAAGGATTATTCGCTGGTAAATTTAGGTAAATGTACCCTGGCAACCCGACAAAGGGGTTTTACTCTTTCTCTCTCTTTTTCTTTCTTACTTTTCTTCTTTCTTTAATTTATGCTAAATTCATTGAATACCTTGTAGACTCTCAACAGGACATCCCGTCACCACTTTAACATGCACCAGACGGTTACTCTTATCACCCTCCCTGCTGTAGTCAATCCTTTTTAATGATAATCAATCAGCTTGCACAGTCATAACCAGTCCCCAAGGCAACTTACAAAACATAGTGCAATTGACTGTCTGCTTTGAAGCGTTTGGGTCGTGCAGCAAATGATTAAAAAAAAGAAAGCAAAAACAAAACAATTGTGCCACAACTTACATTCTCAACAAAATATAGAGAATCCGGAGAATCTGTTACTGTTAACGTTGAACAGCTGTCTGAGGCCCAAATAACTATGTGGCTTCATCACAATGCCGCAGGCTCCACATTAAAGCTTCATTCGGAAAGTGCTGGGACTGCGTCACAAAACTCGAGGCTGTGCCACTAGTTTTCTAACTTCATCCGGGCACTTTCTTCGTGTCTGTAATGGAAAATCAACATGTCTCACCTTTCATTGTTCCTTAATTGTGCATGGGTCTATCTCAGCCAGCCCTTGATTACAAAAGCCCACTGCATCTCTGGGTCGAAGTGTGTTGTGTGGTATCACTCGTCACAAATATGCCCAGGAGTGGGAGAGTTGGCTTGATCACTCAAAGCATAGCAGTCTCCCAGTCCACAACAATTGTACCAGTGTGAACCAGTGAAGAATGACATAAATGATGAAGGCAACCTTTAAATTATGTAGCATCCCACAGTTGGTATGCCCCAAGGCCTTAATATGGGTATAAAACCTGTTATAAGAATTTTAAAAAAAGTATAGACCCATATCTTTTACATGTAAGGCCAGCCTTAGAAATATTTGTTTCGTATAACAAGGCCTTGAAAAATTTGATGAGGCAGGGAGGATTTTTTTTTTTTATTTATTTATTTTTAAACTACACATACCTACTACGTATTACTGCAATATGGGCATCATGCCAGTACGGGGACTGATGGACTTAGTATTGATACAAGATAAACAAGATTCCAGGTTCAAATTTTTTTATTAAATCTGTATTAAAGCAAGAGACTGCCACAGATGAGGTTGTAGCAGGACAATATATGCTTCAGGCTGGTTTGCTGGCGCTGAGACAGAGTAGCCCTACTGTAAATAAACCTAGGCTTGGCTTAAATTAGGGTGGGTCTTTTGCTATTTTAAACATGTACATGTACAGAGCTTCAAGAAACAAAGGATTAGCGTAATTATAAAGTTGCCCTTTTTTTAAAATATCACAGAAGAAAAAGAGTAAGATATCAAATACAAATGTGCAGTTTTAATTTTCACTTGACAACAGCAGGGGAGGGGAGGGGTGCATGATGAGGGTTCCGAGAGTAAATATTACAAGTCATGAACACACCTCTTTTGTGTGTATGTGCAGGGACGTGGATTAAGAGTTTTATGGTCAAGTCAGATTTAATCTCGGGCAATTTAAAATTAATAGGTACTTGCCCAGTCGGGCAACCAACTTTTTTTTCGTTGGGAATTCTATTCCTCAATTTTTCATAACACAGTTACTAGTTGAAGGGTTTGGTGCGAAGACCTGATAACTCGAGTTACAGATCTTTGCCTGAAATTAGGCGCATTGCCTTGTGCATGGCAGGATCTTCCTGCTGTGTAAATCTTGGAGGTTTCTGAGTAAAATTGTAGATAATTTTCAGTGCAAGCTCAAAATACCCATCAAGACAAAAGTGTGCAATACCATGTCGTTTATACCGAACATATTTTAGCACAACATATTATTTCCCTCAAAATAACTGAGTTAGTGCAAACTTATGTTATCTTGACATACAAATCAGTCCGTTGTACTTAAAACATGCATATACACTTGCCCAATTTTTGTACAACTAAAAAGTCTTAAGTTCTATGAGGATTTGTTTGTTTGCTGCATCATACATTGGCCCGATATATGTTATTGGAGTGCAAAAAAAAAGAGGTAACTGTGCATATAATGTTTGTGGTTGCTGCAATGTTCAAGAAATTGTGTCTAGTTATGGTGCAATAATAATTAATTTTGAATTTTATCTGTCATTTGGGATGTTTTCATGGTCAATCTTCGTGGAAAACTTAAGACTTACCTACAAACTTTGGATTAAGAGTGAAGAAAAATTGAATTTGATGCAAAAAATACCAAAAAACACATTCAGCATTTTAAAACCCCATTTTATCGATTTCATAAAGGTGGGACTTAACAGGTCTTTGCACCAAGCCCTTCAGTTGCAGTTGTTTGCAAGGCTGGCTACGGGGGGGGGGGGGCAGAGGAGGGTCTAATCACTTAAAAAATCAGCTTTCGCAGCACGCACGTGGGGCGCCGATAGGTGATAATAATCGCTAATTGATAAACATTCCAAGTTTCAACAATTAGTTGGTCCGCAGTTGTATTCATCAGAACTTTATCTCTGTCAACACAAGCAGACATTTTCATTGTCGTACACAACAATCAACATACGATTACGTTACGATAGCAAAGGTACCGGCAGTAATTATCGGTTTGCTGAGCGGGGTCACACTTCTCACCGTCAGTGTGATCTGCCCCAACGATGTCAAAGCAGGGTCAAAATACAATAAAATTTGCATGGCGAATTCATCTGCAAATTAACATCAAATGCCATTTATCGGTGGGTTCTAACAGTGTTGGAAAAAATAGGTGCCTTGAGTCTTGACATGACTTCAAGTTCCAGTTACACGCAAGTGACAGCGCGGAGTGGATCTGCGGTGAACTGACCAAGTCTCACGGACTGTTTTGGGACACATTCGGCTATTCCCGCTATCCCCTACCTTTGCGTATTTGCCTGTGACTCCAAATAATTGTTGCAATTAACACTGGAATCTTTATTTACGCATGCTGCAATATAAACAAAGCTTCCCGTTCGTGTGTTCCCTCCGTAAATTACGACTGATTCACACATGCTCACTGGGCGGAAGCCATGATGAAAACATTGCAGCACGAGCCGTGATTGGCTCATTTTTGCATGTGACTCAATTGACCAATCGGGTGATGCGTTGTGCGTCAGACCACATGGCCAAAGCAGCTGTTTGTGCACATTTGCAGGAAAGATGTCGACGGTGCGCACACTCGATTTCTGATTTGAAATATTAAAATTTTCGTTTGAATTTGATTTAGGAACACCTTTTATTGCAAGGAACTTGCCAATACTATATACGCAAATTTACTACGATGTACCGATAGCATTCATGGGGGGTACGCAAACGGTATGCGTTTACAGAACTGCAAAACGGGGCGGGCGAGTAGGGTTAAATCAAGCCTGAAAAAAAATTTTTTTTGCACTGTTGAAAAAAATTTTCCAACCGCAACGTTTTGCGCACACCGGGCGCGTTATACGAAACAGAAATATTTTTAAGGCTGGCCTAATCTCAGTGAAGCCACAAGGACCATCACTGTGCAACTTTAGTTTTTCAATGCAGAAAATATCGAGAAAGCAAAGTTACATGTGTTTGCTGACAGCTCAACAAGGGCATATGGATCCGTAGCGTACATAAAGTACAATCATTATGAAGAAATATTTACATTCCCTTTATTGTTTAACATTGAAAGAATAGGAACTGTTGTTGTCCTCACCATCTCAAGAAGACATCGTCTACACGCGAGTCTGCACGCGCCAGCTATGCAGCCCCTTCACAATTTTATACGCCAGTACATTGGGCACTACTTTTCTTTTCATTCATAAATCCTGTGCGCCCTCTCGCGGATACACACAAAGTTACGAATGCTGCTCTTGTTCTCAATCCCCGTGACCAAGAATCAACCGTTGTCCCACGTAGGCCTACCAGCACATCCACCGCATCCTCTTCTTCGATAGAAATATCACAAAGCCAGCAAACCAACCAGAATTTTAACGCAGGAATGATTTCCAACTCCACCTTTCAAAATTGTACCTTCAACATGATCGCGCCTCGTTAAACTGTTAAATCCTGTTCACTGCTCGCATCAGTCTGAGATTCATCCGCGGTGCGAGGTGCAAGTGCAATGGTGTTAATCTTGTATTCATTGTGTTATTCTGGGTATTTTATCCCAAAAAATAACTTACTTGTATACTTTTTCCCTAATGTGAACGAATCTTGTATTTTGTAAAGCTATCTGTTCAAATAAATGAACATTTACAAAGGGACTATTTTTCTTTCCTGTTTGTTGCTTTTGGGATAGACTGGTTGCCAGGTAACGGGGGCGTGGTTAGCGCTTATCTTTCTATTGATCACACACCCCTTAAACCAAGGCAATTTATGTGGAAAAAACGTTCTTTGGCGATCGTGCATCACTTGTAATTATAATCAAAAATCGAAAAAATTGGAAAAAATGTAAATATAATAAATAAACTTCGTTGTCATTGTTTTCATGAGCGTGTGAGGAAAACTTTATGGCTGGTATTTTTCTATTTAAAGTTTTCCTTTAAAGTTTATTTATTAAATACCAGTTATTATGGCAAAAACAAAAGTAGCCATAACTTTACCCAGACTTGACTTATGGGTGTTCTCACTGCTTTGAGGCTGACCGAGTTCATTACAAAGTGCTCTCAACATCATGACATTAGTGGTTATATGTTTAAAGTAATTCAAGATATGTATTATGATTCAAGTTTACAAATAAAATTTTCTAACGGTTTATCGGACAATATAATGATTCAAAGAGGGGTAAAACAAGGATGTGTGATCAGCCCTACTTTATTCAACGTCTTTATCAATGATTTACCAGCCCAATTTAATGAATCGTGTGATCCAGTATCTTTAAACGAGAAAATATTCAATAATCTTCTTTATGCTGATGATTTAATACTGATATCTGACACCGAATCAGGACTACAAAATTGTCTTTAATATTTTGAGTGATTATTGCACAAATTGGAAAATGAATATCAACATTAAAAAGACTAAAGTCATTATTTTCAACAAAACGGGCAAATTAATAATTAGAAATTTCTGTTTTGATGGTTTTAAACTAAACATTGTTAAGACTTATCTTTATCTTGGAATTCAAATGTCTTTAACTGGTTCCTTTGATGGTTATACAGCCAATTTTACTATATGCGTCCGATACATGGGGCGCTTATACTGTAATTCCGTCGAAAATACTTGTACAAGATAATATTTCTGGTTATTTTAGAATTGAGCTCGAAAAATTCTATACAAAGTTTCTTAAATATTGTCTCGGGGTACATAGTAAAGCATGCAATATTGCAGTATTAGGAGAACTAGGAAAGACTCCTTTGTCACTCAGAATATTATCTTCTGTCTGTAAAAACTGGTTTAGAATCGTCAATATGGAGCAAAATTCATTATTATTTAACGCATACAAATGTAATGTTGACTTATCTCAAGCAAATCAATCAACCTGGTTAAATTCTGTAAAAGATACATTTAATTTGCTCGGGCTGCAGGAACTTTGGGATAACCAAGAAGATTTTTTTCATGAATTTCCTTCTAATCTTTCCGTAATAAAACAGAAAACAAATTTCGAAATCAGTGGAAAAATGAAATGTTGAATCAAAATAACGAATCTAAATTGAGGACGTATACATCTTTTAAGACAGAACTTAAATTTGAACATTATTTAGATGTTGTAAAACAATTTCGAAACAAGGAGTAATATAACTAAATTACGCATCAGTGCACATAATTTACATACCGAAACAGGAAGACATAAGCGTCCTACCAAAGTTCCTGTTAGCCAGAGAGTTTGTGACACTTGCTAAGAACTTGATAATGAATTTCATTTTGTTATGGCATGCACCAAATTTCAAAATCCAAGAGAAAATCTGCTTAAGAGTATACGCGAAATATTTTGTAATTCAGATGCTTATGATGATCAGAGTATGTTTAAATTTATTATGGTACTACATGAAACAGAACTCGTATACCTTTTTGAAAATTTCATGGACAAAGCCATTGCCCTAAGAGAGAAACCACTGTAATCATGTAACACCGTGCCAATTTGATGATTGCATTCTATTTTCATTTCAGGTGATTAGTGAATTATCTAAATCTTTTGTATTCATTGTACTGTACTGTACTGTGCTGTACGTGTCTGTGCTGTTTTTTGTTACATTTTTCTTTTGATTGTGTACATATTTTAATGTGATTTTTTTTTTATTCTTTCATACTCTAGATGTGTACATGTTGTATATTTGACATATTGCTGTATTTTATGTCACAGCGCTGTCAATAAAGATTCATTCATTCACAAGAAAAATCACATGGTCAGATAGTAATCCATTGGATTCGTGGAAATAAAATAAAAACCTGCCAATCTTTGTACAAAACAGAGTCAATGAAACAAGAAAGGCCTTGTGCGATAAAAGATATTGTCCTATGACTGATAATCCTGCCGACCTTATCACTGACACGCAGAATATCAGCTGAAGAAGTATCCAAATCTACCCTGTGGTGGATGGGACACAAATAGACAAATCAATACGCATAGTGGCCTAATAGCAATCTACATGACAATGCTGTACTACTTCCTGAATAATACATGCACGACGACAAGGATCAAAACAAAGTTCAAACCCCTACTGATACCACTGATCAAGAAACTAGTGTACATGTAATCATAGACATCAATCGTTTCAGCTCCCTGACCAATTGCAAGCTACTACGAGTAATAGCTTTCGTCAAGAGATTCATTGAAAATTTGAAGAAAAACATTCCAAACAAATGCAATGAGCTAACTGGAAGTGACATACAAGAAGCAGAATCCTCATTGATTAAAACTATACAAAATGCCTCATATCCAAACGAACTAAATGCCATGAAACAGAACAGTTAATTGTGACCAATGGTCAAACATCTCAAAATGTTTCTGGACAATAAGGGAATAATACGATGTGGCAGCAGACTTCACAATGGAAACATGGCAATGGACATATTTCCTACTCTGCTATGACGGAAAAACAAGCTAACACAGGTTTTCATTCAAGATGACCATGAGAGAGTCCTGCATACAGGGCAGGATCTGCGATGACATATCTGCGCCAGCGCCATCGGATAACGAAATACCAACAAACGATAAAAACTATATTTCGAAAATGAGTGAAATGCCGCAAGATTACTAGCAAAGCATACAGCAAACCATAAACTCCTCCACTCCCCAAATGTCGTGTCTCAGAAACAACACTATTCAGCGTTGCAGGAATTGACTTTACAGCAGCGTTAAACATTAGATCTACATCCAACGACAGTGGAAACAAGGATTCAACTGTGCGGTAACGAGAGACATACACCTGGAAGTTGTACCCGATCTGTCAACAATGACTTCCTCACGTGCATTCAGACGATTCTGTGCAAGGCGCTCACTCCCTAAGACACTCATATCAGACAATGTGTCATCATATATCGCAGCGGGCGAGGAGATAAAGATGCACTTGACAAACAAACAATTGATTGGCGATTTGTACCTAAAAGAGCGCCCTGGTTTGGTGGGTTTTAGGAAAGGCTGATCGGAATCACAAAAAATAATGCTGAGAAAGGTGCTCGGACATGCATGTGTAACTCGAATGGAATTTACCACCATTGTGACTGAGACAGACGCTGTTTTAAACGACCGCCCTCTTACATATATCTCATCCTCCATTGATGACCCGGAGCCATTAACACCGTCTCTGCTTTTGAATGGCCGAAATTTAACCACGCTTCCAAACCCATTCGATGCTGAGCAACTTACTGACCCCACATACGGTTCAACATCCAGAATCAATAAAAGAGCAAATTTTTTGGCAAAGTTGAGGAAAGATTTGTGGACAAGATGGACTAATGAAAACCTACCAGCCGTACAAGAACATCACAAACCAAAGGGGACAATAAAAAACACAATCAAACAAGGCCACATTGCGCTAATCCACAGGGACAACAAACCACGGGTACAGTGGAACCTGGCGAAAGTGGAGAAACTTCATTACGGGAATGATGGACTTGCCAGGTCGGCACAAATAAAAACAAGCAAAGGAATCACGAACAGACCGATAACAATTCTATATCCACTTGAAGTATGCATAGACACTGCCAATGAAAACGGAAGTACACCAACTGAAAGGCGTTTCATCACGTAACAATCAGCTACGTACCTTTCAAGCTGAGAGAGATACTTTTTACAAATCTTTTTTTCCATCAACCGTCCATGAATGGAGCCTGTTACCCCGATCTTTTAGGAACCTCGAGCACTTAGATGACTTTAAAAGAGAACTTAATACAACTAGACCCAAGCGTAATGAATTGTGTTATACTGGTGAAAGGAAAATTGTTGCCATTCATGCTAGGATGAGAAGGGGATGCACCCAGCTGAACAGTGATCTCTTCAAAATTGGTTTTATCGAATCGGCAGCTTGCTCATATGGAGCCAGCACTGAAAATCGCTACCATTTCTTTTTTCAATGTAGCAAGTACACTGTGTTGAGAAACGAACTACATTCGAAAATAATACTTTTGGGGAATTTCAATCTTCGAACTCTATTATTTGGTATTGAAAGAAATACAAAGATTCAAAGCATAGACATTTTTGAAGCAGTTCATAATTATATTTAGGATACTGGTAGATTTGAATTATGAGTGGTATTTGTAACACGGTTAGTAAACCACTGAATTAGGCATTATGGTGTTCCTGCAGGAAGCTCACATACCAACTCCTTTTACCTTTAGTCATCATTTGTGGTCCTGTGTGTCCAATCTATCTGTGTGATGGTGTTCCGAAATTTCATCGTTTGTATCGTCATATGTGTACAAGAGGCACTACTATAGGCTTGTGAGCATGTCGGCTAAATTGTTTTTTGTGTGTTTGTTTGTTTTTTGATGGAATAAAATATGTTTAAACCAACTGAAAGACCAGAGAGTGAATGTGACAATGATGAACACAAGGAAAGAAAACAACGCAAAACTGCCAAGGAGGCTAGAGATAGAATAAAACGGTGCTACTTGTAGGATTATGTTAAAATGTGCATTAGTGGGCATTTATTTTACTATACATCAATACTACATACAGAGACTTGGACATTATTGTGAGTAATCTTTGTTAGTTAATTGATAATCTTAAGGCAAGATAGATTTTACTTTCTTTCAGCTTCTTATAACTTAGCTGATTTTCCTTTGGCCTGGGAGTGTCACAGAATGGATAATATGGACATTCAGGAGTCAACCCTGAGTAAACCTACAGGAACGCAGTAATTATGCCTACTGCTTTGATGTACCGTAACACCAGATTGATGCAGGACAATATGTTGGAGATACACCCCCACGCTTGTACTTGTTGTACTCCCTGTAAATACAATAGTGGCTATCTAGAAACCCAACAAGTCACATCATGGTATCTATCCCGAAGAAATTGCTCTGGTGCAGAACATTGCTACTTGGCGGAGAAACTACACGATATTGTGCATTAAAAAGCCCATTGACGTACATAGTAATCAATAGGAAATGTGCATTTACCGGAAAGTACCAGAGCCCTTTTCCCAATTGTATAATCTGCACCGGAATATCTTTATTCTTTCTAAGTGATGAAAAAATATATATTTAAACTAAGTACCTGAACTTTGAAAATGATTACAAATCAGGAATCCACAGCACTGTCATCTAGTAAACAACTTTGTTTAACCCTTTTACAGGGAACATATCCACAAAGTCTTAGCTTAATCTCAGTGACAATTCTGGAGAAGAAGTCTTCTGGAGAAGAAGTCAAAAATAGCGAAAACACATAAAACATCATGAAAAATAAGACAAAAATTGCAGCACTACCTGGTGAACAAATTAAGAACTTGTAGACCCTGGAAGTATTCCTGTGTTATATCAAAGCAAGTGGATGAGTGGCTTTGGAGAAAAAGGTTTTTTTTAAAGATTTACCAAACAAAAGAACGGTAAGATTCACAAAAAAAATCTTTAAAAATCAGTGGAGCTTAACCATTTTAACAAACTTGGAAGAGACGCATCCAAGGTACATTGCCACCAAGTTTGAGGTGAATATGGATGATGGTTTCAGAGAAGTAAAAATGTGAATTACATTGGAATCCCCAGTGATTACAATGTAATCAATAGGAAAGGTGCATTTACCAAGAAGTACCAGAATTGGAAAAAAATCGTTAAAAATCAGGAATCCATAGCAGTGCCACCTGGTCCACACCTTTGTTTGATCCTTGCTCAAGGAACATGTTCACAAAGTTTCAGCTTAATCTGAGTGACGGTTCTTAACAGGAAGTCGAAAATCGCGAAAACACACACACACACACACACACACAAATATTAAAAAAAATATGAAAATGATTGCAGCCCCACCTGGTGAACAAATTAAGAACTAAGAGTCCCTAGGAGTGTTCCTGTGTGATATCAAAATAATTGGTGAGCAGTTTGAGAGATTAGGACTCGTAAAGATTTGCCCAATAAAAGAACAAAAAAATCCTAATAAATTCAAAACTCACTGAAGCGTGACCAGTTATACAAACTTGGTAGACACCCACCCAAGGTACTTTGCTACCAAGTTTAAAGTAAGTCTGGTTGATGATTTTAGAGAAGAAGTCGAAAATGTGAATTATCACTAGAATGCCTATTGACTTGCATAATAATCAATAGGAAAGGTGCATTTGCTGAAAAGAACCTAAATTGAAACCAAAAAGCTGCGTGAACAGCCTGTGCTAAGCTGACCTAAGCTTATCTTACAAAATCAAGGTTGCAACTGAATAAACCTGTATTGAGGTTTAGCTGAGTGCATATGACATTTGTAAGTATTTCAAAGGTACGACTGCGCCTCCTAAAAGCGCAGTCTGACAAGCAAGTCAGCTGAGCTAAAAATTCCAGCACCACCTAGTGAACAATTTAGGAACAAGGAGACCCTAGAACTGTTCCTGTGTGATGTCAAAACAATTGGGTGAGCGGTTTCGGAGAGGAAGAATTTTTAAAGTTCCCCCCCCCCAAAAAAAATCATTAAAAAAAACCCCGAATCACTGGAGGGTAGCCACTTGAACAACTTGGTAGAGCCCCCCCCCCCCCCGTACATTGCTACCAAATTTGAAGTGCATCTGGATGACAGTTTCCGAGAAGTTGAAAATGTGCATTAGTTTTAGAATGCCCATGGATTTACCTATATAGTAATAGATAGAAGAGGTGCATTTGCTGATAAGTCCCGAATTTAAAAAAAATGTTAACAAGAGGCCCATGGGTCTAAAGCTCTGCTGGCATCGTGGCTATATTGCACCTGTTCATTTCAAAGTTGCTGAGTCCTCAAGTGGCTTCTGAACGTATAAAGCTTATGTACACTTAATGTAAAAATTGTCCACCAGATGGCACTTCGATCCACATGTAATCATAGTATTATTTGTGCAACTCCTGTGATGAATATTGTTGATGTGCCAAGACAACAATCAGTGAGTCCTTAACTTTATGTCCTCAGAGACCTTGGGACAGAAGATCAAGGACACCCAGATTATGTAATACAAGAGTCCCATAGGCCTTCCTGGTGCTGTGCTGACATTGCCATTGAAGTCCAAGCTACACCCCGCCATTATAAAATCACCTCTTTTAACTTTACAAGGATGGCGACCTCACAAAAAATAGGTCAAGGTCACTGATCTTATATACAATTCTAGTTTGGACATTGTCTATATATCCTTTAAATTTCGTAAGTCTAATCCAATTACTTTTCCAGATCTGGAATTTTATATCTTAAAACACATTTGGCTCATTGGTTCAATTTGGGTAATAACTTTTCGAGTTATTGGCAAAAAACTATAAAGTTGAACAAGGGCCAAGCCCCATAATTACTGGGTCACAGTGTCCCGAAAAGTAGGTCACCAAGTACAGTTTTATGTAACAGTAATCAAGTGCAATTTTGATCTGAAGGCACAATTCTCTTTGTCATTGATGTCCAAGCTACACCCTGCCATTACAACAGAGCGTATGTTTAATATGCAAAATACATTAGACAGAGTAATTTGTTAGAATATTAAAATAAAGGATAACATCAGACAGCGTTCATATGCTGAGGCTGCTAGTATCAATGGCCACACCAATAGGCAGACTGCTCTTACATTAACTACATCTATCCCCCACAGATGGGTTATGTCAAACCGACTTCCACAAAGGAAATTGCGCCTTCTTCTCAGGGTGTGGCTGGGTCGGTCCAGACTTTAGATAATGGGTGTAAATCGACACAGGTCAGCCGTCATGGTAGCATATGAAATGCTACTGTTTGGTCTGAATCACCATAACAGTCAAGTTGACTATACATACGAAAACAAAATTAATCCACTATAGATCATTTTATATTTTCAGAGAACATCAGTGATCATGGCATAGATTAGTCTGTGAGGCATGAAGGTGACAATTTATCTGATCATCATCCTATAATTCTTAAACTTGATATCTCAATTGCATATACCGATACTGAATATATATATATATATATATATATATATATATATATATATATATATATATATATATATATATATATATATATATATCTGTCCGCCTGTATCAAGACCTCCATGGTATAAAGTGACCCAGAGCGAGTTGAGGGAATATAGTTGTTCGCTTGATTTAAAATTACGAAGTATAAAGATACCGTGGGCTGCAATCCACTGTGCTTATTCTATGTGTAACAAGCATTCCGGAGACATAGTTGAGTTCTATGATCATATCATATCATCTTGTATTAAGGCCAGCAGAGTCTATTCCATATAGCCTGGATGAGAAAAAAATGTGTTATTCCAGGTTTGAACAACTCTGTATAAAAAATATAGGAAAGACTGTTTTCTGGCATTACATTTGGAAATGTAATAATTCCCCCAGATCTGGTATTTTGGCTGATATCAGGAAGTCTATCCTTGCAAAAAAATCATTATTTCTTGCGTCTCATCAAAAAGAATAAAGAAATGTATACATGGTATAAGTTGGCGGATACAATTCTGGATAATAGGTCCAGAGATTTCTGAACAGAGGTTAAAAAAGGAATGTTGGTGCCACAAGGCCCACGCTTATCGATGGAGAAAGTGATCCTTGTATCATAGGGGAAACTTTTTAATTCTGTCCCTTACAATCATAAAGAAATGAAAGATTTAAAAAGTGATCTTCACAACTTGATTATAAATTCAAATGAATCAGGTGACACAGTGTGTGGCATATCGCCAGATGTTATTGCCATGGGTGTCCAGAAACTAAAACAGGGTAAACACGATGGTGCCACTGGACATTACTCGGATCATATCATTAGAGGTCCACCCTCTCTCAATGTATACTTATCGTTTCTTTTCTCTTCAATGTTAGTTCATGGAGTTGCCCCAACAGGGTTGGCTGAAACAATGATGCATCCCATTCATAAAGATGGTCGTGCTTCCTCGAGGAATTCAGATAATTTTCGTGGTATTTGATTGGATAATCCTTATGAAAAATACTGACAAATTTTGCACTTCAGACCTTCAATTTGGGTTCAAACATGACCTTTCCACCACTCTGTGCACTGGTGTCCTAGACGAATGTGTCAATCATTATATCTCACATGATACCGATGTTAATTTGATCTTTCTTGATGCTACTAAGGCCTTTGACAGAGTTGAACACGTCAAATTATTTAGATTATTGCTAAAAAGAGGAGTGTCTCCAATTATCTTTTGTTTAATTTTGAATATGTATACAAATCAGAAGGTAAGGGTTGCCTAGAATAAGCCACCAACAGAACCCTATTTATGTAGAAATGGAGTTAACCAAGGAGGAGTTCTCTTACCGATTTTATTTGGGATATATATTGATGAATTGCTAATGTCGTTGAAGAAATCTGGCTTTGGATGTCATATTGGCTGTATATTTATGGGTGCCCTTGCATATGTAGACGACTATCTAGTCCTCTTATCTCCTGCAACTGTTGGTTTGAATAACTTACTTAATATTAGCCTTAATTTTGCTCAAGAATATAATGTTATTTTCAACATAAAGAAAACTAAATGGATGTCATATATGAAGTAAAAGGTAGATCACAATATTTATCTGTATGGTGAACCGATTGAGAAAGTGAGTACTTTCTTTCCCTTCGGAATCTTATAGGTCCTAACTCCACCAGTAAATCACTGGAGAGAAGTACTCAGAACTTTAAAACACATGTTAATTTGTTGATGGCTCAGTTTGGGAAAGCGCTTG
This sequence comes from Hermodice carunculata, assembly GCA_964020975.1. Lineage (NCBI taxonomy): Eukaryota > Metazoa > Annelida > Polychaeta > Eunicida > Amphinomidae > Hermodice > Hermodice carunculata. The sequence goes on along the minus strand of OZ026615.1, from coordinate 42,331,308 downwards.
CCTCGGCAAGACATAGATTGTTTCGTTCATTCTTTATATCTTTTTATGGCCCTCAATTATGTGATTATTCTTCATAAGGTGTTGAACAAATTTTTGGTGGCATAGCAGAAGGCTGTATGATTTATTTGGAAACTGCCTAAACAGACACATTGTACTTTATTCCCTTTAATATGTAGAGATCTTCCAATTGAGATTCAGATGCATATGCGTTTCATAAGACATGTTCATAAAATCATTCTTAATGGAAATGCTTCAGTTAAAATGTGTGGAAATTTATTACTTCAAGGCACTCGTTCTCATACTGGTAGACCCCTGAATTACATTCTCCATAAACATGATATTACAAGAGATGCATTGATGGCAGTCGAGTGTATAGACCTTTCCAGAGAGAATACCCTGTGTTATCCGGGTGAGGACACTTTGATGGCCAATGTCCTTGTTGTGCAAGAGCTCTGTGACATCAGGGACCAGCGGCTGACAGAAGTTCTGGACACTGAAGAGGTCAATGTTGTGATTGAAGCTATATGTACCAGTTAACTCCCTACATTCCGCTATTTCATTTTTTTTCTCTCTTTCCATATTTGCCATTGGAGATACTGGAATTTACCGTGAACTGACGTTTTGAAGATGTACCTTGAGTACGAAATTATATATATATATATATTTTATATTTTTATATATATATATTATATATATATATATTTATATATATATATATATATATATATATATATATATATATATATATATATATATATTTATATATATATATAAAGGTGCACTGTGTGGCTTTGCAGAGTATTTAACGAATGTGGCTGTATATCCATGTGAAAAAAGCCACAGAAGGCATGATAGACACAGAAAATGTTGGACACCAGGTACTAAAAGAAGCCAACTCTTCTGATTGGATAAACAATTGTCCAAGTTTGTGTGGCTTTACCATAAAAATTTCTTCTGATTGGATACATTTGTCCATGTTTGTGTGGCATACCAAAGCCGTTCTTCTGATTGGATAAACATTGCCCATGTTTCTGTGGCTTAACCAATCCTCTTTACCAATAGAGGGTGCAAGCTGATGATCATGTCCATCAGCAGGATATGTCCATGTCCATAGTGATGGACATCTTTCATATGAATGATACATTGTGTGGCTTTTTTTGTGCCCAGTGGTACATTGTGTGTCTAATTTGTGTGTGTGTGTGTGTGTGTGTGTGTGTGTGTGTGTGTGTGTGTGTGTGTGTGTGTGTGTGTCTAGCCACACAATGCAATTCTGGAATTGTGCTTGTTGAATCCGTATGTGAATCTAAACATCCTCCAAAAAGCCACACAGTGTATTTGTCTATCCGGAGAGACTGACATGAGTGGTGGCATAAGCTCTGCAACCTTTGGTCGGCAGAGCTCAAAATCAGGAACCCATAGCAGTGCCTAATGAACAACTTTGTTTGACCCTTTAACAAGGAATATATCGACAAAGTTTCAGCTTAATCTGAGTGACAGTTCTGGGGGAAAATTCGAAAATAGCAAAAACACACAAAAAAATAATCAAAAAGTAGAAAAAATTGCAGTGCCACTTGGTGAACAAATTAAGAACTAGGTGTCCCTAGGAGTGTTCCTGTGTGATATCAAAGCAATTGGGTCAGTGGTTTCAGAGAAGAATGCTTTTTAAGATTTGCCCCCCCCCCCCCACAACAAAAAATCACTGAAGCGTGACCATTTGAGCAAACTTGGATGACACCTCCCAAGGTACATTGCTACCAAGTTTGAACTCAATCTGGCTGACGGCTTCGGAGAAGAAGTCAAAAAATGTGAATTGTGAACGCATGGATGACAGACGGATGACTCAGCCTCCTAAAAGCTCAGCCTGACAAGCAAGTCATCTGAGCTAAAAATCTGGAATCCACAGCAGTGCCACCTAGTGAACAACTTTGTTTGACCCCTTCACAAGGTACATATTCACAAAGTTTCAGCTTACTCTGAGTGACATTTCTAGAGAAGTCAAAAATAGTGAAAGCAGACAAAAAAAATTATGAAAAAATAGAAAAAAATTCCAATGCCACCTGATGAAAAAATTAAGAACTAGGAGTCCCTTGGGGTATTCCTGTGTGATATCAAAGCAATTGGGTGAGCAGTTTTGGAGATTTTTTAAGATATGCCCAAAAAAAAACTAAAAAAATTCATAAAAAAATCCAAAAATCATGAGCATGACCACTTGACCAACTTGATAGAGACCCACCCAAGGTACATTGAAACCAAGTTTGAAGTGAATCTGGCTGATGGTTTAAGAGAAGTTCAAAATGCAAATTGTGAATGGATAAGGCATGACAGACCTCGTACAAAGAGTGATGGCATAAGCTCTGCTAGCTGACAAGCCAGCTCAGCTAAAAAAAAAATCATAAAAAATTGGAAAATCAATTGAGCATCACTGTTTAAACAAATTTGAAAACAGTACACTACGTGAACTTTGGCACATAGTTTTAAGTGAATCTGGCTGACAGTTTCAGAGATGTTGAAGTGTGAACACATCACAGAAGCACACACACACAAACCATATGAAAAGCTCAACTTGACTGTGGTCAGCTGAGCCAAAAATGTTAACTGTGGATGGACTGACCAATGGACGGACAGATGACTGAGTCTCCTAAAAGCTCAGCTGAGCTAAACATTTCTCGTCCATTTGTGCAATATCAAAATTCCTGACTTGCGGAAGTTTTTTCGTTCGAGTATTGTGGCTTCATTCTCAGGATTCTTTTATGGTAATGATTGACCAATAGGTTGCTCCATAGGCTATGTTTTATAACAAAAACACAGATAAATTAATAAAGATGCCCTGAAAATCATACTGAGCATATGTCCAAAACTTTTATGTGAATATTGACAATATACAAACTAGGAGCCCAGAAAATGTTTATGGTGAGAGTGCAAATAAGGTCTAACTTCCCCTTACCTAATTCTGGTAGGACATGGCAATGGCTTTCCCATGCTGCTAGACCAGGAGAAAGTGGAAAGAGGGAGCAAGATGTTTTTAACACATGGCAAGAGATAATAAAATTTGTTAAGAGGTAGCAAGACATGCTTGTTATGTAACGGGATGTGAGGAGAAAGTGAAATACTTTGCAATTTGAAAGGAAGGTGCAGTAAGGTATTCTTGGGGTACTTAACAGAAATTACTCACCACCAGGTTTGGACTCTGCTTGATGGCCAAGTAGGTCAATTAGTACCTTATTAGCAAACACATGCAAGAAGCACACTGCAGGCAAGTACATGCATATAAGTATATCGACACTATCAAGATGCACCAAATAAATAAATAAATATATAAACAAATAAACAAAATAAATTAAATGGATGGATGGATGGATGGATGGGAGAGACAGACGGACGGATTGGCAGATAGATGGACGGACGGACAGACAGACAGACAGACAGATAGACAGACAGCTAGATAGATAGCTAGCTAGCTAGCTAGCTAGCTAGATAGATAGATAGATAGATAGATAGATAGATAGATAGATAGATAGATAGATAGATAGATAGATAGATAGATAGATAGATAGATAGATAGATAGATAGATAGATAGATAGATAGAAAGATAGACAGACAAAAACCCATACACAAATTGAAAATCATTTACATTTCTTTTATTTTCATTGAATACTTACATGGAGTAAATCGGCTTCACTCATCGACATATTTAACATTTCAAAGAATAAAAAAGGGAACTTTAAAACCAATAACCCAGATATGTTTTAACACCATAAAGTATATGTTGATTTCTTCACTATGTGATGTGCTAGGAATATGGAGCTCTTCTGATATCTTTTTCTGTAATTCAAATATGTAGAGGGTTATCTTCATTTTTTGTCAGACAAGTGGACTTGTTGGTTACAAATGACTTTTTTTTCAGAATTTGCGTGCATTAATTTTTTACACAGTATATTCTCACATTTTCATTCCAGGCCCAATAAATGTGTACCTTCACAATTCAGTCATGTTGTTGCATGTAATATGCACTTGGTAACAATGGAAGACCTTCATTTCACATCTCTTTATCTATCTCACATAGTCAATGTCCTTCAAATAAAAAAAAAAGAGTGATACATGTACCAGCATATATTTTGTCAAAATGTATCAAATACCATCCCTGCTGAAAAAAAATATATATATCAATGAAGTTGTAACTTACAAGCATAATAAAACCCTAAAACAGGGTGGAAAATATACTTGATGGGCTCAGGCTACCAGTGTAAACCTGGGCTGGACAGTCTTGAAGCAATAAAAGTGCAAAAACAATAATAAAATAGAAAAAAAATGAAAATAAAAGTGAGATGTTCCATATAACATAATAATTCTGGTGTGTGTCTTCGATGATAAATTAAAAACCTCTTATAGAAATCTGTCAAACAATACTGTTTTCAAATATACCCATTAAGAAATACCTGTGGCTCACAGCCTATAATTACCATACATGTATGGGAGTCACAAGACTTTAAGCCTATCTATATCACACATGGCTATCCTGAAAGTAAGGACACAGCTAAGGCACTTGTGTTTACCAGAGTCATCGGTTATCAACAACAGATTTAACAAAATAACGAACTAACCAAATGTTGGCGAGTTGATTATTAAGGCCCCCATGTTCACCGTATAAGTTGTACATGAACTGCCATTTTTTTTTTCTTTTTAAAGGCAATGTCCAACTGATTCTGGATAGTTCTGTTCATTTTGCAATTTGGAGTCATTTAGTAGACATATAAGTTGTCTGCCATATGTCAAAAGTCAGTAGTTCTAGCCCCAATACAATCTGAAGAAATTAACAAAATATTGTCAATGTTAACATGGTAGTCATTGGACTGTGTTAACCTTTGGATCTAGATTACTGACAATAGGTATCTGCTCTAAAATATCCATCTCACATGTACATGTAGATTTATTTCTCTGAAATGAATTCTCTGGTTTTAATCAAATAGTAACAGACTTACTCTAAAAATTCTCTACAGCAAACATATACATGCACTGGGTATTTTCCAAGAAATGATCATTTCTTTTTTTAAATGTTTATCAAAAATGAAGAGTCCTACAAACTTTATCCATTTCACAAACATTTTCCAACTTTTGTGTCACCATTGTAAACAAACAGACACAATAACAAAAAATTATGGATACATTTTTGCAGATACTGTATGATCATTTATATTCCCAAGCATAAAGTTTCCTGCACAAGCCTCCAAAGACATGTTTTGCAAGTGTTACTTTCCTGAATTGACAACACCAAAAAAAAAAAAAAAGTATTGATTGTAGGAGACCTCCCCATTTGTGTGTGCGGAAGTTTCTTTTTGTATTTTAATCAGAGTTCTATGTATAAGATGTTTAAGTGTTGTGATTTTATTAGCCAAAAATTCTGCAAGTTTAATATTCCCAAATAGCATCTACTTGAGAAAAATTAGGGAATACTTATCCGTTGTGAAAATGTATGATTACACATGTACAGTACATAATTATGTTTTGATTATAATAGCCCAAATTTGACCACTTTATCTTCAATAGTTTTTGAGAAATATCCAAAATTTTACAAACAACACATTTTAACCGGAATGCTTATGTTTACACAACTTTGAATTTTAAGTTTAATTATCTGTGCAGACAGATACTACAAAACTTGCTGCCAATTGAGTATGTAGGTTTATCATGTCAGGGTTGCAGGTTTGGGTGATGTTTGGCCTAAAAGTAAAGTCACTTTTCCAGGCTGGGCATTACCCAAAATCTTGGGCCATACCCACATGTAGAGTCATGTTATGAACAGAAGCACATTGGTCAGTTAGTACATTTTTAGGGGATTGTTTTTTAAATGATAAACTTTCCATGCCATCCAATGGATCACGTTGCATCAATGTTTATACAGAATAGATGTTTTGAGGATACTACATGATAAGGCTGCATGAGCACATATTTGTTGTTGTTGGTTTCTTTATGTGCCCACTTGATTGCTTACTTGGATTCATGTATAAGCTATGATACATCTCCTTTTGTATTGTGTTGACTAAACATGATAAATTGGGATTACATATCCCAGTTGCAGTTGAGCTCCAAATAAAATAATTTATTTTATTGCAATGTGACCTTATAAGCCCAATATCCATATCTCTTTTAATTTAATTTCCCTGTGGTCAATTTATGATACACTTTATACAGTAAAGGTAAACACTAAAAACAGTAATTTGTGCAAATCATCCAACCATGCTTAAACCGATATGAAATAAATGCAAGTTTAATGAAGTTTTTTCTTCAGCGAAGCTACCATCCACCTTTAACTGAAATACAAAATATATATGCCCTGCATAGAAAATGTACCGAACATGAGGGTCAAAGAAGTCTAACACTCTAAAATTGTCAGCACTTTTAAATAAACATCGAAATCCACCTTTGGTCAACATGAAGAAATGGAGGAACATTTGCTTGATTTGCCTATCCTTTATAGGCACAAATGATATGTTGCTTACCCAACTTCTGCAAGCTCATTGGAGGGCATTCCGCATTACACGTACATGTACAACAAGTAAGCATTCAAATGATATTTAACTGCATAGATAGTCACACTGGCTAAAAAACCTGAGGACACCCAAAGTCCTTGTCTACACAAAAATCAAACTATTTGAAGTACAACATAAAATACAATTGTAACATCTTGAATGCACACTAAAGTGGTCAAAATTGTCTTGGTTGATATGCAAAATACACAGAGAAATAATTTATCATATGTTTACACAAATTTATTTAGATCATTTGTTCACTGTCATTATTTGCTAGACTACATGGATTATGCTTTCTGAGAGACCCCCCCCCCTCCAATTACTCAGGAAATTGAAATTACATGTATTTGTGAATTATTGATTGTATTTTTTATTTATCCTGATTCAGTTTTTTGGTATTCTGTTTGCCACTGTGCAAAACTGAATTTCTGTCTTTTCCCCATTTGTTGGTTGTGAATATGTCCTTCCAAAAATGACTGAATTTTCAGAGGATTGTCAACTTAATTCACAGGTGCTTAATCAGTGTTACAAGGAAAGCATTATGAGGTGCAAACAGATTCGTTTCCCACTATTAGCTTCCAGTGGGGAAAAAAATGCAAACTAGTATATTGTTACTGAACGCATGTGGCCTTATGTTTCGCTTTTCATCCATGATCAGAAACATTGATGGTAAAATTGGTGCCCTGGGCCTCAGAAGACATTCAGCCCAACGACTTACAATTCACCCAACATCATTATCCCAAAACCATGCATACAGCTTCTATGAACACCTGTGGAGAATTAATTACCTGTACCAGTATACCATACATGCATACATACACATAATTTTTTGGGGAAAATCTGTGCGAGTTAATCTTCATTCTCCTCTCATGCAGACATGCATCCATAATTTCAGCAAATTTCACCCAGACAAAAAGGCCACACCACTTGACATGGGAATTAATACACACATCATGTACGGACAATACAGACAACTTTTTAGTGGTATATAAAGATAGGATGTGTACGCCATTGTATAACAATGAAAGTATAGCTGATGGCTCCATACATCTAAATGCAAGTAATTACTGTAAATTGCTTTATTTTTGCACGTATAAATTTTCACAGTTTCTGTATTTTTAACATTTCACTGTAGTTTTAATTTCACTGTTTTGGACATAATTCCCATTCAAACAATGTTAAAATACTAATTCAGTGTGTTTTCATTTTCAGTTTTCTGCCATCAGAGAAATAAGCGCAAATAAGAATACAGCATAAGCGCAAATAAGAATACAGCAAAATTAAAGCAATTTTCAGTATATAATTTTAGTCCCATGATCTGGGCATAGCAACCTTTTGACAAGAAAAATCTTTTAGTGCCACTCACTGAGGACCTATTTCAGTGCTATGATATTGTGAATTTTTCTGTGCTTTGTGTGTTTGCTCAGCAGGCCAGCGGTCCAGAGATGGAACTGAACACTTCCTCCTTTCATATTGAGCACTGAAATAGGGGTTAACACTTTGAGTATTGAAGTATAGGTTTACTCTTCAAGTGTTAATTACAACAAAAGTGTGTGAGGGTATTACATGGGTGTGAATACCTAAAGCTTATTGTCCTCTTTTCTACATGCACCGCACCAATACAGGCTTGGCAACATATATAATACAGCCTTTTTTTTTTCCAATTCACTTTTAACTCATTCCATACTATGGTGACTTGCCAGGCAGTGCCAGAACCACTGACTTAAGACCGTCGGCATGCTGGTGCTTGAACGAAAGCTCTTTTCATGAAGAATTTAAATGTACAATTGCCGTCTTGAATCTAGTTAAATATACCGAAAAATCAGGGACTGGTATGGAATGAGTTAATTGCAAAAATTATGATATGGCACACATTTTGCAACCATTTAACAGTTCACACACTTTTTTTTGTGCAGCACAGCTACCTTTTGGAGATATAATGCAATTCACACATGTCTAAGTGCAACTTTACATACACATATTGATCTTTGGGTAGAATACATCATGCGTTCAGTTTTTTTTTTCTGAATCAGCTGCCACATTTCACTGGTACATACAACTTACAAGCATACGCACATACACGACAGCTGTTCTATACATACTCTCTCAGTCCCACTAGACAACACTGCAGTAAAATAAAAAACATTTTGATAAACAAATCATTGATAAAATGGAATGTATTAAAACTTTTTGATTGGCTGTAACATATTACATATCCCTGCTAGCCCATGTATAAAAGTAGGCAGGAAACCAAGTAGTGCACATCAATTAACTTATGTAGTGCACTCAAAGGCTGCCACATAGGCAGCCTTTTGGAACGGCAATCTATCAACCTGTGACTGGATAGGTGATATGGTTAATCCTGTCTGTTGTATACAGGGGCCCCCTCTATTAAGGCCACCCTATTGTACCAGAAAAGTGGCCACATTAAAGGAATGGCCTTTTGGGGGCCAGATTGTAGAAAAGAAATGGCCATTTTCTGCACGAGGATAGTGGCCTTGTATGAGGGATGGTTGTTGGTTAGACGGGCCTTAACCCTTTCCCCCTTGAATTGACACTTGAGTCAAGAACTTTCCTTGGCATGAGTTGTTGACCTGGGGCATGTAATCTTGATAGGGCTCATCTACAATTCTCATTCAAAACTGTTTTTCATTACTGTTGAAATTACTTGAAAACACTGAAACAGACGAGACTACCAGCCGGTTTTGGCCGGTTGAAGGGGGAAAGGGTTAATGTGGAATAAGGTGGGGCTGCCAACTCCCTGCCACACATAACAACCAAGAGCTGCTAGTTCACAGTTGAACTTTCAGGTCTGTTTGGTGAACATTATTCATTATCATTAATCAACAGTTTGACCTGTAGTAATAATTGTACACATCATTAGTTTAAAGTAGCTTTTCTTGCAATACTAACCATTATTACAGTATGTTAACCAGATCAGTTGTCAGTGACAAGACTTGATATCCTCACCACCCCCTCCCCCTTTGCCTACACAGAGGTCCTGTGACCTTGAAAATAAGGTCAAGGTCATCAAAATGTGAACCAGTCAAGAATTAATAGTGTCATGGCACAAACGAGATCAAGTGGAATTTGATAAGGCATATTAGTCAAGAGGACATTCTTGAAAGGACTGTGCTATGGACAGTTGTAGGCAGCATGAAAATGGTCCATGTCAACAGAAATTTTGGTCGTAATCAAGCGGTGTATACTCTAAACCCTGTGGGGACTAGGCCAACAGCTTTCCTCAATGCACCCTGGGTACAATGCACATGCAGTGAGCCCAGGAAAACTGTTGACTGACTGCCTATTTCATTCTTGACAAGAGAGCGAAAAAAAAAAAGAAGAAGCAAGACAGCATTTATGACACTCGACTCTCTGGTGATTTGTAATATGAAAAAGGTGTACATTGATACATCGATGGGCGTCAAGTCCCTCTGGGTTATCAGCAGCAGCAAAAGACTTTGTCACATCAGCAACCCGGCCCCTTTCTGTAGCATTGTTACTTGTTTTGCTCATCCGCTTGATGAATCCAAATCAGATCATAAACCTCACTGATGCTTTAAAATTATTTAGTGGGCAGCTTTTGACATTTAATTTTTTGTTCAATTTATAACATTTTTTAGCGGAAAATTACATCAGCAGTCACATTTTTTGGGCGACCATGAAATGGCATGGTCTAGAACCAGCAACCTTCAGCACCAACCCCAATATGTGATTTCAGGCAATTTGCCTGAATGTTTATAACCAGGCCATGCCCATATTCCACTTTTCTTTTCTTTTCTTTTCTTTTCTTTTTTTTTTTTTGTGACTGATGTTTAGGCTATAAACATAACAGTGGTTATCTTAATTTTATGTACATGTCCCTCCCACACCATTTTTGGGGCCATACCTCAAACCTTTGTATTTCTGCAACAATAAAATGAATGAGATTTTTATGTGATTTTGATCTCTTTTCATGCAAGTTATGTCTTATTTTGCCCTTTTTCTGTCAAAAATTGGTACAATGAGAAAAAACAAGCAAATACAAATAAAAACCTGCCCTCACCATTTTTTTATCAAAATATATAAGAGCCACTATATAATTTCCATAGCCTTAATGGCCACTTACACATACAATGCAATAATGCAATACCTAAGGTCCAAAATAACAAGTCCCATAGGTAGCCCCTGCGGCGCCAGGGTCATTTCCCGGTGCACCTTGCAGCAGGTTAGGTCGTTTCAGTATAGCAGCCATATTCCACCGTAGTTAAAGTACAGGGAAAAGACATCGCCAAAGTTGATCGTTATTTCCCACCGTACGACGGAAGTATTCACAAGCTACAATGACAGTCAACAATAGCAGAGTTCCTGACTGTAAGCCAGACACAAGAATACTGGCTAAATTGGATAAATACCCCCTAGGTGCAAGGCATAGTTTTCCATGGTTTTCCTCCAAAGAAAGAAAAACAGAAAGGATGGGAGTGGTTGAACATTGTGAGAAGACCAGAAGTTTATGAAGCAGGCAAATTTGACAGAATTTGTTCAAGACATTTTGTTGGGGGTAAAGGTCCGACACCAGAATACCCAGTGTCCACGTTATTTCCTTATAGCAACTTGACGATTGCAGAAAAACGCACAACAAACCCATGGCAGAAACGTGTGAGATGGTCGAGGATTGAGTGACCTACGCAGCAACGGAGAAAGGCCGGTTGCCAAGTGCAGAGCGGGGGTGTGAACACTGCTTTGCAGAGGTAGCTCTCAGTACTAGCTAATTTGGACCACAGGTATTAACCTCCACTTTGGCCATAAAACCAATCATAGTCACATAATGCAATTGATCTGATTGACTCCTTGCTCCAATCATGATTACGTTACAATGCATATATATAAATATATATATATATATATATATATATATATATATATATATATATATATATATGTATACACCAGTATTTATATCCATTCTCCTTCAGCATCCATGATTATGACCAATTCACACAGTTGCCAAATGTCATAAGCAACGTAATTAATGGCTCAAACTATATTAGACCTGGTTTGATGTTTGATTCAAAATAGGAATTTTTCCATGCTTGCTGTAAAACAACACAGAGGAATCTCTGCTCTATTTTTCTGTGTACAGATAAAAGATGGCAAACTTGACCATGAATACTTACTTAATAGCACCTACTACCCACTCAACACATGGATAAAACTCACAATACTTTGGCCAGAAATTCCACTGTGCCACGTCAAGGAGACAGCAGTTGATTTTGTACAAAGAAGGGAATGTTTTGCTTCTTCTCTTGCTACGAACTGTGTCCATATCCAATACTCAAGTTCAATCTGTAATACCTACTCAGCAAAATAACAGTGATTTTGACTTGCCTCCAGTCTACACATACTACAAGAACATTGTCCAGTGTCTCACACAGCCTGGATTCATCGCTTTACAAATAGCTGTGCTGCTACCTCTTCAGTTGTCCGTCTGGCTCTCCCAGGCTTGTTTGTCTTATGGCTGCTCTTCCATGTTTTATCTTGATGGGTTTTCCCAGCGCTAAATGATGAATTTCTTGTGATTTATATGTATACAATGTCAGTGGAGGGGCTTCGCCCTGTTGTTTTGTTTTTGTGATTAAGATGTCATCGTCGTGCACGTGGATGTCCAACGTGGATCCCAGATAGTGGACTCCTATAAAGTGCATACCTTCACTGTCAGGTGGCAGCACTGGATCAATGTCAAGACGATCTTGGTGAAGTCGCACACCTCCATAGCCAAAGAGGATTGCCTGGAGAAAGCTTCCCATGCCAGATATATAGTTCACTGCTCCACCCACTGTTCTCTCTGTCCACACCTAAATTAATGAGTGTACAAACATTAGCATGGTGGACCTATATGAGCTTACATATACATAATGACAAGAAATTCAGTAGCTATATTCACAAAAAAAAATGATCTGATCCCAACTTTCATTGCAAAATTAAAATCAACGTGGTTTGGGCCCTAACTTTGACTCAATGTTTGATCAAAATTTCAAGGGTTAGCCAATGTATTCTCTTGGGTTCAATGTACAGGTTCGTTTTATTAAATCAATTGTAGTTTGTGCCAGTATTTTATCTTTTGAACCACCATTAACATCTGGACTGAAATCAAGACTGATTTAATGAAATGGAAACTTTAGTTCAAAAGTTCATTTTAATTAATCCTGTAAGTTAAGATAACGCATTAGGACAATGATTCAGTAGTTTAAAGCCCAAAACAAGGCCAGAATTTTGCAAAGATTTGCGAGAATCTATTTGATTTTTGTCACTTAGTTTTCTTTTTAAAGGAAGAGAAGTTAAGGAGAATCTTTACGAGAATGGATTCTCTCTGAAATTCTGGCCCTGCAAAGGTACACTGACTTTCATTTTAGGATTAAATTTAGGATCGGATTTAACTTTTTTTGAATACAGCCTAAGGAGTTTATCTGTTTACAAAAAGTCAGCGCTTGAAAGAAATATTTTTAAAAAATCACAATCTTGCTTCAGTGCTGCACTTAATGTTATGTTCCATCTCTATTCAAACGAGCATTCAAGAAAAATTCATTGGAACATAGGCATCTAAATCCCCACCATAATTACACATATGTACACTACACTATCAATCTTATGCCGGGCATAATGTTATACCTACATGCACGCACGCTAATATCACATATATTGTGATTGGAAAGTGTCTTACAACTTAGTTGAACTATTTTATCTAACTTTCACACACCTCATCACTGGGTATATAGCCATCTAAATAATCTACTTCAATTGCTACTCAGCTAAGACTTTCAGAAGACAACACAGTAATTTAAATAATATTAGATATTATTACTATTATGTTACAAGAAACAGGAGCTCTGATATTAAAGTTATATGTGATAATTCACCTGAAATTCATTCCTGATATGGTAGAACATCTTGTTAAAGGCAATCCTGGCCTTGTCAAACTCTTTCAGTTCCAACCAATTGATGGCATACATAGCCCAGGTCATGGCTGGAGCTGTTGGATCTGTTACCTGCAAAGCAATCAACAAGAGTCAGTCCTCCCTGGATTGAGACTGAGTCAGTCCTCCCTGGTCAGGGACTGAGTCAAGCCTCTTTGGATAGAGACTGGGCGAGTCCTCTCTGGATAGATTCTGAGTCAGCCCTCCCTAAATTGAGACTGAGTCAACTGTCCCTGGATAGAGACTGAGGCAGCCCTCCATGGATTGAGACCGAGTTTGCCCTCCCTGGATTAACACTGAATCAGTCCTCCCTGGATAGAGACTGAGTCAGTCCTCCCTGGATTGACACTGAGTGAGCACCTCTCCTGGATAGAGACTGAGTCAGCCCTTCCTGGATTGACACTGAGTGAGCAGCTCTCCCGGACATGGGTTGGGAATTTAACCTTTTCTTACTCAAATCACCCAGATGTAAATTGTTGTCTTCATGAAAGTTTTTACTTAAATTTTTCCTTACCATAAAACATATTTTTGCTGCGATTTGTATGCAAGACCGTTCATGATGGCATGCCCTAGATCAACACCTTTCCTTTCCATGTTTGGTACACTGCAGGAATGGGTTAAGCAGCCAACCCACACCAAGAAAGGCTACTGACCTTCAGCCTCTTATTCTCACCAATACTCATCTGTAATTCTCATTCAAACTGTTTTTTGTCAGAGATGCATTCAGTTAAAAACACATTGAGCCAATTATGTTGCCCCCTGCCGTGGCTGATATGGATCGACTTGTGGCAGAAAATGCTAAGTTTGTGACATTTGTCTCAATGTTTCAAATTTTGGACAAAAATCACAGCCAAATGCATCAAAATTGGTGCCCTGGCCAAACATTGCATTAACTTTACTGTACTTGCAATGTGTTCTATATAACTGATTCAATTGTCCATTTTACCAACATGATTGTATTTACATGTATATTTCTTCACACATTTAGTAGGTAATGCACTTTTAATTAAAAATGATACAAATTTTAACTGTGGTTGTGCCAAAGTATACGTTTATGTACATACAAACATATCAACATTGGTACTTTGGGCATAGATTTATACTTTGATGTATTTGTATATATATGTATGATGCTATATATAACTGATTTATTTTCTATTTGACTAGCATTACGATATTTGTATCTTCACTATTTGTGTACATACTTAAAATTGCAAAGTTTCTACCTCTAGTTCTGCCATATAATTTCTTTGTTCAAGAAAAGCCCCTGATTACTATGTACGGCTATTTTGTTGTGTAAACAGTAGGAACATGGCAGGGGTTTACCCAAATGTCAGTACAATGTATAGGGCAATATCAGAGTTAAATATACATGTACAGCTATTTTTGTAAATGTACATCTTATGAATAAATGTTGATTTTAGCATATGATTAAGGGATAGTTCAGCATTTTCACAAGCATCAAACCATATGCTGGGGGCCTGAAGCAATGTTATTGTGGCACACACATTTAACCTATTCCCCCTTAAACTGGCCAAAACCAGCTGTTGGTCAAATGTCGTCTGCTTCAGTTTCTTCAGCTAATTTGAAGAGTAATGAAAAACAATTTCACCAAGAATTGTAGATGAGACCTATCAAGATCACATGCCCCAGCTGAACAGCTTTCCTTGGCATAGATTGGGCAAAAGCTGTTGACTCAGTCTTAATTCAAGGGGGAAAGGGTTAAAAATGCAATAAAATTGATGACAAAGTACCAAGCAGCATGAGGTTCCTCATATAATGCAAAAACACTGCACCTGTATTTTCACCCCATTTTGTCTTGGTGATGCATCTTTGCTAGAAATAAAAGACAACAAACTGACAAGCTTTTCTTCCTCCAATTTTCTGCTGCCATGGCCCAATGTACGTTAACATCACATTTTTCCCTCAAATGTTGGGAAGTGTTCCTTCAGGAGGTATGGTAGAGACTACTCTGTGCTCTGATTCATAGATGGTTAAAGTGCTGAACCATCCCTAAATGTTAGTGACCCATACTTATTTCAAATAAAACACAGGACTCTTTGCAGTTGTTCAAGCACAACTGTTTCAGAAAAAGGTAAAACTCATCCTATCCTAAATGGCAGTGCAATGCATGTAACTTTAAGCTGATTCCATACTTAAAGAAAGGTCATTTAAATTACAACCTGTAATTTTTTCATTTGTGGGGCCCAAATTTGCTTTGATTGAATTGCATGAGATAAACAAAATACATATAATAATAATTAATATATGCAAGTATAATATACATCATATACACTGTATATGTCATATATATATATATATATATATATATATATATATATATATATATATATATATATATATATATATATATATATACACATGTCTTGGGTGGTTTATGGGCAATTATACACTGCCCACAAAAAAAAAATATACAATGGAATATGTCCTGCAGCCGGTTTCTGGGTCATGCCCATTGTCTGCGGGTCAATTTTAACCCTCAAACCAGACTGTGGGCAGTATATACTAAGTATAAGCTTACCACGATTTCTGGGCATTTATAGCTTCCCATAATATCTGGGCAGATTTGCTGATTTGTACCTTTCTGAAACCCCCTGGGTAGCGCATTGAATTTAAGGCAAACATGGTTTATGGACATTATTCAACTGCTGATAAACTGAACAACTGCCCACAGGACGATCTGAGGATTACAATTCTGCCCATAAACCACCACAGAGACATAACTATATATATATATATATATATATATGTGTGTGTGTGTGTGTGTGTATGGTCCATGCAATATTTCTACTCTTCAGTTTCTTACATGAAAAGAACAGCCCGCGCTCAGCTGTCCTGAGCTTGTTCACAAAATCCAAGCTCTGTGACCTTGGGAATTAGGTCAAGGTCACACATCTTCAAATGAAACCTTGCCCTTACAGAGGACTTTAAGCCTGTATAACATCAAAGTCATAGCTCAAAAAACTTCTTGACATATCATGCGAAAAGCAAATTCCACAACAATGGTCCTGTGACATTGGGAAATAGCTCAGGGTCACCCATACCCATACATAATCTTGTCCTTATAAAGGACTATACTCCTCTGTAATATGAATGTCCTAACTCAAAACATTCTTGACATATCATGCAGAAAGCAAATTCCACTTCAAAAGCATATCAAATTGAACAGACATGGCAGAGCTACATCTAAGGTACATTGCCACCAAGTTTGAAATGAATCTGGCACAAAGTTTTGGATATGAATCAGGATTTAATAGAATGCCCATTGACTTACACAGGAATCAATAAGAAAGGTGCATTTACCAGTAAGTACTCGAATTGATAAAAGTGTTAAAATTCAGGAATCCACAGCAATGCCACCTAGTGTACAAGGAACATATCCACTAAGTTTTAGCTTAACCTGAGAGACAGTTCTGGAGAAGTTGAAAAAAGCAAAAACACAGACACACACACACACACACAAAAAACAAAAAAAAACCAAAAAAAAAAACCAAACAAAAAAATGCAGCACCACCTGGTGAACAAATGAAGAACTAGGGAGTGTTCTTGTGTGATATCAAAGCAATTGGGTGAGTGGTTTCAGAGCAAATTTCAAGATTTGACCCCCCAAAAAAGAAAAAAAAAAATCATGAAAAAAACCCCAAAAATCACTGGAGCATGACCATTTAAAAAACTTGGTATAGACCCACCACGGTAGATTGCCACTAAGTTTGAAGTGAATCTGACTTACAGTTTCAGAGACGAAGTCAAAAATGTGAATTGGCATTAGAATGCCTATTGACTTAGATAGTACTCAATAGGAAATGTGCATTTACGGATAAGTACCTGAATTTTGAAAATCATTGAAAATCAGGAATGCACACCAGTGCCACCTTGTGTACAACTTTGTTTCAGCCTTTTACAAGCAACATATCCATCATGTTTCAGCTTAACTTGAGTGGTGGTTCTGCAAAAAGGAGTCTGAAATAGCTAAAATAATACCAAAGAAATCATTAAAAAAAAAAAAAAAATTGCAGTGCTACCTGGTGAATAAACTAAGAACTAGATATCACCAGGAGTGTTCCTGTGTGATATAAAAGCAATTGGGTGAGCAGTTTCAGAGAAAATTTTTTGAGATTTGCCCCAAAAACGAAGGAAAAAATTTCATAAGAAAATAAAAACACCGGAGCATGACCATTTGAACAAACTTCAAAGACACCCACCCAAGGTACATTGGCATTAAGTTTGAAGTGAATCTGGCTGATGGTTTTGGAGAAAAAGTCGAAAATATAATTGTAAAGGGACAGATGACGGACGACTGAGCCTCCTAAAAGCTCAGCCTGACTAACAAGTCAGCTGAGCTAAACATGACAGTGCTATGTAAAAGTCTGCCTGACCTGTTGGTAAATAGTGAGGTCATTATTGCGTATCTCATCAGACATGCTGTGTAACAGAGGGTACCCCAGCAAAATAGCATCTGCCTGCTGCACCCTGGAGCCTGCATAAAAAAAAAAAGAAGACAGAGAATACACCATTATGATAGCATGTTTTTTTTGTTTTGTTTTTGTTTTAAATGAAAAACTCGGATGTCATCACACTTTGAAGACTGATGTAACTGGCCATGGTGTATTATAATAACTAACATTAATTACCTTGACCTACATTGTATTCATGAACAGATAAAGGCTAAAAAATAATAAAGGTGAATAACAGCTGTCACTTACATTTTGTCTCATGAATACACATGTAATTCACTCTACAAATTACAACTTTGACCACAATCTAAAATACAGTGCACCATCTCTTCCTGACATAAAAGAAAGAGACTAGTATGCCAGGGGCACCAAAGATGGTGCTTTTCAACTGGGTACAAATTCATAAAAAACAGTTTGTTGCAATCCTAAGTTAAATATTTCACGACAGGTTCTTCCAATTTGTACACTCAGGATATTAGACAGGACTGCTATCTCAACCCTTAAAGAGCTGATTTAAGATTGAGTCAACAGCTTTCCTCGGGATACTTGGTGCACATTGCATGCAAAGTGTTCCAAGGAAAGCTGTTGACTAAGACTACATTTTGCTTTAGACTAGGCTTGCTGGTATTTGAATGAAAGGTATCCTTATGAGAAATTTGAATCTTTTAGCCCTTATATGTTTAACAGTAATGAGAAAACAACTGTAGCAGTGATTATTAGTCCGCATGCCACTGTCATGAGAAATAGTATAAATTATTTCACACAACCATGAACTTGCACACAGAGCAGTTTATTTTTCCAGTTTCATGTTTATGTGACTAGAGAGGAAGGTTTTTTGGTGAAACAAGTTCTGACTCACCTCGCCTGTAGCCATCAAACTCAGGATGGTACTTCAAATGACTGTCAAAGGGGATGTACATTTCCTTCGCAAACTGCAACAATGGATTCTCTCTCTTCGTAATGTTGGGCAGCAAGCCTTCTATGTACGCTGGTAGTTCTAGTGCCAACTTGGCCACAACATTGGTGTACACTGAGTTGTTCACATGCTTGTACAGGTCATCTGGAGGCACCACATCTTCAAAAAGTTCAAAATTCCCATAGAGAATTTTTTTTAAAAACTGATTTTAATGCACTTTCGCTGTTAAACCTTCCTTTAATAACTGATTTAATTCCCTGCTTAATCCTCCTTAAACTTTTGGTAAAATGCGGGTATCAACATTGGAAAATTTCTTAGGACTAACCGGCTACAATAATGTGTGACGAGCAAAAGCTATTTTCTACTTCTGACTTCTAAATAATGACAGTTTGTATACTAGCAATATCACTGCAAACTGGAAGACAGTGTTGCCACTGTACTAGCAAATGCTTGAACTAATACACTTCATGCAGAGACCCAGAACTACAGACATACATGTAAATGAAGCACACTAAAATGGCATTAAATGATTTCAGTCAGCAATACCTTTGATTTCAAATCTTTTTGCCGTCATATTATATGTCAGTCTGCTGGCCCAAAAGTTTGCGATGTCCCTGGCGATGACCTGGTATCCATCAACGGTGAGCAGTTTGGCATCCTGGGTGGCATGCAAGTACTGACGTAGGGCAAAGGCAACGTCCCCTGTCACGTGCACATACTGCTTTGTCACGTTCTTCTTGCGGGATAACTCCATACCTTACGCAAAAAGGCACACAAATTATCACATACAGGTTTTACTCCACTTGCTGAACCCTTTGCCACTTGAATTAAGACTAAATCAATAGCTTTCCTTGGCATGGGTTGGGCAATTAGTGCCCAACCCATGCCAAGGAAAGCTGTTAACCTGAGGCATCTGATTTTGATGGGTCTCATCTACAATTCTCAAATTGTTTTTCATTATTATGAAATTAGTTGAAAACACCAACATAGATGCTTTTGAGCACCAGCCAGTCTTGGCCAGTTTATGGGGCAAAAGTTATTTGTCTGCAAGGTGACAAATAAGCATGTCTAGAAAAATTACCAAAATTAGTATGCTGCAGAGAAGTGTGGTACATATATTACATGAAAAATCCAGCAGATTTAATGGGAATTTATGGATTTTTCTCTTTCTTTTTGTTTTTGTTTTTTTGCTTTGTTTGGTAAAAAATGATTATTTGTTATAACATATTATACAAGTTTGATCATCCTTGATATTCATCAGACATAGCTAATATTGAGAAATATTAACTGGCATGAATTTCTATAGAATAGACATGGCGATAATAGGTCTTACCAGATGCATGGTATTTAATAATTTACAATATAAAACACAAGATATATTAAAATAGAAAAGGGGCCACAAAATTGATACAAAAGGGGAGGATTCTCGTTACAAGGCGATCTAAATAAAGCACTGATTTAAAACTGAGTCAACAGCTTTCCTCAGGACACTTTGTGCACAATGCACGCAAAGTGTCCCAAGGAAAGCTGTTGACTATGACTACTTTTTGCTTTAGACAAGGCTTGCTGGTATTTGAATGAAAGGTATCTTCGTGAAGAATTTGAATCTTTTAACCATTAAATGTTTAACGGTAATGAGAAAACGACTACAGCCATGATTAGCACTTTCAGGGTTAAGATTCCACTCTATTCACACAAAATTCTTATTGCTTTTTGATATGCATGTTCCAAAAGAAAGAAACCAAAGTTCTTACTAGCACATCTCAAAAATCAACAAAAATACTGACCTGTCAGGCCACTTGCCCAAGGGTACTGTGCACCTTTCTTGTCATTCTTTCTGGCATTTTTGCTGGCTGCCTTGTATGTTCTAGCACGTGTGCGTAATAGCACTTTGGCCAGGTCAGGGTGGAACATCAGAATACTGGGAAACAGGGAGATTTCCTGATCCCAGAAGATGTGCCCATGGTAATCCTGTAAACAGCATGAAGAAACGTGTGAAAATCTCTTGTGAAAATCCTTAAGAGTTCTTTTTGTATCACATTTTGCTGACTTTCCATTCATAGCCTGATGACACCTAGAGGCAACTCAATACACAACTTGGCTGATGCACTCACCTTCACATATATATGGGTTCTGTAACCTTGAAAGTGAGGTCAAGGACACCAAAATGTAATCAAGTCAAGAAAATAGTGCCGTGGTACAAATGCGGTAAATTTGAGTTTCACATGGCCAGTAAGTCTTGAGCTATCATGTTCGCAAACAAATGGTGGACAGACAGAACCACATGCTGAACCATGGATTGATGCACGGATGGACTGACAACCAGAAAACAGGATGGGTCCACCCTTGGGGTGGGGTCATGAAAATGGTCCAGTGTCGTCAAATTGCCTCCTGCCTTTTTTTCTTCAATAAAGATTTAGGCAATTAGTCATCAACTTTCTTTGGTGTGCTCTGTGCACAATGTGCCCACAGCATGCCCAAGAGACTCAAAGATTTAGTGCCCACAGGCTTAAAAATATTTCTGCACACAGTTCTGTATGCCAAAATACATGAGTGAAGGATTTGCTTTGGCTTTAGCTCTAAGAGACCAGACGCCAAAGTATTGGCATGCAACTTTTTCCCCACTAAATATTAGCACCTGACAGGGTCCAGCATCATAAATTCTGTCTGCTTCTTCTCCGTTTCCCCTCCCCCACCCCCCCCACCCAACCTTCAATGATCGAAGTGACCTATTGACAGCTTTCCTTGGTGCACTCCATCCATCATGCAATAAAGAAAGCTGTTGAATCATTCACCCAAGGATTAAGATCATGCATGCTGTTCTTTGATTAAAGTCAAGCACACTATTTTCATGTTAAGCTCTGCAAAGATTATCCCAACAACATTGACAAAAATACATATAGGGCCTATCATGCACAAATTTTTTTTCACAAAGGTACAAAAATGTGCATAACATAATGATTATTCTGTGATTTCGTAATATTCTACGCCAAGGAATAGTGACCAATCCTGCATGTTATTTGTGGACACATAATATCTTTGGTCTCGGGCAATAGTCAAGCTGGGACACCACACCCTCTTGGGTACATGAATTTGGACTATTGCCCAGTAAAACAGGCAATATTTGTATATTATTAAATTTTGAACAAAATTCAACATATATGTGGAATCAGACATTTCAGTGTTTTGATGACACTCTTTAAATAACAGTGTCCAGTGAACATGTGGCTTGCAAAAGTAACAATAACAGTCAGAGTGGCGTTGCCACCACTTAAGTGACATGTAGGCTACACTATTCTAATCTAAAATGAGCAACACCTCAACACTTAGAGGAAACAACCTGAATTTGAAACTAAAAATTTTAAATCTGCCTGGGCAATGGTCTTCAGAATTTTGCCTGGTGCAATGATTGGAAGCAGGCAATAGTATTTTTCTGAAGGCTGGTCACATTAAATCAGCATTAAACCAATCATACCAAAGATCCGAAAATATTAAATTTGCTTGGGCAATAGTCTTTAGACTTTTGCCTGGCTCATCGATTTGAAGCAGGCGAAAGTCCATTTTTAAAGGCTGGTCACATGATAGCATTAAACCTATCATATCAAAGATCTACTACCCAAAATTTAATGAAAGCAAAACGTTCCAAACCATTCTTCAGTGTGGGCGACTAAAAATACTGGCATTGACAAAGTTTCATTCTGCTTTGTAATGAATTATCCCAACTTATAAACCCCTTTGCTAACACTTCAGACGGAAGTGCTACAATATACATGCATCCCGTTATTCTGTCATCATTCTATTTTGTAAGTGCCACAGCTGCAGTCTAAGAACATTAACCATACATGTATGTGTATTACCTTGCTGAAGTCTCCTCTTGGTAACCCTGAAGGGCTCAGTCCAATAAATGGTGAGGTCTGGTCCTCTCTAAGGGGCATAGAACTCAGAATGTAGTACCAGCTCCCGTAAACTGCCCGGGCGAGTTTCAAGTTGCCGTCTATGTCAATGCGTGCTTTGCTCCATGAATGTGCCCAGGCTTCCACATGCTGAGCATAGAGCTGGTCATTGGACCTTGCCAACCTCATTCCTGGAGAAAAAAAATGCAGTAAAATAAACAGATAAATGTCTTGGTGATATTTGTGGTTTCCTCTGGTTATTCTACATAATATGTTATTTGAGGGTTTGATTTTGAGCATGAGAAATAGCATATGTGAAGGGATCACTCACAAAAAGATCAAAGTATTAGTTTTCTATTTCTCAGGCAACTTCAAATGGTTAAATAATGCCCACTACACATGGACAGATGCATGAAACCCTGGTATTTCAATGGTTAAAACTGCCCAAGAGAAATCAAATCCTGAAATGATTTAAATGCAGAGATATCACAATTTGCTAGGTATAGCTTTGAAACTTGACTTAGATTTGGGTTTATTCACACATACGCACGCACGCATGCACGCACACACACACACACACACACACACACAAATAAAAAGATCAAATTACCCTCTTGGTATGCATCAAAAACTTCTTGTCTTGATGAGCCAATCGAAGTGAGGAAAACCCATTTTGTGCGGAGTATACCAGATGGTGGCACCAGTTCCTTTGGCACATGGTCATATAAAATATGAAGATCAAGATGCCCAGAACTGTCACTTTCGGGGGCATTTATTGTGCCAACTTTGTAGCTAAAAAAAATTAAATTACAATTGTAAACGTACTTTAATTTCACCAAACTTAATCTCACAACTTTGTCACTTTATATTTTTCATAATACAGTGCTCCCTCTTTATAATGCTGGTGTTGGGGTGCACAGGGTACACCGTGTTATAGCAAAACGTCTTATAACAGAGGGACTTTTAACATAGAAGTAATGGGAAACTATTTCAGTGGGAACCATGGTACACACCATGTTATATCAGAAACCACCTTGTAACGAGGGGTGTTATAAAGAGGGAGCACTGTATTTATAAAACAATTTGATATAATATATAGGGAATATAAAACCTTAATAGGAGGTGTTCATATTTAACTACATGTATATTAACTGCAGACCTGCTCTGGCCCCCTCAGTTGCTACATGTTGGCAACAGAACAATGCCTCCACCATGATAAGGGCACTCATACTACTTATGTTACCTAGATATCCAGATATAATACTTTTTGTACCTAAAAAAACTGAAATTTATTAAATATGTTAGGCATCTTGTGTATTATAAAACTTAATTAATGACTTTTCTTATACTGTCCAGCTTTTGCTTTCTCAAGCTGTTACTTTTATCATAGAAACTCGTTTGGCACTGCTTAATACATGAGTCTGCCCTCCTTGCTGTTGAGTTCTTTGCATCAGCCTAGGTGGCAGCATAGGATTCCAGTTAATATGAATACCTCCTATTTCATGTGGTCTTTAGTTTTGCATTTCTCATATATTCAGCATTAAATTAAATAACTTAATGGTATGTTTTGGTGAGTTTTTCCCTATTTGAAAACACAAAAGTACATTTTCCCACAGGTTATAAATCATTTCACACCAAGCAAACAAAAAATGATGACATATATTGAGTTACTGATCAAAAAAAAAGTTCAAGCATTTTATTTTTTTTCGGCTGAAATAAGCTAAAACAGTCTGCTCCATGTTTCCTCAAATTTCTCTTGAACATACTTAACTTTGCACCATAAATGATCAATTCCTGTACACAGACCAATGAAAAAAATACACAGCTAAGTGCCAAAGTCAGTTAGTTCAGTTAAACCATATTTATTTAGCCTGGAACACAAAAATAGTACATACGGTGTACTAACCGACTGGTTCTCCAGACAAAAAACACACACAGTGTAGTACAAATATATATATATATATATATATATATATATATATATATATATATATATATATATATATATATATATATATATATATATACATACAATGCATAAAGGACATAAAAAAATGTACATAAACAGTGGAGACAGGTACTAATATATCAATCTCTTCATTTCAATAATGTAATTTTGCAGCAGCATAAAAATATTTTCATTTATACTATCAATAATGAAAGAACTCAAAGAGTTTGATTAAGGTTCCTACTACAATCAACAGCACTGGTTGCCCTGCCAGCAACCCCTAACAGGCCTCAAAACCCCAGATAAAGTCAAGGATGCCACTGTTATTCATAGGAATTTTTATGCTTTAGCGTTATGTAAATTTGACTGATCTTTTCATGGTATTATTATTATTACATTTGTAGCTTTTGTTTATGTGTGTTTTTCTTTTCACTAGTTTTGGCTGAAGCATGATAAGATACTCATGCTTTGCTGTAAACTTTATAAATGAAATACACTATAGTGTCAGGCTATACTTTTTACTCTGTTTCATTATATTTCTCAAGAAAGGGAAAGGATGTCAAGGATACTTACCTGGTGCCAGCTTTTTTTTTGGGGGGGGGGAGGGAGGGGGTTGTTTTTTGTTAATATTTGTGGTGGATAGCTTTTCACCTTGTGGGATGGACCCACCACAAGAAAATCCACAGAGGAACTATTTTTTCATGAATGTATGCACCGACGCCCATCACTGAAGATGAAAGTCTGCCCTTACATTGCACACATGATAATAAACATGTAAACATGCAGCCCAGCTTTCCTGGTATTCCCATGGGCCACACTGGGAGTACTGGGAAAGCCAGGGCATTTTTTTTTTCAGTATTCCCAGTAATACACTTCACCTGCAGCAGTACGATTAACATCATGTCTGACATATCAATTCATTGCTGTCAGAATATCATGGTAACGATAATTACACGTTCCCTTTTTCCTCACTCATTTCCTTTTGTGGTTTCTTATTAACTTTTGGCATTTTGAATTGTTGATGATTGTTGTGTTTTGACCAGTGAGGCTAGTACAATAATTTGGCCGGGCAAGGACAGTAGGGGCGGAAGGTCACAGCTCTCCAGTTGTGCAGGCATGGGTTGCAAAATGTTAATCACTCTAAATCAGGCCCCTGAAGGTGGCACTTTGTCGCATGACAGTTCAGATGTGATACCAGACCATAACATACAGTTACGGATGCAAAAAATCATTCAAAATTCATGTTTTTGAATTAAGACTGATAAATTTTAACTGCCTCAGACAAAGCTTTATTACAAACTGCAGCTAAAATGCAAAACTGTATAACATGTGACAATGTCAAAATGCTATATATTTTTGCACATTAACCTGTGTTTAACCTTAAAGCAAAGTGTTTCACTGTCAGAGAAGAGAAATTTCCCAACCTGGTTTCCTTGAAGTGATCTGGGATGTCATCATACTGGAGAAAGGTAAAGTCTCGACTGCTGGTCCATCGATTGAGGTCAACCTTCAGCTTCAGAGGCAAAGTGACCTCTGTCCTTATCAAGTCCAGCTCTACCACCAGGAGGCGTGTCAGGTTCCTGTGAGCATAGACCCTCTGGTACAATGTGTAGTACTCACTGCTGGAAATCTCTGTGTAGATACCTGCAATATGAATAAAATTCATTAAAAAGGACATGTATACATATACTATATAGAAACAAAGCTGGCTTGAAAGACTACTCACAGATTAACAAATATGGTCTCATAAAATCAGCAAAGTATTCCTTATAAAGTGTTCACAGCATGACACACAATTAAAGGTAACGGAAATCCAAGCATATAAACCAAGTCACTTTTAACACTGTGGAAAGGCTCCTTAGCTATGATATCATTTACAGCAGTCAGGTGAGAATTAATTTTCATTTCAACCCTATGCCCCAGACCTGGCTAGGTACCATTGGCTGAGGTTTTCCTCAGCTGATAAGGCATTGCGTGCACTGACCTGCCCAATGAACACATTTAATTAACCACTTGGTGGTAGCAGCCCTTCTCACTCTCAAAAAAAAGGAGAGTTTTTGTTTTTCTATTTTTTTCCTTCTTTCTTGTTTTCTTTGGGTCAGTGGTGTTTCTCAGACAAATTTTATTTATACTTGATTGTACAGAACTAGACTTAGAATACTTTCCAAAGGCTAAGAAAACTGAATTGTGATATTGGTGATTTCTCAAGACATGGGCCACTGCATTTGATTTATTGAGCTAGCCTTGGTACTTACCACTTGGTATGTATGATGCACTCTAAACTCTAATGAGCACAGACCTGATAAATCCAAGTTTGTAACTAGACATACCTTCAATGAAAGCGTTGACTAAAGGGTCCGTCATTTGCTCAAGTTATGTCATGGTCACACCAAAATCTAATCAGTTCATCTTGGCATGCTAGATAAGCATACTGCCAAATTTGAGCAAAATACATTGAAGCATTCCAGAGATATTGCAGCAACGAGCCCTAACGAGCATGTAATTAGGCTGCCATTTGCTCAAATTAGGTCATGGTGACACAAAAATCTTATCTGTTCATCCTGCAAGGTAAGGTAAGCATATTGAGCAAAATACATGGAGGCATTCTGTAGATATCCAAGTAACGAGAAAGCACACATCTGGACGGACAGCTGGAGAGACATCCAGATGGACAACCCAACAACAGAAAAGGTCCCCCCTATGGGGCAGACCCTTCAAAAGAGGTCTGACACTCTGTGTACCAACATGTTGAAAGCATGTGGTCCAACCAGATTGGGAAAAAACCCTCACTGTGCTTGCACGCAAACACTGCACATGTCAATGAGCCACAGGTGGCTACAATTTCCTGGATTAACCCTCCAGATTCCTGCACACAAAGGGCAGTTCCTGTGTGTGCTGTGTGACTTAAACAAATGTACCTTAACCTTTCCCTGCTTAAATCACCCACGTGTAGTTTATGTTGTCTGTTTCAATGTAACTGGCTAAATATATTGCTATCTGAAAACACTGTGACTGAGAACTGTAGAGGAGATATCAGTGTAACACACCGCAGGTCAACAGCTTTCCTTGCCCAGGGTTGGCTGCATTGTACCCCAGCCACCCTGTGGGCAGGTGTTGACTTTGTATTTCTTCACAAAAGAAAAGAAAAAGCTCATTAAAAAAAAAATTATAATGTTACATGAAATGCATTTATACCAGGTACACTGGAGGCCAACGCATTTCTGATCATGTACAAAATTATATCAAGACATAAGTGACAGAAAGAATAAACTTCTCAGGTACTGTCCATATCAGTTTTAGATTTCAGCCTCAACCCTTTGCACTTTCGCTAACCGAAAAAGATGATGGGGGGGGGGGGGGGGGGGGGGGGGGAGTGCAACTGTGGCTCTTTTTTTAAAAGTTAAGGTCTCAATTTGGCCTTTGCGGATAAATATTGGTATGAAAATATGCTCCCATTGACCAATTGTGTTTAAAATGGACTTGAGCACTGGTTAGGGTGATTTAATTTGCATCACAGAAAAAAACATGTTTAACTGACTAAATTGATATACTTTGTTCTTACCTTCTCCAACATTCAAGGTGTAGTTACGGGTAAAATTGGACTCTGGAATGGTGCCAGTGATGTTGAGAGAACAGGTTGATGGAATGGCACCTCGATGACTCTGTGATTTGTACCCACTATACATGCCATTCATAAACACATCCGGACTGTGAACCAGGGTTCCCACATGTCCATTGGCCACACTTGGCATTAGGTTCCTGTTCTTTGGCAGTCTACAAAAAATATGATTTTCAACTTGCCGCATGAAATATATATAATGCAGCAATGACAGTTTGGGATGGCTGCCTGCTAGTTTTATCTGAAACAGCAAAGACAAATTTGAATGGACACAAACAGCCCATAAATTTTCCTCTTTTCATAAGGATAACACAAGGCCCATGGGCCTTATGCTCTGCGGACATATAATCAAAACACTTATTTTGCAAAATAAGGCCACAGCAAAAAAAATACACAGTGTAATTATGTTTCCTGTGGACCTCATGAACTGAGTAAGTCCAGCAGGGAGGGAGCTAAGTTTTTGGGGGGTTTTGTTTTTTCTGCTATATTCTACTAG
Source organism: Hermodice carunculata (assembly GCA_964020975.1). Taxonomy (NCBI): domain Eukaryota; kingdom Metazoa; phylum Annelida; class Polychaeta; order Eunicida; family Amphinomidae; genus Hermodice; species Hermodice carunculata. The sequence continues at coordinate 42,302,480 of OZ026615.1, read as the reverse complement.
GGTAGGGCATCATATTATTCTGCTGTTGCAGATAAAATCCAGGTTTTACATGACCCCTAAACCTCACAGAAATTTTATTACAATTACCTGACAAACGCCACTAGATGCGCACAATGAGATTTTGCAAACTGTACATTACATGCAAGTGACAAGATGATGTCAGGCATGTTTATTGTAGTGATACATGTACATTGTTTTAAGTATTATAGAGATTTTTTTTCCTTTTTTGAACCTTAATTAACATATCTTTCAAAACCTTGCTTTAAAAAGCCCCCCCACCCCCCACCCCACCCCCCACTGGCCAGGACAAAGAAATTCACCAGAAAGGTCCACAGGAAACAAAAGGATTTTTTTTTAAACCAGTATTTTTGCCTAATCGGTAAAAACTAAAGTATACTTCAATAAAATCACAATTACTTCCTCTAGAACTATTCTGCCACACTTACTTCTTTGCATGGAATATGTAGGCTTCCTTTGGTATTGTCGCATCCATAACTCGCAGTTTTTGGTGAATTTCTCCGTGTACTCGGGAAGCAGTCTCGGCATGTCTCAGTACATAATACGTTTGCTTTGGTGCTGGTTTGATGTGCACTTTTGGAATCCTCTTTTCACTCACTTTATCAATTATTTTCACTCCCAGGAGTTTTTCTTGCATTTGTCTAATAGTGTCACTTTCCTTAAGCTCAACGCCACCAGAGGGCCGTTTTCTGAACTTTGTCCTTGATCTTTCTATTATGTTAGACTCTCCAACAATATCTGATATTTTCGAACCCTTACGGGGAACTTTTTTAACTGGTGACTGATTCTTGTCTTTTTCAGCTTTATCTTTTTCTTCTTTGTTGATGCTTTGGCTGATTCTGCCTGCATGGCTCTGGTGTATACCAATAGCATGTTCTTTGGAGTTGATCTGATTCACCTTATTCCTGGCTTCGTTAGCTTTGGCCTTACCCCCTACTATGTACACATTGTCTGCTACCTGTTTGTCTCTCCGTAACTTGTCTGCTACTGCCTGGTCTGATTGCTGTGCTTTATTCGTGTCCGCACCCACAGGCACATGTTGACCATTTATATACTCATATTTCTTTTCCTCCATTTGCATGATGGCATCTTTTGCAGGTTTATTCGATATATATCCAATCCAGTAGGCTAACCATGACACGGCCAGCATGAGTACTCCCACAATTATAATTCTGAGCAGCTGCACTTTCTTCTTCTTCATGTTGGCTTCTTCTGTCACAACACCTGGAAATAAAGAAAACACTCATAATGCAATGCAAATTTTAAAACAAACTAAAATGTAATTAGAGATTGCTGGATCCATGCTCCCCTCCCCCCCCCCCCCCCCCACCCCTGCCTCATTCATAAGCTTGCTAATCACAGGTCTCATTTTGGAATGACTGTAGTCAATAAAAATAGTCTGTCACCATGACCCAGATACTTCACCTGTTTAGCTACTTAAATTTCAGAACACATCTTTAGGTTAAGATAAATCTGTGCTTGAAGTTTCATTAAACTAAGTTTAATAGTCAAGAAATTAAACCCCAGACATGATTTTATAAGGATATATCAATGTCATCGAGATACTTGACCTAGTGACCCACTTTTGTTACATAACAGACCCTTATGCCAAGATGCATCTGTGTGTAAAATTTCATTAAGCTTAGTTAAAGGACAAGCGATTTATAGGCCAGACACGGCTAGCATATGGACAGCTGCAAGTACACATAATCCTCGACTTTGTGACCTACTTTTGTTACATGAAAATCTTTGGGTCAAGATATGTGTGTATGAAGTTTCATGAAACTAACTTAAGGAATAAAGGAATTACAGTCTGGACATGATTTTATCAGGATATGCCACTGGTGACCCAGATATTTGACCTAGTGACCTACTTTTGTTGCATGATACACCCTTATGCCCAGATGCACCTGTGTGTATAGTTTCATTGATCTCAGTTAAAGGACACGCGAAATATAGCCCAGACACAAAAGCAGGTATTGCAGTTTTATATATAGGCCTCACCATGACCCAGATACTTGACCTAGTAACCTACATGTACTTCTGTTCCGTAACACACCTTTCTGTCAAGATATGTGTGTGTAGGGAAGTTTCATGAACTAATTTAATGAGTAAAGGAACATTACAGTTCGGACACGATTTTACCAGGATACAAGTGACCCAGATATTTGACATAGTGACCTAGTTTTACTTCATGATACACCTTTGGGTCAAGATATACATAGATCTGTGTGAAGTTTCATAAAACTAAGTTTCAATTTTAAAAGGAATTATAGCCCAGACATGAATTTACAAAGATATGTCATTGTGATCCAGACACTTAAACTAGTTACCATATTTTATGCATGACACATCCTTGTGTTCAGATATGCATCTGTGTAAAGTTTCATAATTCTAAGTCACAGGAAAACAGAATTACAGCCTGGGACATGAAGTGTAATGTAGTTTTTCATAATTGTATCACCGTGACCCAGATACTTAACCTAGTGATCTAGTTTTGTTTGATGACACACCTTTAGGTCAAGAGAGATGTGTGTGTGAAGTTTCATGAAAACAGTAAAGGAATTATATCCCGGACACGATCCTACAAGGACATGTCACTTTCACCCACATACTTACCCTGGTGACCTACTTTTGGTACATGACACACCTTTATGTCCAGATGCACCTCTGTTTAAAGTTTTATTGATCTAAGTTAAAGGACAAGGGAATTATACCCCAGACATGAATAGCAGACAGATGCACACACGCATGGACAGAGAAAGCAATTACTACATGCCCCTCCTCTGGTAGGAGGGATTAACTGTGTGGGCGTACACACCCACGGACAGAAGAAGCGATAACCATATGCCCCTCCTCCAGTAGGAGGGGGGCATAAATATAAAGTACTTCTAACTGTGTGGACGATAGTTTATCTATGGCCATGCAGGTGTAATAAAGCATGTCAGATGTGTCACATGAAATTTTTTGACCAATGAATGAATCTGGATTTGTTTATATCCACCAGGTGTCTCCACCTACAATGGGTTACCATGGGGACAGGTACTTGTAGTGTCACCAACAGAGACATGCCTCATCGGGTTTTCTCAGATTGATGTGTGAAGAAAAATTAAAATAAAGCTGGCAATAATAGAGCATATCAGTTGGCCCACCACCTTCTTCCTTTGTGCCTGCTGGCATATCACATTTGGTTTCCACATACTTCTTGCCAAAATGAAAATGTGCACAAAAATTTATAAGAAATGTATGCTTTGAAAGTGTGCATAGCAGACAAGGCTCATCAATGTCATGCATGTAACTCAATTTGGACACCACTATAGAATACATGCCAACCTGCAATGGGAATTTCTGGACTTGTTTTCTACAATATCACTGAATATGACTCAGTACCTTATAAAATAATGCATTTTTGTGACAGGAAGGGTGCACACGGAATTAACCTCACATGGAGAACATGTTTGGGGATGCTGCACTGTCCTTGATTCAGCCTCAGCAAGACAGAGATACATTACCAACACCAAGCATGGTTCTGCACATACACTGCACCACAACTTACAAGCAGAAGTTGCTGTTTCACTTCGTCTGTGAAAAGACACTGATTTTGTTCTTGCAGTCAGTAGCCAGAAGGAAGTGCCATTGCTTGGTCATACAAACAATGTACTGAAACATTTGAACAGCAAAACGATGGGTCTGGATACCAAAATCTGGGGTTGATTTTGGCTGGTTGCCCCCATTATTTTTTGCCCCCACACTTTGGGGAAACCTGTAGGTCTTATATTGTTCTTTAACTCTTTGGTTGCCCTGACTGAAATTCTAGTTTCCCCAAGTGATAGGCCTTGCCTTAATGCCAAGCCCTGGGAATATCCAAACATATGGGTGAGCATCATAGCATGTGTGTATATGGTACATGGCAGTAAGTTTTCATGCAGAAAAAAAAAAGAAGATAATTTGAAAAACATGTTCCAAATCTACCTTGGACATGTTAGACATGTCTAGCGGTTAAAGCAGGGTTGGAATAAACTGGACTGTAAAATCCCTATTTTAGTTAACATAAAATTGTGCTTTGGCTACAAATGCTATTTTTTAGGGGTGGGGGTGGGGGGGTGAAACATTGATATTTATGGCTTGCAGCTGTGTCATATACAAAAGATAACTTGCAATAAGATGATAAAGCATAGCTTTGAATGGTCAGAATGCAGTCAAAGTAAAGACAAATCATAAACATTAATCCAATTTGCTTCTAAGTCACGAATGCACTCAAATGAGCGCACGTTTGACAAATAAGAATCATATGGTATACACTATGAAAGGAATAGACAAGTTATACTTTGCGTATGCACACAGGTTTTATTGGCTATTGAACATGAATAAAGGTGGTCACCATGGCAACAGTCCACAGAAACACTGAGTGATCTTGACATGCAGACTGAATTATTAGACAGTCCATAGTCTGTAGCTTTGTTCTGGTCTGAGACAGACAACCATACCCTGTGAACCTGTCAGAGATGCATATGGTTATCCTCTGATAGTAAACCAACAAATGAAGCAGTAAAGGTTATGTCTATGTATGCATGTATCAACAGGCAGGGAAGTCTTGTCCGTCCAAGGCACAGATATATTTTGAAAAGCCACCCAAAGTCATGTTACATGAAGATCTTCTGTGCTGGTTATTTATGCATTAATACATCCACAAAATATGACAACTATGGAAGCAGGTCCAATTTATAGACTGGCAAAATGATCATGAGCACTGGAGGCCTGCTTTCATACCCTGAATAACCACCAGGTGGCATTACAGGCTGGTCCCCTTCACTGTGTTCACAAAACTGCCTCCCTCCAGCCAGTGTTCTCTGTCCACAACATTGCAAGGACATGTAGTGAGCATGATGCTACTTGCAGCAGTAAACTAAAGCAATTCCTTTCAACTTTAAGGTATTTGTTTGACATACAATCAATAGCCCACACTTTACACACTACATCAAACAATCACATGTTCATAAAAGTTTTTGAAAGCATGGATATATAGTAGTGTCTGCTAGATAGACCACCATGTGACACTACATATCTTTTCAAAACTACTCACATAAGACATGTAAAACTCCTTATTTTATATTTCTTTGTTTTCGGGCATCTGCATTTTAAGACAATTTTGTTTCTGACAGTAGGGGTAGTCTCAAATAGAGTACCTACTTGTTTACAAACTTTGTATATTATTTCCAAGCATGGATCAACAGCATTCTAAAGCCATTTCCTGCTCAAATCATCCAAAATATCCAGATGCACAATTCTCTCTGCTCCACTGTTTTTTTTTCTCACCTAAACTACATTCAATTGTAAATTTTCTGAATGAGCCGTGTACATTAGCCCTGTCATGATAGCATGCCCCAGGTCAACTGCTTTCTTTGGCACAGGCTGGTTGCAATGTGCCCAACCCATCCCAAGGAAAGCTGCTGGCTGTTTCTAGCCAAGAAGGGGTTAATATATCACAATTATGGGACCTTTTCATTTATCAATTTCACACACACACACACATATAATATATATATATATATATATATATATATATTTATAATCAATAATTTACCAGAAGCATGCTACTTTCCCAAAAAGGTATGTATGCTCCCGAGGCCAGTTTTCGTGGTACCTCGGTACGCTAAGCGATTTTTAGTCAATGCCTGACTGCTCGGTGTGTTCACATTTCAATTTTTTTCAATATTGGGTGGTTTGTAAGCATAATTGATATTTTTCCAATGCTGTTTGGATTAAAATTAATTCTGATATCACCAGGATTGGGCACAAAGTCTGTACCATGAAAACTACAATGCCCTGAAAACTGGCTGAAGGATGATATGTACAATTTTCCCAGTTTTCTTCCCTAAAGCCCAAATTACCCTTACCAAAATGGCTCACACATAAAACAAACTGGCAGAAATTGTAGGTACAATAATTATACCTTCAATTAAGGAGGGTAGAGACTACCCTCCTTGCTTCAATTAAGTACAGTTACACTGTGTGGTGTTATGTCATGTCAGCATTGTCAAGGAACTAGAATAGCTTCAACTGGGATTTTACGTATATATACTACACATACATGAATAATGAAAACTGCTTTATTTTCATCTATTTCTTTTATTATTATTATTATTATTCAAATATATCCCAAAGTTCAAAACATATGTATTGAAAAATTCTGGGACAATTGAATTATTTTAAATTTGCCCTCTGAAAAAAGGCCTTTTTCCTCATGTATCTCATTAAACATGATGAACAGAGACCCTTTTCTGGACCATACTTGACAGCCCTGTTTTTTGGTTTTGCAAACTTAAGACCTTTTGGAAATTTGTCAAACTTAAAAAAGTGACTCTGAAAATATACTCTTATCTCCACAAAACATTTTATTTCATGGAAATCAAACCATATGTTATTGAGAATTCTTCAATAAAAATTGGTAGAGTCATGGCAAAAGCTGATCCAAGAAAACTGCAGTTTTATAACATCACTCACATCTCATGACATAAACCATTGTTAATCAAGTTGTTCTCACTACAGGGCTTAGAGCTTTATTGTGACAGAAGTATACACACAGAGCTATCCCTTTGATGTGTTTTCATCAGATTCAAGAGTTTGCAATCTTATCAAAATTTATTTTCTTTCAAGTGAGTCCTCCCTGATGTGAGCCAGTCAGTGGTTTTGCAGTGGTCCACAAGAAAGAGGTGGAGTGATAAAGCTGGAGTATTGCAAAGAAAACAATCTGGAAGCTCAATGTCACCAACACAGTAGCAGTCATACAGCAGTGACTGAATGGACAGTTGTGTCCACTGTTCTGTCTCCACAGCCTGTGTGGGCTACACAGGGTCTGTTCTGTCTCCCGGATCTCCAGCCCATTGTTCTCCTCAGTCAATGAGCAGCTTGATCAAATTTCATTGGGCCCAGACCTGTGTTTGACTGACAGCACACTATACTCATTTAAATGCTGTTGTACACACAGGGTCATGTGGATCCTTGACTAGAAGGTAATATTTTTTTTTTCTTTTACACTGGTTGACCTTTAACCAGTATGTTCAGTTTCCAAATTAGGAATTTGAACAGTTCAAACATTTGTTTGAAATTCAGAGTTACGTGGTAACGAGAATGAAACTAGGCCTATGGCCTAGAATACGCATGTGCATAGACGTGCACAACGTAGCAACGTAATTGTTACCCCTCACTATAAATATGGAAGCATTTTCAAATCCCAACCAGTGCCTGATGAGACCTATCTATTACTAACTACTGAAGCACCAAAATGTAACCAGCCACAACTTGCAAAGGGCAAACCAAAGAAATAGAAATGTGATGAAACAATGTGACTCAAATGACTGACAGTAATAAAAACAGAGCAATGCATTTTAACCTGCATGTACATGTAAAAATAAAAAGTTAGATACAGGGCTGGTATTTCTGTATTAATGCATGTTAAATTATATTTTGTTCTTTAGTTTAATACATGTATCCAGAACTGCAAATTGCTACTTTTCACTGAAGTGGGCCTTATCCTAGTACTTCTGCTAATATACATACCAGTATATTCTTGATCTGGTATTTAATTTGTTTCATTTTCTTTACATAAAATGAAATTTACATGTACAACATTTGTTACATTCTTTTCTTTCAAGAGACCCCTCTCACTATGTTCAGGCAATGTTCCATCAAAATCAGCTAAGCTAGCGATACAAAAATGTTGATTTTATCAAGTGTACACTTTCAGGGGGGGAGGGGCTCCCCCCAAAAATGTAACTTTTGTACACTTGTGAAAATGTCTAAAATTATGGACAGCCCCTTAGTGTATGGACCACTTTACACTGAGCTGCTGCAATACAAAAGAAGAAACATGACACTGACATTTACTCATTTCTTGCAACTTGTCAAAACAGTGATCAAGAGCCTCAGAGAAGGTTCTTGTTTGAGAACCTTCTGTTACAGACTTTACTTCTTGCACAGGTTCAACATGGCCAACTGCTCCACCATCAAAATTTTGCTGAAGAACAGGGCAAGTACTTTCTGTCTGTATGCACACATTGCTCCTGACTTTTGGCATTAGGCCTTTGTCTGCTTCACAGACATGTTTTGGAGGACAATAAGCAAAAATGGAACTGTCTGGACTTGAATAACCATATGCATCACAACAGTTGCTATTAATTTCCTGACAAGATGTCCCATCTTCACTGGTACTTGCAGCAGTTTCAACCTTGTCCCACACATGATCTAAATCTCTTTTAAGTACACCTAACTGCACTCTACATTCCTCTTGAACAACTCCTAACTCTTGTAGTTGTGAACCTAAATCTTGTGCCATCCCTCTAAAAGTACATTTATTTGCTTCTGTTAGGACTGTTACACTATCTGTCAGTTTTAAGAGACACTCCTCATGTTGAGACACAGCACTTTCTATTCTGTAAATTCTTTCAAAGATTTTACCACAAGTATCTTTTATCACCAGCTTTATCAGCTCCAAAACATTGTCAACCTGTTCTTTCATCCATTTCTCTGTCTCCTCAGTCTCCCGTTTCTTCCCCTCTCTTATCCAGTTCTCAAGGTCATCACCTTCTTTTTTTATTTCATTTCTTGTCTGTTTCACCAACTCCCTCCTTGTTTGATCAATAAAGTCAATGACCTCTTGTTTTGTAAAATACTGGCTAAACATGTTTTTTGGCAGTGGAGTAAACATCAAATACAATATTGATACCTAAACCTGTGGTCAAAAGTACACACATCCAACACAAGATCAACACTTCTGTCATTCCAGTGATGGAAGCAGATGCAACAACTTATCGTTGAGTAATATAAACTATCTCACATTAGTGAGCCTACATGTATGCTTTTATCAGCCATAAAATATCTCACAGTAGCGAGCCTACATGTATGCTTTTATCAGCCATGTCACCTGCAATAATCAAAAACATAATATCTGTAGTGTTTACACTGAATATATGAAATTATCCTGCAAGCAAAATTTCATTTCAAAATTGCGGGTTCAGCTTGTTTTGTTGCTCACAAAACTGGACAATTGCATTGGGCATAAAGTGTCACTAAATGTTTGCTAGATGTATAGATATTGATGCAGTGTCATCCTCATTATGCACTTCACAGTTGTAAACATTTTAAACACAGCACAATTTAACAGTTCTTCACAATGGTGATGTGCACTGAACTAAACAATGAAAGGCTGAGTAACAACAATCACTCGAAACCAGGACATGTTACGATGTACCGGTAGTCCAACATCAGATGCAAAAGTCAATAGATAGGTAAACATTATGAATGTCATCTGCCTTGCTACCCTCCTTGATCATGTCAATAGCATGTGGGCTTACCTGCCTGGTGGCTGCAAAATACTGTGATAGAAAATATCAGTCACAGAAGCTAGTTTTCAGTCATCATTGCATCATAGGAATGCATCATCTCACGATACAATTCACAAATAAAATATCCTTATAATACAATGTAATATATACTCAATCCTGCTGATGTTCCAAGTACATAGCCATGCTAAATTTGTTGAATTACACTTCACACTCCCACCCTTGGGTTGCACATTAAACTTGATAAGATGAGAACACAAGATGAAATGTAGAGTATGGACTCAGCACTCTATCATCTACCACAGCATCCTACTTCTATATTTCGTGAGCTACTTGTTCTGTTCACATTGGAATATGTCCTGTAGACAGATATCACAGCAGATGAATTACATGTAAACTTGGTACAACGACAAGTTGGCCAGACTGGTGGTTAATGAATATGAGTAGAGCTGGCGCCTGATCAGATACAGTCCACCAAAATACCGAGTGAACAAAAACTGATGATATTATCCTGATGGAAAGTCCATGTCTTCTTTTGGTCCAGCAAAAATATTTGTTGTGCCGGGTGCAAATCCTGCACGCCTCCCTGTGACATGTAATCCCTTGTCATGCATTGCTGCTGACCACCAGATCAAAGTCTCAGGAATGCATGAGCCACCTCACCACATGTTGTCCAACAGTAAGTCATACCGTCCATTGATCTCACAACATAAGCCACAGCCAAATCTGTTTTGTTTGGAAAAAGTAGGTAGGCATCCACCTTAGCCTACGCTTAGATAGCGTCAGAGGCTGTTACTGGAGGGTTGAAGACGCTATGATCACAATGGATCCTTTTGTCCTGTTTATGTCTGGCTAACTGTGACACTAACTTGAACACTAGGATCACAAATATTTTGATACATCCACAAAGCAAAAGGGGATTTCCCTCAAGTATGCCATGAATGATGTATGATCATATTTAATGCCAATGAGTCACACTGAAACCTAGCAAATGGCAGGGCAAAACTTTAGCCATACTTGTCGCCAATGTATTGCCAAGATATATTTGGGTGAATTGACCAATTTCAGGAAATACAAATTGATCAATAAATATTTTGTGACGAAGGTGGAAGCCACAGCTTCACTCCACTCAACTTGTCTTGAGTCTCAACTTCAAGCCTCAATTGAAAAGGTATGAGCGATAAAAGAGTCACACCAAAAACTTGCAGGAAATAAGACAAACTGCGCTTAATTATGTTGACATTTGTCATTAGAAACGAATACTTACCTGTGAACTGCTTTTTCGTACTATGAAGTCTTTTTAAATACTTGATAATAGCCATTTATCGTCAGGATTTGTACCTCTGTTTGCCTTATGCAGGGCGCCATTTCGCACAGTGGCATTACTTCGCGGATCTTATTTATCGCAATAATTTTTAAAAGAAACGCTAGAGAGCGCTGCCAGGCAGACTTGAATGAAGCTAGCAGACATGAAGTAACATCCAGTATCTAAAGCTCATCTGGCTCCCTAAACGTGCATCTATCTATCTATCTATCTATCTATCTATCTATCTATCTATCTATCTATCTGTCTGTCTGTCTGTCTGTCTGTCTGTCTGTCTGTCTGTCTGTCTGTCTGTCTGTCTGTCTGTCTGTCTATCTATCTATCTATCTATCTGTCTGTCTGTCTGTCTGTCTGTCTGTCTGTCTGTCTGTCTGTCTGTCTGTCTGTCTGTCTGTCTACCTATCTATCTATCTATCTATCTATCTATCTATCTATGCCAAACCTGGATGTCCCCGTTCCTAAATTTTGGACCTTTTCTCGATACTGGCTTATCACACTCTAAAGTTACATATTCCTTGAAGCATGTGCCTACATGCGTGCTATATCACGTAATGCATATATATATATATATACATTTACTTGTGTTTGCAATATGTCTTGTCAGGTCGGGGATTATTTTATAAGTACATGCTAAGTTATAAATTGAATGAAATATTGGCCTTTTATATCTTAACTTATTTCTCATTATTGACATTAGAATTTTTACAGACCGAATACTCCCACATATATTGTACGATATTATCATATTACCATGTGTTTAAACAGCTGTCAGGCGAATATGCAATCTGAAATAAATCAACAAGACATTCAAAGCGTCACATGCTGATGCTGAAAAAGTTTTCACAATATAAGGACATGACAGATACAATAAAAATACACTTTTTGAATTTAAATGCTTTAGTTTTTTCTCGGTATTTCCATTCTTTCTTTTTTTTTAAATTCTTTCTATGTGCTTTGCTTCTTTTTTTCGTTTATTCTTTTAGTGTTTTCATTGTCATATTTGTTGATTATCGATTAAAATTGTTTCTTAACGGCAATGTTCCAGTCAGACCGACATACAAACAATGCTGCCTCAGTGAAAGTGACGCTATTATAAATGTGGACCTGGAGTTGTTCTAAACATATTCAAAAGGTCCAATATTGGATAAATAAGGTTAAAAGGGTTCAGTATTGCTGAATTAAGTTTCGACATAAAACGTAAAGGTCCAATATCAAAGAACCAAGTTTTGACACAGCAAATACTGAATATAAAACAGCTCTTTTTCATTCCTTCAATAAAGAAAGGTACTCGTTCTGTTCTGTCTCATGATCAAAGAGCATTTCTGAAGCTGGGTTTGATGTTTTAACTAAAGGGCAATATATGAAATAAAAGTCAAAGAAAAAAAAACAGCTGAAAACTAGAAAAGATGATTTGCTGCATAGCAAATCAGTGTGTGTGTGTGTGTGTGTGTGCGTGCGTGTGTGTGTGTGTGTGTGTGTGTGTGTGTGTGTTCAAAGCATGTTGGTATGACAATGTACAACCAGTCCATAGCACAGGAGTAGAAGTTGGAATGGCATCTCTATCTATCTTAGTTTTGAAGTTATTCAAGATTTGAAATTTGTTGTTCACCATTACACATCTAATATTTTTTTTTAATTGTAGCAATTTAAATTATGCTAAGTAGCACCATTAGAAATTTTAAATCTTGAATAACTTCCAAGCTATAATAGACAGAGATGCCATTCCAACTTCTACTCCTGTGTTATGGAATAGTTGTACATTACCATACAAATATGCTTTGAAGACACACACACTGATTTGCTATGCAGCAAATCATCTTTTCTACTTTTTAGATTGCTTTGGAACGATAGAGTAATCATCCTGAGTATCAAGAGGCTGTGTTGTTTCACTTTTAACACTTTTGTGGTTTTGCCAGATAAGTGGAAGTCGATTTTGAGAATGTTTGTATGTGCAAGGACCCTCTATCAGAGAGTCCTTGGTATGTGTGGATTTTCTATTTTATATCTCCTCTCTCTGTCTGTTTATTACGAGTGGGTGTTCGGTGTGTTGGCCTTGGTTGTGAGGTAGTTAAGTGTTCAATAGTCAACCTACCATACATATGTTGCATTGATAATCTTCCTAGCTGCAGTTAAATAAATTTCTGTCCTTATCAAACATGTTGCCAGTTTCCCGGCCTCCACTGAATAAACAAGCGAGTAAGCTGAGCTAAACGTTCCCCCAGTAAATAGGAGGGGTGACAAAAGTCAAGCAGATTTGTGGACTCTATAACACATACTATACTCTGTATTTCATTCCTTTTTTTTTTTTTTTTTTTTTTTTTTTTTGCAAGAGGAATGCCTGTTTTCCAATGCCTTAATAAAATATGTTTAAACCGACTCTATAATCATGTTTCCACGTGATTTCTGCTCACTCCATTAAAAAGGGTGATTCCGATGCTAATCCCTTTGAACTCTGACCGACATACATTTTTGGTGCAAAATTAGGCCTATGGTAATGAGTCACCTGTTGAATAATCCTATCAACTGTGAAAACAGGTAGGGTTTGACTGTAAATGATTATCTAAAAAACACCATCAATGACAATGTTTTAATACTACCATGAAATAGATTGACTCAGTGGAACTTGCATGTACATTGACACCGGGATTTTTTTTTTTACTTGCATAAAATTAAATATGATCATATAATAAGCTTCATGGTACATAAACTCACATAGGGTCAGGAGTATTTGCGATATCATATCTTTGACAGAGACATATTCCAATAAGGGCATAAAACTTGACACACAAGGATATGATTTCTTTCAAGTTTATAGATCTAGCTTGTCACGTAATTAAAAGCACGAAAAGACTGAGGTATCATAGTTTTTGTGAAACAACACACATTTTGCGAGCGAAATTGAAAAAAAAATCATATTGGAGCACCTTTATGGAGTGGTAAATCTGCCGCCCCCCCCCCCCGCAACTCAGCGTAGGATTTCAATGCAAGAACTGGGGAATTGAAAAAAAAAACTCCCATAGCACATTTGATGACAATGTGTTCAGCTTTGAAGAGATACATGTAGAGGTTTAAATGAGAAAAACAGGAATCAGAAAATTTCGTTAACCGGCAAAAAGCTTGTCGAGTTATGCAAAAATTTCAAATTTAGTTAAATTAATGGCAGAGTAGTTGGGGGACGTGTGTTAGTTTAAACATATTTATTTCAACTGGATGAACTAATAGTACAATAAAACTGACTAATCAAGAGGATCTCCAGGACAAAGAAAAAGACACACAAAGTATATACAAGACACACAATAAACGATACAATACGAGGATAAAATATGATACATTTCGCTGCAAATGATGGCATATTTTTGCTCAACGCTACGGAAATAATAGTCATAATAATAATAATAATAGTCATAATAATAATAATAATAATAATAATAATAATAATAATAATAATAATAATAATAATAATAATAATAATAATAATAATAATAATAATAATAATAATAATAATAATAATAATAATAATAATAATAATAATAGAAGAGCGGGAATAAATCATACATGGAGATACGGTATAGCTTGTGGTAGGTCCCGGGAGCAAATGGAATAGGAATTAAAAGTGAAATCTACGAGTTTGAATAATGTATAAATGGACAGCTTCAAATATAGATTCATTTATTTCAATAGGTAAATCCGGGTTTTCTTTTAGAAAGTATGACATTAGTATATCACTAGCAAGATGTGTGATAAGGGTGGGGTTTACTCCCGGGGCCAAAAGATGACACACAGTGTTCAATAATTTCAGTCTGTATTCAGCATAGTGGGGGCAAGCAAGGAAATAACGCAATGTATCTTCCCGAGGGGCATTACAAGTACAACCGGGAGATGGGACAATATTGAACCTAAAGAGATGTGCATTTAGTCTGGAGTGGCCAAGCCGCAGTTGCGTTTGACAGATTTGCGGAAAACGCTTCCCATACGATAAGTAATCAGGCTGAAAACCAACAGACAATAAAGTGTTTTCCAAAGAGGATTTAAATATATCGAGAGAGGCTGACTGTCTGATGTCATGTGGGAGGTCGTTCCAAAAAAGTTTAATACATGAGGGAAGAAAAGACTCACGATAGCGCTTGGTACCTAGTTGTACTTCTCTAATTTGGCGTCTGTTTCTAAGATTTAAGTTAGTGTTACGTAATATATCATTAGGGATTAAATCACAAAGATATTGAGGGGTCATGGAGTGAAACATTTTGCAGAATAGCACTAATTTTTTTATATTTGAGGCGATCGGACAGAGTTTGCCAACCAAGCTCACTAAGGAGAAGGTGACGGGGTATGGCGAAGTGCGCCCGTGCAAATTCTAGCAGCTTCATATTGGATAGTTTCAATGGAATCAGACAGACCAGTGGTGCAATTAGCAGACAGGACACTTCCATACTCAAGTATCGGTCTCATCATGGTTGTGTAAAGTTTAATTAGGGTTTTACGGGATAGCTTGTATTTAAGGCGACGGAGAAGGGAGAGGCGCTGGTTACATTTACTGATAATGCGGGTAATATGTGCATGCCATGATAAATTACTAGACAGAGTAATACCTAAGTGAGTATGTTGGTGAGCTTCAGGAATGGGTGTATCTCCTAGATACAATGTCGGGTGGTCTCGTTTGTTTTTCTTACAGGAAAAGAGGAGTGAGATAGATTTCAAAGCATTAAAGGAGACACGCCATAATTTGCCCCATGAATGTACTTCACCAAGATCAGTATTCATTCTTTCAGCAGATGTAATTGGGTTATTAACTATTTCGAGAATAGTAGTGTCGTCCACAAATAATTTAATGTCGCACACTATATTATCAGTGATGTCATTAATATATATTAAAAAGAGCAGTGGGCCCAGAATGGACCCTTGAGGAACACCAGCCTCAACTGGAAGCCATGATGAGGTCTGGCCACAGATGGTGACCCGCTGAAGACGATTTGATAAATAACTTTTGATGAAATTGACTAAATGGTCAGAGAAACCTAGTTGCCTCATCTTAAAGAGGAGACCATCGTGCCATACTTTATCGAACGCTTTCGAAATGTCAAGAAAAAACATTCGTGCTTCATTTCTGACTTCGAGACCATTGTAAATGTCATGTAAGATGGACACTAATTGATTTACTGTTGAATCATTTTTCTTGAACCCAGAGTTTTTTGCAGTTAGCAGGTCATTTCGGGTTAGATATTCATAAAATTCATTAAAGATAAGACGTTTAAAAACTTTGGATACATTACAGAGAAGAGATATGGGACGGTAATTTTCTTTGGCTTGTTTATTATTCTTTTTGAAAACGGGACATACATTCGATAATTTCCAAGAGGCCCGAAACTGTGAATGTTGTAAGTAAGCATTGAACAGGAGCGAGAGAGGACGGAAGATGCTAGAGGCCGTATTTTTTAAAAGAATATTTCCTATGCCATCTGGTCCAGAGGCCGAGCTGGTTTTTAGTAAGCGTAGGACTTTTTCAACATTGTTAGCATCGATCAGTACAGTTTTGAGGCAAGCTTCAGTACTGAGCGTCAGAACAGGTAAGGGGACAGAATCATCTTGGGGAGCAAGTGTACACTGTTTGGCAAAGTAACTGTTCAAAATCTCACATTTCTTTATATTGCTAGAGATCACAGTACCATCGTTGATTAGAGGTAGTATGGTCAGGTGAAGTTAAGATCCAAGAATTGATTTGCTAAGACTCCACCATTTTTTCGGATCTATATCTATCGAATCGAGATCTGATCTAAGTTTATCAAAATAGTGACGCATGGACTTTTTGATGAGATTTACAATAAGATGGCACATTTTACATGGATTACTTGTGCTTTTAATAGCACAAGTAATCCTTGGCTTGTCTTTCGGTCTGACCAATACATTTTTACAGGGAATAAATTGTTTGCAAGTGTCGAGGAAAAGTTGGACCAAAAGGAAGCTGAATAATCAACTGAGTCGAATACGGAAAGTCCTGTACCCCACGGGGCTTCATGCAAAGTTTTGTTCAATTCATTGAAGTCTGCGCGTTTGTAGTCCCAAATTGTACGTCTGTAAGGCCTGTCAGATGAATTTGATAAAGAGAACGAGCAAAAGATCACAGAATGATGAGAAGTTGAGACAGGTGGTAGAACCCCACGATTGAAAATGAAAACCAGGAGAATCAGTGAACATGAGATCAAGAAGGCTCTGGGAGTACTCAGTTGAACGGGTAGGACTGTTAATAAGTTGTAGCAGGTTATAATGTGCTGCAAGATCATATAAGCGCTGTGTGTTGTACCTTTACCTGCCATCAATGGAATTTGGAGCAGTGTGGCGCATTATGGCATAGTTGACAGGGAATTATTAACTTCAGTTGAGTGGTTTCGTGTGCATGACTTTTGTGGTTTGCTCCCCAACCACTGCAAGATTTCCATGGGCTTGAGTGTAAATCACAACATAGATGCAAAGCCAATAAAACCGAATTCTCTCCCTGCAGGTTACAATTGGAATGAAAGCTTAACAAGTGCTTTTATGACTGTAATAAAACAGCCAAGAGTTCAGAGTAGACTGCAAAAACTTTAAAGGCGACGGAAGTAAAAATAGGTATGACAATATATTGATATAGAGGCTGAAGAATTCAGCCAGATCATTTTATACAATGCAGATATTTCACTCTCTCGGTGCAAGCAGAGAAGAAGAAAGGAAAATTCACAAAAATGGGACAACAAAGAGTGTGGTCAATTAGGTAAAGATGTAAAATATTTCGGTAAAATGCTGCATTAATAGGACCCCAATATCAGAAGACTGTTCTATACAACAAATAAAACTTGCAAAAAAGTGTTCAAAGCAAATGAGAGAAAGCATAAACAGGAAATTAAATTGGATCAAAATTGGAAAATTTGACAATAAAACCCCAAAGCATGCATGAAATTATTAGGTACATCCAGACAAGGAGATGATACTAATAAAAGTAAATGTAATGTAGAGCCAAAAGATTTAACAGAATATAATATGGGACTCTTGCAAACCACAGATGACGGTGCGGGTATATATGATGATGAGGATGATTCTGACAAATAATGGCAGGTATAAAATATGGGAATATTTCACATATTTTACAGAAAGACTTTTCAGAAACAAAATAAGTAGAGCAATATAGGAATTAAAGAATAATAAAGTATGTGGTGAACAGATGGTATGTCATGAGATGTTGAAAACCGCGCAAGGAGTATAGAATAATGGGTACATGTATATAGTAAGTTTATTGAATGAAGGTAATAGTACAGACCCTCAAAACTGTAGAGGTATCACTATTAACAATCCCATTGGAAAGGTATATTATGTAACACTATTATTTAGGCATTTGGACATTTTTTTTTAGAAGAGAACAAAAATGACAGATAATCAAAATAGCTAGGATTCAGAAAGAAAGCTCGCACAGTGGACCACATCTTTATAAAGAAGAATGTTATTGATGAATATATGAAAACAAAAAAAAGCTACCAGTATATGCTTGCTTTGTGGACCTCCAAAAACCCCAAATATATGCGAGTGAGGAGTAAGGGCATAAAGTACAAGATATTAAAAAGTGAGATCAGAGGGAGATGTTTTCATATTTTGGAAAACATATGTATGTCGATTGAAACGCATTACGATTGAAGATATGGTTTCAGACAATTTCAAAACAAATATTGGTCCTAAACAAGGTGATATCATGAGTCCTACTCTTTTTAATTTATAATCAAATTATTTACCACAACAACTGGACAGAGATGAAGATATCCTAATTTTGGATACAAAGATAATAAATTTGTTATTATATGCAGACAAGTTGGCCCTGCTATTATCATCTCCAAAGGGCCTGCAACATAATATATAGGCCTGATACTGATAGACTGTAGGAGTATTGTAAAATGGAAATTGAGAATAAATGCAGAAAAAAAATCACAGTTTTTGGCAAAAAAAAACAAAAACAAAAACAAACAAACAAACAAAAAAAAAAAAAAATCAAAATAACAAAAAACAAAAACAAAACCACCACCCCCCAAAAAACAGACACAATGTGGATCCAACTTTTACTTCGATGGAAAAGAATTGGAGAAGGTAGAAGAATTTTAATATCGAGGAATTATCCTGAAATCTGATTGAAAAATGACAGTGGCAAGAGCAAATGTGTATAAAACAAGCATCTAGAGCTCTGTTCAAACTAATGGACTGCATCAAACAAGTAAACATAAATCCAATACTCGCTTGCAATTTTTTGACCCACTGACTGAAACGAAATTTTTGTATTGGTCAGAGATGTGGGGATATGAAAAAAATAAGTAACAATAACAGAATCATATACATGTATCGGATAAGTTTTACAAGAAACATCAAGTTAAACAGTTGCACATAAAATTTTGTTAATTCATATCAGGCATCAACAAAAAAGGTAACAAGTATAGTAGAGTCATGGCCATGGTGGTAATAGCAAGGGACCCCCTCAGTATGAAAATAATTACACCAATGACCAAATATTACAGATACAAGAATACATCAAAGAGTGAATTATTGAAGAAACTTTGGTAATATCACGTCAACTAGTCAGTGAAAATAAAGAATCACGGATAGGTTGCGCAGACACATGTTCTAAGACAATTTATAAAAACAGGCAAAATATCTCGAGGGAACAGATGTCAATATTCAGAACAAATTTAAAGGAAATTATGTAAGCTTTTGGTTGAAGAAAATCGGTGTGGACATACAAGAGAGGAAGCCAAGCTCAGCACCGACAGAAAAATTAAGAGCAATTTTATATATGAAAATTACTTGAATGATGTTTTCCGAAGTGAATACAGAGTGACACTAAGTAAATCCAGGATAAGTGCACATACCTTAGCGATTGAGAGAGAGAGAGAGAGAGAGAGAGAGAGAGAGAGAGAGAGAGAGAGAGAGAGAGAGAGAGAGAAAGAGAGAGTACTGTAAAAGGACTCTTCATTTACAACTGTTAGAAAGTGAAATACAATTTATGAATGAATGTCCAGAACTGAAACAGGAGAGGAATGGAACTATGGGACTTTATAATTATATCCAATATAAGTGGAAATTTTAAATAAATGGCCAATCAACAAAAATTATTTACCAGATGACTTGTGATTGAGGGATGATACAAGAGGTGGCCAAATTTGTATTTCCTGGTTTCAAGGAAAAAACACACAAAACAATGCCCCCCACCGAAAAAAAGCAAACAACAAACAAAAACAAACAAACAAACAAACAAACAAACAAACAAACAAACAAACAAACAAACAAACCCCCCAGCATTATCATGCAGCAACACTGCTCCCTTCCACCAATTATAATCGGAAAAGTGTTTTCGTTATTATGAAAACCATACAAGGTATACATACGTGCAGGTGGACGTTGTTTCTTGATGTTTACCTTTCTCTTCCGTACAAACTTTTTTCATGCATACCTAATTAAGTCTGTTTTTTTTTCTTCTCCTCTATTTCTTGCCAGCTCAACCAGGGTAACAATAACTGTATTTCATTTGTTTATATATATATATATATATATATATATATATATATATATATATATATATATATATATATATATATGTATATATATATATACACACACACACACACACACACACATACATACATACATACATACACATACTTCGCACCACAGAGGGCGTGACTGCATAAATAAAGCTTTGTATCTTTGACTTTGATGTTGTGTTTGCAGTGAAACTATTAGTCATAGTGAAAGATTAGCACTATATCTTTTCAGTTTATTCAGTCTAAAGTTATGATGCATATTTCAGGTAATGTCGAGACACACGTTCATGGCGCGACTTCAGGCTGTCGTGTGGCAGGGAACCACCCTATATGATGTGCATCACTTGTCACTGACTGCCATTTTTGTCTGCTGCTTCAACCTAGTAGGATTTATCGTTCCGTTGTAATCGTTGTTTGGAAACGGTGCTGCCCATGGCCGGGGGCGAGCGATTTGGTTCTGTTTTCTGAAAGCATAATATTCTAAATCGAAATTTCAGTGTTAAAAAGTACTACGTCGTCTTTAATTTAAAACATTCTCTTATTTTATTCTGTATGGAACAAACAGCTCCGAGACGCGGCAAAAGTTGAAATACAAGCCCGGGCAGGCAATGGCAAGGTGGTTTTGGATCGGCTCTGCATGGCTGGCTGAGAAGCGAGATGCTTGCTTGGTCCGTGCTCGTCACCTGTGAGTGACTTAGACGGCAGTGGACAATGCACATCATTCCATTTACATCCACAGGGGATGTCAGGATCGCCAGGTGACCAATGTGGATAAAACTAGCAGTAAGTTTTCCTCTGACTGTGATACAAGTGTAAATCTTCGAGTCGGTCGCAGTGGTGGCTGGTGCACATGTGTTAACTGAGTGTAGACCTACATCAACCATGTAAATAATTACAGTACTACATTTCCGACACACACAATGTCAATGGCAGTAAGACAGCTGTCTGTTTGAAATCATGGTTTGACTTTTCAGATGTTGAATTCTCCATGCAAGGGATTTCCATCTAAATTGCATTCTAATTTAGATACCTATATATAATATACATACAAATAGCAATTAGGACGTTGTTTGGCTAAAGGGTGGAACGGATTACTCATCACAAGTAAGGTTGTACAAAATTGATTTTTGTTTATCACATGCATATGGTGTCCAACAGGCTGCACAATAAAATCCAATCAGACCAGCTGTGATAAACTATTTTCACAAACACTACTGTATTTGTGTCTATGGCCTTGATATTTTAACCCCAGTTTTGTTTTAATTTTTTAAGTGTTATGCTTTTTTTGTTTGATAATATTCATAATAACAGTAATGTGAAAATGGGACAAAGACATAAAACATGAACAAGACCTTGAAAAGATAGCATGTTAAAGTTCAACCAACCTTTAATTTATTAAACACAATTCCAGCAAATGTTACTGTGAAACTCCAGCAAATTATGTTACTGTCAATACTGAACAATTTCACAGGAGTCCACATAAACACTGGCTCACAGACCTTTGTGGGAGGGACTGAGGGAGAGTGGGCAGGTGTTGGGTGGTGTAGGATCACCAAGGTCCTTGTTTTCCCCTAGATGGCCAGTAAAAATTAAAAATACACATGTGAAAGGGTACTCTCTTATATAGCAGAAAAAAAATCAGCATATTACATATGTGAAATAGTTTTACACTATGTGCTAAATTGATGTTACATGTATCTATTTATTAACTCTTTCAGTGCCAAGCATGCCTAAAGTCAACTAAAGTCAAATTGGGTTAAATCATCATGAGGATCTCAGATTTGTATTCCTCATAAAAAGACTTTTCATTCAAGTACCTGTTATGCCTATAGTTCCAGAGAAAATATCCCAGGTCAACAGCTTTTCTCAGCGTGCATTGGGCGCGCCGAGAAAAGCTGTTGACTCAGTCCAAAATTTGGCACTTAAAGAGTAATACACAGTGTTATAAAGAAAAACAAAAAAACGGAGCATCGGTTTTAATCCATATTCCTCAGTTGTATTACTTCCTACTGCCCGAGCATGGTTCCTTGGTTTTTCCCGAGACTGCCTAGACAGCTTAATTTCTCTTCTCAACTTTTGAATTGAGCAGTCACTTCTTTCCAAGATGGGCCCCATTATTCTGATAATGACTGTGTCATGTGTTCCAGATTGTAAACTACGTACTGTGCTTCATATTCATGTGACATTTCAAGAAAGCTGCTTTATTAAAAAAAGAAAATTGAATATTGGCATTGGGCATGGTAATTTTTTTTTTTTTTTCAATTTCCAAGGGACACATTGTTGAGATTGCTTTGTCGTCTTCACAGGTCAACAGTTCGGCCCTTCAGACTCCTCCAGCCCTTCTCCAACAAGGCTATGTGCAGAATGAATTTTATGAAAAAATAATAATGATATTAAACAACACGCATATATATACCTATCATAAGAGACACCAGATTAACCCTTAGTTTGCTAAACTTTCACGCCAAAGAGACATTTTCTCAGTTTTATATTTCTCTACAACACATTTGTTTAATGAATTTTCCCTACTGACCTGTGACCTACTTCAATAGCAGTATTTCTGCTAGAATTTTTTTCAGAGGGTCCCAGTCTGAAAGAGAATCAAACTTTTAGCTGTATTTTGCAAAATTAACAAAGAAAATATAGAAAATTGAGACCCTTTGAATTTTGCTGAGGGGGTATTTGATGTTAATATACCCCCATTTGGAGGTTAATGGAAACCTTGGATAGGGGTCAAGCTTCACTCATAATGCTCAGTTGAAATGTAGCATATTCTAGTGATAGAATTTTTTTCAGGAGACTAATCAATTTTGTATCAGTATCCTCACTTATTCTCTGAATTTGGTTTAAACAAATTTTATTGAAAAACAATCGGCGGACAGGCTTACCAGCCTATATTAGGGCCTCTTGTGAATTTGACGGGTATATAGTGCTTGTATGAATTTTATTTTCCCAAAGTACTGTTAATATAATGATTTTTATCCTCATGTGGAGTGTGGTGTTTGTTGGCTGCTTCTCCTCGGGCCAAACCAGTAACTGGTTTTAGTCTCAGATTCCACTCGGGGTACCAGAGGCAGTCCTTAGGGGTCATGCCAGCTGTCCCACCAGGCAGTGTTGCAAGGCAGCGACCACATGATGTGATATAGACAGGACTCATGTTTTCAGCTTCAAATATATTTTAAAACTTAAGTGTTTTCTGTGTTTCTATTTTCTTATATAGTTTTTTAGCTCTGCTAACCTAAGGTCGCAGAGCTTATAGCATCACTGGTGTCTGTCTGTCCGTCCATCCTTAAACTTTTGGCTTGTGAGCACGATACTGTCCACAGTTTTCAAGTTAGCCCAATATAACTTTCAGGACTTATAGGGCGTATGAGAATAGATCTAGGTTCATTTCGATATTTGTGGTGCCACCTACAAAATTATGTTATATAGGGATCAAAATATGAAAATCTTGTGAACACTCTAGCATCTTTAATTTTTGGTGGATCTTCACCAAATGTGGTGGGATTGTAGAGGAGATCAGTCTGATTTGTTAATGATACTAGTGGGGCCACCTATAATTTGATGGAAATTATGAGCCAAAATGTGTTTTACGATATAAAATTTGATATTTGGAAAAGAAATTAGATTAGACTTGCCAAATTTATAGGATAAATAGACCATGGCCAAAGGTAGAATGTTATGTAATATCAGTCACCTTGACTCATTTTTGTTAGGTCACCATGCCTGTAAAGTTGGAAAGGTGATTTTGTAATGGCAGAGTGTAGCTTGGACAACAATAGCAAAGATAATTGAGCCTCCAGATTAAAATTGCACATGATTACACAATACATAAAACTGTACTTGGTGACTTATTTTTGGGTCACTGTTCATTTCGATATTGGTGGTGCCACCTACAATATTATGCATTATCGGGGTCAATATATGAAAATCTTGACAACACTGTAACATTTTTAATTTATGGCAGATCTTCACCAAATTTGGTGGTATTGTGGGGAGGTCAAAGTCTAAGTTGCTAATTATTATTAATGGTACTAGTGGCCCCACCTATAATCTGACGGAAATTTTGAGCCAAAATGTGTTTTAAGATATGAAATTCCATATCTTGAAAAGTAGTTGGATAAATTACACTTGCCAAATTTATAGGATATATAGACAATGTCCAAAGCTAGAAGTTTATGTAATATCAGTGACCTTGACCTATTTTGTGAGGTCACGATGACTGTAAAGTTGAAAGAGGTGATTTTGTAATGGCATGGTGTCGCTTGGACATCAATGGCAATGTCAGCACAGCACCAGGCAGGCCTATGGGCCTGTTGTATTAAATAATCTGGGGGACCTTGATCTTCTGTCCCAAGGTCATTGACAACTTAAAGTTAAGGACTCACTCATTGTTGTTTTGGCACATGCAACAATATCCAGCACAGGAATAGCACAAATAAGCTATGATTACATGTGGAGCCAAGTGCCATCTAGTGGAATTTTTATACATTAAATGTACATAAGCTTTATATGTTCAGAAGCCACTTGAGGACTCACAACTTTGAAATGAACAGGTGCAATATAGTCATGGTGTCAGCAGAGCATTAGGCCCATGGGCTTCTTGTTTTTTACCTGATATGTTCTAGCACACTGTGAGTTCTGCCCAACTCATGATGCCCCTGGTGTGAAGGGGTAGGTTCAGATAAAAAACTATTAGTATTATTGTTACAGCATGTACATATACAATATACAGTCTCATGTATTTATCAAAGTGATAATTCACAGTCCCCGTGAAGACTGAAGGGTGGTAAAGCAAGTTTGTTTGTTTCTGTTAATTCTGCTGTACGATGGGCAAAATATTGTACACTGTAATTAGTTTGTGTTTAAGTTAAGTTCTTGATTGAGAAGTTTATGCAT
This sequence comes from Hermodice carunculata, assembly GCA_964020975.1. Classification (NCBI taxonomy): domain Eukaryota; kingdom Metazoa; phylum Annelida; class Polychaeta; order Eunicida; family Amphinomidae; genus Hermodice; species Hermodice carunculata. The sequence continues at coordinate 42,277,350 of OZ026615.1, read as the reverse complement.
TGTTTTAGGCCAACACGTATATATATTGGTTTGAAAATTCTGATGTCTGGCTGTCAAGTCCTTCCTTGTGAGAGTGGCACATTTTTTAAACTGAATGTGTGGACTTTCACGAGATACATACATGTGTATTTGGTCCAATTTTTACAAACTCCCCTACAAAAATCCATATTTCATTCCTTCCTAATTTTGTGCAAAATATAAAAATCTTTCTATTAGGAGCCAAGAATCTCCATTTGTTTTGGAGGGATGTCGATACCTGTCGGTATGGGCACTAAGCCTGCATGTACTTGAAATATCCAGTTGTGCATGATGCAAAATCCCCCCATTTGCATTGCCTAATGCACATTACCATACAGGCAAGTCTGTGAGATGGTGAAACTGTTGCTTGACACTTGGTCAAGTCAGCTGAGAATCAAGGAAGCTTTGTGTGGTTTTGAAGGCAACTAGATACAACGCATTGTGTTAAATTAAGTACTAGCCCATGTGCTTTTGGAATAGTTGACTCAGCACTAGATTTCAAGTGCACATGTGGAAAACAATAATAAGCTTCACAGATCACTCTTTTTTTTCACTGTAACCCCGGGCCCCCCCCCCTCCCCCGCCCCATTGATTTTAGTGAGTGATTTTGCTGATTTTTGTTTTTAATGAATGTCACACATTTCTATGTGACCAAATAAGATGACTGGAGCATGACTTGCATATTCAGTCATGTGGCCAATGAAGTGTAAGTTCTTGGATGGTTATGCTTATGGGTGAATTGTGATAACTTGGTACCACCGTTGGGTAAAAATCAGAAAATTTGAAACATAGAAGCAATAGATCTAGTAGTCAGTAAATTATTGATGTAACACACCTATTCTATGTTGCTGCAGAGTGGGACAGCTCTTTCTTGTACCATAGTTAGCATGGTTAGGGAAATACAGTATCCGGTGTAGGACTAGACATGTAAGCTATACTGCTTGTATATAGGTTATATTTAATAATGCACATGTGAATATGTTATGTGATTTTGACACATAAAAAGCAGAAATTACATAATTTGACATTTTATTCCACAGGTTGCCAGCATGTGTTGTGCACTCGTCAGCATGTACGTGTGATTTGAAATGCTTTCGGCTAATCATGCTAATATTTGTTACATGTATTGCAGAAAATGACAATGACTGTACATTGGTTCTTTAGAGATGTTGATTTGATTAAAAGCAATTCAGATGCAACTGAACATGAATTATATATAAGGGAATCTCATGTCATCTGAATCACTTACAAAAGGGTATTCTTAAAATTTGAAATTCAAATTGATCAAAAGAGGTTGATTGCCAGTGGAAGACCACCCCAAACAAATATGTGGGCCTAATAGGAAACAGGAGAAAAGATTTGCCAAAAAGGTTAGTTGATTGTTTGATTTGTCTTAGACTGTGACAACTTTCGGCATGGATATTTCAGTGTCCAGCATTGGTAGGGACTAGAGCCAAAAGATAGAAAGGGGTCAATGTATTAATCAGTTTATATAACAAATCAATTTAAAATAATGTTGGGTTTTAGCCAAAGGCTGTTAAACTAATTGGTTCAGCAGGAGTTAGCATGGAATATGTCTTCAAATGCCAATAATTTAGATGTGCAGTTTCATATTGAACAAATTGAAAAAAAAAAAAAGGTGCTAGGTGTGTCAGAACAGCTATTTAAAAGGATGCAACTGTTTTCTAGGATTGGTGTATCATGGATTTACATAGGTTTAAGGTGTTATCTTGAGGGGAGGGGGGAGGCTACCCATCCATCAAAAGTTGTTCATGCTCACTTGGGGCATCACCTGTACATGTACATAGGTGTGACCAGGAATAAATAACTGGGTAGTCATATCTTTGGGTACAGCCGTCATATGATGGGTATAAAGCCAACAGTAAGCAGAAGAAGAAGAAAAATATTCCTTTTTTCGCAACAGGAAAGGCAGCTAATCATGTATTTCCTAACAGACTTGAGGTCTCTTCAGACAAGCGTACATTTATATATGTAGTAAGCTATTAGGGTGCCACTGGATCCTGTCAAGTTTTAACCGTTATCTTAATAGGCAAAAGTGTCTGCAAATAGCTGTCAGTGATCTCTGGTTCTGTTTGCAGCACACAGTTTCTTATTGGTGTGTTGGCTGCTTGATAATATGATTGCTTACTGGGATAGGTACCCCAGCCCCATTTGGGGGGGGGGGTGGGGGGTGGGGGAGGATAATATAGGTAATTGAATCCTGTTGTAATTGAAGAACATTAACACCTTGACAGCCTTAACCTTCCAGCCTTGAAGTCATGATCTAATCTGACCGTTAACCTCCAAAGTGAAGAATAAAACCTTCTCAAGTGCTTGGGATCAAAGGTTTCATATTCTGATATTTTGTGTGGGAGAGAAAGATTTCTGCATCGATAGGTGTGTTGTATTTTGTACAGCCTTTAAATATATTTTAGTGGCCTATGAGCTAACATGAAATAGACCTCCAGAAAAAAACTGGATAGTATCAGTTAAGTGCCAACATGTCTACTACCTGGTGCCCCCTGGTGGTATATATGTAATTTGCCACCTGACAGCTCCCATGCCATCTGATAGTCTTCTTAACCCATATGGTCCCAAATATCGGCCAAGATAAATGGTCAGTGTTGTGGGTTGCTTTGAAACTCATGCTTTTTGTCAGACAATGCAAAATCCTTCACTCTTAGGCTAGGAATATGAACTTCAGCAGTAAAAGCTCTACTTGTGAGTTTAAATATATATATATATATATATATATATATATATATATATATATATATATATACATGTGATTCTTGTCTTACATCATGGGAAAATTCATCACTGGCATGAAATGAGTTAAGCTGACATGTTACATGTACATTGGCACTGTCAGTTCATGGGATACTACTACATGTATTGCAAGTAAGATGGGAGTGTGTGTAATGACTGATACTTGTCTAGTATCCAGCAAAACAGGCACATGATCACTTCACACAGATTTCATGTGAGTTTATTTGTCATGTATATGTATATTTTTAATTGTTTGACTGAGTTTTAAAAACATTTGTTATGTCTATGTGCCAAGTGTGTATGAAGTGTTGGCATTGCACTCACTGCGGGGCAACTAGAGTAAATGTATATATTTGTTCTTGCTATATGTGGTTAATGACTTGACTCCTTCAGTGCTCATCACTATAAAAGGTGTGCTCGTTAAAATCATCATAATGACCCCAAAGTAAATTGCCCATAAGTCAGCTTTTCTTTGATGTTCCAGCATGCCTATATTTGCAGAGAAAATAAAAATGAAAGAGGTCAACAACTGGCTTTGTACACTTTGGTGCATTGCACCTAAGGGTTAATTTTAATTTAAACATACTTATTTAAACTGGATAATCTACTAGTACATAAAATACTAAATTACAGGCTCTCCAGACAGAGAGACACACAATAATATGTACAATACACACAGGACAATACAATCAATAATAAACAGTTCATATGTACCAAAATCAACAAAGGCTTAAGCAAAATTTACATTCAATCAGAACACAAAACGCCTGGTATCAGTTATAAATTTATGGAAGGCGTCGAAGAGTTCACTATTAAAGCTAGCAGAGAGATCCTTATTTCCATGCACGACAGAACACAAGAGTGTGTGACTGGCTAGATGCACAATCAAACTAGGGTTTACTCCAGGAGCCATGATACAACAAGCCATTCTTACTAGAGATCTTCTGGGTATAACATAGAGAGGACATTCTAGAAAGAAATGAAGTGTGCTCTCGTGGGAATATGAACATTGCACGCTGGAGAAGGAATGATATTGAATCTATGAAGCTGTGAATTTAACTGAGATAAACCCAAGCGTAACCGTGTGTGGATGATGTTAGGAAATCTCTTGCCATGTGCGTAATGAGCCAGTACAGGATCTACAGACAACAACGTACTTTTTAAACCAGCTTTAAATTGAGAAAGTGTAGCAGACTGCCTCATGTCGTCCGGAAGGTCATACCATAGTTTAATTGAGAAAGGTATTAAAGAATTTCCAAAACGAGCCGTGTGGTGCTTGAATTGTCTAAAGCTGCGGCGATTTCTTAACTGGATAGTAATCTGGCCATCATTGGTTAGGATCAAGTCCGAAAGATAAGCAGGAGTGAGACCATTGACCATTTTATAAAAAAGTACTAATTTACAATAATGCTTTCTATAGGGTAGCGTTGGCCAGCCTAGTTCCTTCAGTAAAAGATGACTCGGCTTGCGCTTTAAAGCTCCAAGACATATACGGGTTGCTTCGTGCTGAACAGACTCAAGGGCATTCGAGAGAGTCTGAGAGCATTTGTCAAAAATTACACATCCATACTCTAAGATAGGCCTGACCATAATTTTGTATGGTCAGGTAGGGTTGTTATAGGGTTGTTGAGGAAAACTGTTGTCACAGTCATTAACTCATTCCACCGTAATGATGCTTTTTCCTGCCAATATCTAAATGTCTTTTTTTTTTTTTTTTTATTTTTTTTTAATTTTTTTTTTTTTTTTTTATTATTTCTTTATTTTCTTGTCACTAAGTAATTCAGGATGTATATATGGGGAGAAACTAAATTGCCCCCCTTTTCACAGCTGCTACACATGTTTTAGGGTCACTCCAGTCATACCCCAACAATATCTACAATCATTAAGGAAATAAAAACATTTTTTATTGTATGTCTCATTACATATTTGAGTGATACCCTTCCCCAACCCCAGTTCTATTTATCGATAAACTGGACAGAGGTTGGTCACTAGGACAAGCTATGACATGATTATGGATGCCCGCTCCCATAAAGGAACTTGGGAGTCACATGCACCTGTAAACAATATGTAACTTGCATATTTGTGTTCACACCTTGTCACTGGACAAAGGAGGTGTGTCTATAAATAGCCTGAGCAAACACCAAGCTCATCCAAGACGTTGAGCCTATTTCTTGGTTAGCAACGTCTATTGTTGTCAACGTACGGTATTATCACGTAACAAACGAACATTACGTTACGTGATTAACGGTACCACGCTGCAGCCGTTGAAATCTTCAGTTCCTGATGAGCCACACTACTGGCGAAACCGGTCGAACGGCACGAAAGTGAAGCCATACCTTTGCTCGTATTTTCAAAATATCTAAATGTCGTCTGCTAATTGTATTTGACTAATTTATGGATTATTAAAAAAAAAATTTAGATAAAACTTGCATGGAAGATCATTCCAAATCATATGCCTATGGTCAGCAGCTTTCCTCGGGGCGCTCGGGGTGCATTGCGCCCAGAGCGCGCCGAAGAAAGCTGCTGAGGAAAGCTGTTGACTTGGTCTTCTATCAGGGTGGAATGAGTTACCCCAGCGTGCCCTGAGATCAGGTTAAACCATGGTCTGAGCTACATTGTATGATCTATACTTGGGCCAGCAATTCACAATTCACAAATTCACAGTATATACACACACAGTTGAATTGGCAGTTTTTAGATAATTAACATAGAGGTGTCAATACTCCTGAAGGTCACCCCAGGGTGCCCTCCTTGATTTTAGTGTGAGTTGAATACACCGCTTTACTGCCACTGTCTCAGCAGCAGGCCATTGCAGTACAGCCAGTCACTTAGACAGCTCTTTTTTCTGCTTATGAACACATTTTCATGTTTGATATCATTTGAAACAAGAAAAATGTGATTTAAACCAGGTACCCAGGAAATATGGTTGGCATATACATGTACATCAACATGATTAATGCAAAATCAGCAACTTTTGCCTTGAACCAACTTGCTTGTTTTCTCTCACAGTATTGAGTTATAAGCTTTATGCTGATAGTAAGATCATTACTGGATCAAAAGTCACCATACTCAAACATGTCAAATGTTTCAATACAAAATGGAAGCAGTCGGCTTTTTGGAACTGCTTGGATACAAAAGGGAGGCTGAAGGCATTGATTCAGTTTTCTCTCCCCTTCCCTTGTTGTACCTCTCCCAGGTTCATTTCCACTACTGTACCAGCAACTTGTGCCATGCTGTGATCTAAATTGGCACAACATACATGGATTTTTTGGAAATTTTTTGCACCATGGCTGTACTATTATATATGTGGGTTGAAATTGGCCAGCCTTGCATTGATTCTCTCTGCTCACACAACGTGGGGTGTCACATATCATCTGTTGATAAAGAAGCTTGCTGGTGTTGACTTAATAGTCCCATTGTTTTCCCCACATTATAAGCTCAAAGGTGGCCTGCCGTTCATCTTTTCTTCACCACCTTTCACCTTTTTATCACCTTTCTCCTTTTTCCTTAAAAAAAGTAGGTTATATTAGTATTATTTGTGCAACACTTGGTCAATATCTGTCGTGGGACAAGAAATTATAGGTTGCCATCAGGTTCACCACCTTTCTGCTCTCCAAAACTGGGGAAAACCCTGGGACAGTCCTATCTCTATCTTCAGACAGATGGCTTATTTGTCTTTGACTATAATGACATCTGTATTTGTCTTGCGTTACCTTAAAATGTTTTCATTTATTGAAATGTGCAGATGATTATGCAAATTCAAGGTTTGTTTAATGTTTAAATGATATGCCACTCTACTAAACTGGCAGCTAGGAAATGGAATGGCATATCAAATTAAAAAAATTATTGGTATCGTTTTTCCATTATCCTGATTGTATTTTCAAAATTTTATCTTTTTATGTTTAATTTAATTCACTTTGCATTATTTTCAATGCTTCAGTTTTTGTTCTCTGTTTATCAGATGAATCCATATCACAATTCTAGAAATTAGAGCTGGAATTGCAACTTTATCTAATATAGTTATGAAGATAATTTAAGATTTGAATTTTATCTAGTCCCCTTTTTAAAATAAATTAATATGCTGAAATTTTTGGTCATTGTTCATGTCACAAATCCATAATTTGAAATAGGAATGGCACCTGTCTATTTATAGCTGTTTGCAGATCTATATTCAAGATATAAATTTTGTGTATTTGTTTAATTTGCATAAATTAAAATGCTACAACTTCATTTCATGGTTCATTGAATGAGGCTACCATATTCCTCTGAATAGGCGCGCACTCCCTAATAAGCACAACTCCACATTTTTTTCAAAGAAAGAACCTCCGAAATATCCCATAGTTTTCAAACGAGTGGTAGAATTTACTATTACACTTATGATCTACTTTTTTTAGGTCAGCTGAGTTACTAGTCAGGCTGAGCTTTTAGGATGCTGAGTTGTTCGTCATCCGTCTGTTCACAATTACATTATGACTTCTCCATAACTGTCTTCCAGATTCACTTCAAAATTGGTGGCAATGTACCTTTGGTGAATCTCTACCAAGTTTGGTCAAATGGTCATGCTCCAGTGATTTAAGGATTTTTTATGAATTTTTTTGATCTTTTTGGGGGCATATCTAAAAAAATCTTCTGTAAAACCACTCGCCCAATTGCTTTGATATCACACAGAAACACTTCTAGGATCCCTAGTTCTTTATTTGTTCACCAGGTGGTGCTGCAATTTTGTTTTCTATTTTTTTGTTTTTTGTTGTTGTTGATTTTTTGGTATTTTTCCTATTTTTCACTTCCCCAGAACTGTCTCTCAGATTAAGCTGAAACTTGGTGGATTTGTTCCTTGTGGAAGGTTCAAACGAATTGTTCAGTAGGTAGTACTGCTGTGGATTCCTTATTTTTAACAATTTTTTTTTTCAATTCGGGTACTTATCGGTGAATGCACCTTTTCTATTGATTATTATGTAAGTCAATGGGCATTCTAATGCTAATTCACATTTTCGACTTCTCCAAAACTGTTAACCAGGTTGACTTCAAACTTAGTGGCAATGTACAGTAGGTCAGTCTCTACCAAGTTTGTATAAGTGGTCATGCTACAGTGATTTTGGGATTTAAAAAAAAAAAATTTTTGTTCTTTGTTTGGCAAATCTTAAAAAACCTTCTTCTCTGAAATCGCTCACCCAATTGCTTTTATATTACACAGGAAGACTCCTAGAGACTCTTAGTTCTTAATTTGTTCACCAGGTGGCTCTGTGATTTTTCTTGTGTGTGTGTGTGTTTTTTTTTTATATATTTTATGTGTGTTTTTGCTATTATCAACGTCTCCAGAACCGTCACTTAGATTAAGCTGAAACTTTGTATAGGTTCCTTGTGAAAGTTTCAAACAAAGTTGTTCGCTAGGTAGTGGTGCTGTGGATTCCTGATTTTTAACGATAATTTCAATTCAGGTACTTATGCAGCTTTCCTATTGATTATTATGTACATGTAGCTCATAGGGCATTGTTATGTTAATTCACATTTTTGGCTTCTCCAAGATCGTTATCCAGATTGATTTAAAACTTGGTGGCAATGTACATTGTGTGGGTCTCTACCAAGTTTGTTCTAATGGTCACAGTTCAGTAATTTTTTTAATATGTTATGATTTTCTTTGTTCTTTTTGGGGGCAAATCTTGAAACATCTGTGAAACCACTCACCCAATTGCTTTGATATCACACAGAAACACTGTGATGTTCTCCTAGTTCTTAATCTGTTCACCAGGTGGCACTGCAATTTTAGCTCAGCTGACTTGCAAGTCAGGCTGCACTTCAGGAGGCTCAGTCATCTGTCTTAGAAATACTTCAAAATGTCATATGCACTCATCTAAACCTCAACACAGGTCTATTCAGTTGCAACCTTGATTTTGTGGGACACTTTAGGTCAGCTGAGTTTGGGTTGTTCACGCAGCCCTCTACTTTATCTTTTGTGGATGATTTTTTTTTCATGGCACTCTCTGCACTTATTGAGATGAATACAGTATAGCACAAACCTGCATAGAGAAGTTAGATTAGCACAGCGGAAATAAATGTGTGAGTGAGACAGAACCTAATATCCTATTATGGCTTATCCTAAACATTGATATTTCTGTTGGGTTTTGAAACAAATTCATAAGTTTATTTTAAGTATGTATGTTGAATATGCACAGTGCTCATAAAGGAGGTTCTTGACTTTTTGTTTTTTTTGTTTTTGCTTTTTATTGTATCATTAATATGTCTGCAATCACAAAGCTGATCATAATGTTTTTCAATTTGCATAGAGTGTCCTGACAAGCTGTTGCATGTGTACATATGGGCACAATAAGACAAGAATATACATGTAGTTGCTTCACATTCAGAATGAAAAGTAATCAATATTGTTTTGCTGTGGTGCCTTTCTGTGCTTTGGAAGTTTAAAAAAAGCGTGAAATGTAGCCATAGGATGTAATTCAGATGACTCTCACTCACTTTGTACAGAGATAAGGTCTCACCAATTTTCATATCCTATTGTCTGGGACAAGTAAAAATTGATGGGGGCAAGTAAAATTTGTGAAAATTAACATGTAAAAGATAGGAGCACTTGTCCCTGGACAAGTAGACCATGGAGAGAATGTCTTGCCCTGGAGATTATACTTATTCCTCACAGTGCTTTTATAATGCTGGTGAAAAGATCTTGGTTGACAGTTTTTAGCACTACTGACCAAAGGTTGCAGAGCTTATGCGATCACTCATGTCTGTCCACAGGTAAACTTTTTACTTGTGAGTGCGATGCAGGCCACAGTTCTTAAGATTGCCCCACAAACTTTAAGGACCTTATCAAGTGTGTGGAAATCTAGGTTGAGTTCTATATTGGTGGCGCCACCTGTAGTATTATGCAATATATGGGTCAAAATGTGAAAATTTTGTGACTGCTCTTGCGTGCCTAACGTTTGATAGACCTTGACCTATTTTTGTGAAGTCACCAGGCCTGTAGTGGAAGGAATTGATTTTGTAGTAGCAGGGTGTAGCTTGGACATCAATGGCAAAGAGAATTGAGCCTCCAGAATAAAATTGTACTAGGTTGCATTGTACATAAAACTGTACTTGGTGACCCACTTTTTGGGTCACTGTGACCCAATGATTAAGGGTTTTGGTGCTTGTCCAAGTTTATTGTTTTTCTTCAATAACACAAAAAGTTATAACCCAATTTAAACAAGCAGACCATGCTTAGAAAGCTGGATGCTGGGCACACATTTGGAACAATAACAATTTTTTACCTGAGTTGAAGGTCAAGGTCAAAAGGTCAGTTATCCTATAGGGGTTCATTTTGTGAATGCTCTGCACCCCACAGTTTTTGAGTTAGGCCCATATAAATTTTAGAGCTTATCTAGTTATAAAAATCTATATCCATGTCAATGTTGGTGGCGCCACCTACAGTATTATGTAATCTACTGGTCAAAATGGTAAAATTTTGTGACTATCCCAGCATCCTTAGTTTTTTATGCATCTCCATGAAATTTAGTGAGATTGATGGAAATTATTTTAGTCTTGAAAGATACAAAATTCCATATCTTGAAAAATGATTAAAATTAGACATGCTAAATTTATAGGAATTAAATTGAATTGAACTCTATTTTCAAATTGTATATAGTATTACAGAGTCATGTGACAGTAAAGAAATGATGGTTCCGAGAGTGATAATAATAACTCATCAAACTGGGCACCTGTAAATGGTTCTGGATATATAGATCATGTCCAGTGCTGATATGTTGTGTAATATCAGTAACCTTCACCTATTTCTGTGAGGTCACTGGACCTTTTATGTTGGAAGAGATGATTTTGTAATGGTAGAGTGTATTTTGTATATGAATGGCAAAGACAATTGAGCCTTAAGATCAAAATTGCACTTTAGTATATTCTATATAAAACTCTACTTAATGGCCTACTTTTGGGCATCGCCATGACCCAATGACTGTGTGACCTTGGACTATTTGCCAAGGTCATTAAGGGCTTCAGAAAAGGACATTTAATTCAATATCTTGATATAGAATAAGGGGAAAGATGCCAAATGTACCACTAATGTATCATGTGGAATCTTGGTATTGCATAAAATGGATGACCTGGATTAATTTTTCAAGATCATGGAGGGAATACATTTCCGGAAATGATTTTTGGTGATAATGGTCTGCAGAACATAAGCTGATTTGACCTATGGGCCTCTTGTTGCTGTAAATTGCTTTTATTTTGCTATATTTCTGTTTTCACTAATTTTGCTGACAGCAAAAAAACCTTTAAAAAAATACAGTGAAATAATATTTTAACATTGATTTGATAGGAATTATATATATGTTTAAAATGGTGAAATTAAAAATTCAGTAAAATGCCTGAAATGCAAAAACCATGAAAATTTATACATGCGAAAATAAGTACGTTTACAGTATATTCCTATGGCATGTCAGGCTTAGAACTTGTGCTCAGCTACCCTTGTCAAAGCTGAGAGTGCAACTCATGAAGCCATGTAAAAGTGCTAACTGGTGGTCTTACAGGTATTTAAATAGTTACATTGAAAGTTCTTCATTTTATGAGGAGTTTTATGTGAAATTCCTGTAAAGTATGAGCAATATAGGAACTGTACCACTGATGTTTTCCTGGTACTTAACTCAGTGGTTGGATGTAAGATGAAATGAGTTAATTGTGATTCAGAGCATGCTGGTGTGCTTTTTTATTTTATAGCAAAAACGTTTTTAGTTGATTGCCACAATTTCAAGCATCACTATATGCATAGTTAATATCATTATATTGTTGAGGTTATTGTATGTATCATGATTTTGTGTAGCACAGGTCTCATTCTCAAAGGTCAACTTTTGCTAGGTTTTATCCATCCCTTTGTCTGTCTGATTATTTTTCGTTGGAGGCAGAAGGAAGCATACTAACAGATAGGACATTGCAATCTTGCCTACAAAATAACGGTAACATCAAAAGCAAGTTCTGTATTTTGGCTTTTTCTTTCTTCCTGTAACTGTTACCGGCTCTTGAATTGGCATTTTTTTTGTGCAATAAAACCCTGCGTTTTCTTGAAAAATCGTTCCTACCATGTGCTGTCTGCACATTCCACACCTACATATTTCTATGCTCAGTTGTGTTGCTTTATGTTGCACAGAATCATGGAGGGCAACGAACATGATGTGTATGTGGCTCAGCTTCGAGAGGTGTTTGATAGCTGTGACGTGGAGGACCGAGGGCACCTCAAAGTGACAGAGCTGCGAGACTTATGTAATAAACTACAGCTTGAGGATCAAACAGAGGCACTTATACAACAGCTGGTGGGAGACAAGAAAGATGCGACTGTAAGTGTACCTTCATAGATATGTCTGGCTACCTTGCTTTGAAAATAGATACTTATTTTTTCCTGTTCAATTACCTTGCTTTCAAAATAGTCCCACCAGTCCCCTACATGTAGGCCAAGGAGTCTGTCACACACTCTTGCATTTGGTGTTTCTGGCTGTCTCTGGGCATCTAAATGTTCAAGTACACAAGGTGCACCCAAAATAAATTGATAAGCACCTGAAGGCTGGTACACAAACTACTGTATTGGTTTTTGTTTGGAATGCATTTTTTTAAAGCCTACATGAATACATCTGTTTTTTCTCATATCTTGCATTTATAAGATATTTCATATAATTTACTAATTAATAATTACTGTTTCTCTTAAAATTCCATCATCTGAATCAAAGTCTTGTTTCTGTTTACTAAGTACATGTAGTTACATAGTCTGAATTATGAATTGTCAAGTTTTCAAATTTATAAGTTTCTCTATTTTCATGCTAAAATTAAGTTCCATGGCCTTATGAATACCAGGGCCATGATGCACCAGGCAAGATAAAAAAAACTCATGTGAAGTCTTTTTGTTGCCTCTTTTAGCATGTAAGGAGTTGCATCTAGTTTAACTGTAGAAGACATGGGACAAATCTGAAAGAACCTATGAATTAATAATTATCTATGCAAGAAGTATCACATCATTGAACAACCCCAAACATGGTGCAGTAGTTGGCAGTGGTTTAAATTATATGTAGGAGTATTTTGCGTATTATTGAGCGTGTGTCAAGCAATGGGAATGTCTGACTTTGAGCCCCACAACCATGGAAAGTTGACATGCTGTGAACCATGGCCATAACCCATTACGCAGATGCCAAAATTGAGGAGTTTGCCCGTATCTGCTCCCAGAGAGGAAAGGGGCACTGGTAGAGACACCATGCGGTCAGGGACCGCATTTCCTATCTATCCCATGCTAAGTGCGTCAAAGTTGGGAAAGTTGCATCGCTATTTTTTCCACTTCAAAGCTAAACAATCAGTCAGAAAAGCTAACACTTGGAGAGCATATATATTAAAGTCATTTAATAGTATATTTCTATGATGTTTGTATCGTCTCTGTTGAGCTACAGTCCATTTCCAAATGCTAGCAACAGAGCGTTATAGATAGGCAACTCTGCAGCTTGTGCCTCTTTGCATCCCAGCATCCTGTGCGTGGAAGTCACTTTCACACCAAATACACATGTGCAAGGCTATCTGCTAAAGGGATTATGGTCTCTCAGAGTTGACGAGGATTTATGATGATGAAGCATCCTAACACTATGTGATCAGCTTTCTTGTTTAATTATTTTAGGTAGACAGATAGATTTCGTATGTTTCACACGCTTCATTCAAATTTATCAATTAAGCCATGTTGCACTACCATATTCAACTGTAAAATGATGCTTGTAAAAAGTATTGCAAGTAAACCATGTACATATGAAATGGAGAATATCTTGTGATGATAGGTGATAATGATCTCTGTTTCTGTCAGATGGTCTGTAATAGGTCCTAGTTTGGCCTATCCTGTATAGATGGAGAGAACTTCTCCATTGCAGGGGTGCTCACGATGTTGGCTGGTAGGGAATTCCACTCCACATTGGAAACTGAAGCTATGCCTATTTATTTTTCCGTTGCATGGGTTGGGTCTGAGGAAATGGTCTGAGGGGATGGCAACTTCCCCATGGATGATGCGGAAAACCATTGTCAGCCTCGATACGATGTGTGTCAGGGAGAGTGGTTCTGACTTTGGTTGTTTTAACATTTTGGTGATGCTGCTGGGTCATTGAACACCTATCTATCTGCTCTCCTCTGTACTTGTTTCCTACGAGTAATGTCTTTCTTAGTGTCAAATGATTAATAAATGGACTACCATTGTAAAGATGAGAAAAGTTTGATCATATTGTAAAAAAATTTATAATGTTATTTAATTGCTAATTTAACAAATTTCTGCTGTGCAGGTTGGATTTGAGGAGTTCAAGGAGGGATTTGTGTCGGTTCTATCACAAGCTGTGGATAACCTTGATGTGGAACTGTCTGAGGAGGAAGATGCAGAGGAGGAATTCAAAGAAGGGGATGAAAAAGATGAGGGTCATGGAGAAAAACCAGGTAGAAATGTCTGCATGACTGCTTGCACATGTTGCAGTGTTAAACTAATCATCTTTGAAGTGGTGTCCTCATCATGCTGACCTTGGTTCTATAGATTAAATTTTGTGAAAACACTAAATTTGTCAACAAATTTTTATGCCAAGGTGTGCATAATTCACCAAAAGCTATTAAATAGCATTATGTCAGTTTGTTCAAAACCCTTTGAATTTGACTGTCAATGTAAATTGCTTTATTTTCATGTGTATTATTAATTTTCACGGTTTTTATATTTTTGAAATTTCACTGTATTTGTAATTTCACTGTTTTGGACATAATTTGTATTCAAACAATGTGAAAATACTCTTTCACTGTGCTTTAGAAGGTATAAAACCCAGGGTGAGTCCTGTTTTAGGAGTAAATATTAGCACTATAGTTTGCAAGATTTCAGAGTGTCTAGTTTCAAATGAATATGTACATTTAATTGTTAGATGACATATTTGATGGTGCTTTGAATTCAGGGAAAGGAGAGAGAAGCATTAGGTCTAACAGATTTGTTTTTGTGTCACTTTGTACTTGAAAATGCCAACATAAAGTATCTTGACTCAGATTTTACTTAGTACATGCATATGAATTCAAAGCTTGGAAAAACAAATAAAGAAAGTAGAGCCTGGACCAGTTTTTTGATGAGGTTTTGAATTTGCCTTTGGGGTTGAAGTGTCTAAAAAATTATTGGTTTATTGTAGCATTCTGTATGAATGTAGATTGAAATCCAGATATTGGAATACTTTGCATAGTTTTTCCATTGTACCTCCTCTTGCAAAGTACAATAATTATTTAACTGTGCATTGCGGTTTACTAATGCAAGTGAGAAGTTTGCTGGTCATTTTTGAGAAATTTACCTGTGGTGTGGATCATTTTTCTTTTAAGTTATGGGCAGGGAAATTGGTAATCAAGTTGGGAAAAAATTAATTGTGTCTCTCTGTGAAGGACCAGTCATTTGCAGAAACCACAATATGGTGATCAGCATGAGTAATCTTTGAAGGTGTTAATGTACAAGTTCCCAGAGTCTCCTAGAATGTATTTGGTCTCACCTGTATAAGCTATTGGCCAGACTAAGCACTCACTTTCTGTCCGTCCGTAGTCAAGAGTGAAATTTGTTTCGTCACATTGGTATTAGAAGATGAATGTTGATGCTTTGGTAACTCTGGAATCTCTTTGCTGTCATTGATGGGTTTGATATTTATGAATATGGGTCATGTTTTTCTACATAAGTGTATCATACTGGAGATGTCTGTCAGTCCTTCCGTCCATCAACAAAAAACTTTGGAGTGGCATTATTTCACCAACTACACTGGGTAGGGTTTCCATACTTGGGTGAATGATTGATAGGGATGGTCACTACAGATTTGTACCATCACCGTGAACTTAGTTGGTTATATCATGTTTGAATGAGCATTGTTGGAAAACTTCGGACTGGCATTATTTCACTGACTACACTGGGTAGGGCTTTCATACTTGTGTAAATGATTTATAGTGATGGTCACTATAAATTTGTACCATCACTGTCGTAATTCATTGGTTTCATCATGCTTGAATGAGCATTCTAGAAAAACTTTGGAGTGGCATTATTTCACCAACTACACTGGGTAGGGTTTGCATACTTGAGTGAATGATTTATAGTGATGGTCACTACAGATTTGCACCATCACTGTCACACTTCATTAGTGCCTTTTAAGCTTTGAAATCTTGCAAGTATGGAGTTTTAGTCAAAGCTAGTCTCTCTTCTGTGCTTGATTAATGTCACAGTTGATCTTTTGTTTGCTAATGGTGACTTTGATATTTGAAAGTCTGTTGTTGTTTCATGTAAACTTATTAATGATGTTTGAAAGCTAATTGACAGGAGAGAAAATACATGTCAGTCCACATACTCAGTTTTTCTGATAACACCAAAATGGGGTTTATTACCATATCAAATCATAAAATATCCCTTCTATAAAAATTTTGAAATGCCGAAATTGTTCACATCATATCACATGATTGTGCAACATTCATCATGTTTATGTGGAAGTATCTTCTAAACCAAAATGCAAGGGTGTAATCCCTCACAAATGTTCTCGGCAAAAACACTGAAACTTGTAGAAAACAGGTCATGCCCTGACACAGTGCTTTCAGGAATCGCTTGAGGGACAGTGGTAGCATGGACATGTACTCTCTTGTTGAAGAGTAGACTTTTGGTGACAAAATTGTTAACAAGTCATTTGATGACTAACAATCAGGTCACTGTAGTCTACACTAATGAGCATGCCATTGTGTATAATGTACAGTTACATATTGTACCTAATGACCATGTTTGCCAACGTTTTTCACAGCTCTGTATTTTGCTTGGCTGTGGTAGCTGACTTATCCCTTGGCAGGTCTGAGCAGGTTAGGTGCAACTGTGTAACAGAATGTATTCCTGCCTTGAACTCCTTTCAAGGAATGAGTATAACTGTGTGGGCTGTGTTGTAATTACGTCAAAAATAAAGCACCAAGTGTGGTATAACCTGATGCAGCACGTCAGCTAGATATATTGACAACTTCACTGAAAACCACACAAAAAATGCTTCCTTGAATCTAAAGTGAGCTTTTTTTTTGCCTTCACTATGGCAGAGAAACAAGAGCTAGAGGCTCCAAAATTTGTCCATGGAGAGAAGAAGTATGGGCGACGATCCAGGCCAGACCATGCAACAGACACAGATGCTGATGTTACCACAGATTTCTCAGACACAGACTACAGCTTTGCATCTCCTGCACACACCCCACGTGTCAGGCGAGGCAAAAGATTGGCATCCCTGGACAGCATTGAGGTGAGACAAACTAATTTTGCGTGTACATACAAACGTACGTACATATGTACACACACACACACACACACACACACACACACACACACACACACTCCCAAGTGATCCTTGTGCTAATGCCAGAAAGATTTGAATGCACATAAATATTGAGTATATTCCAGGTTACAGTAATTTTGTCTTCATGTGGACCAAAATTTCTCCTGTGCATTTGTTGCACTTGTTTGTGCCAACATAAACCTAAGAAATACAGTTAGAAATGGGAGGGAGCATTTATTCCATTAACTCAAGTCAACAGCTTTTCTTTATATTTTTTTGGGCCATACTGAATATTTGCCCGAAGTGTAGCACTTCAAAACTTTAATTTAGACACGATGGTAGAAGTCTAGAGAAGGGTTTCCATTATCCCGCTGTCCGAGTAAGCACTTTCTTCAGGTGCATGCTCCTTTATGTTTTCCAAAAAAGACCACAGAGGGGCTAAGTTGCCCAGCATACAAAATGGGAGCCCAAGCTGAAAAATGTTGTAAAAAGCAGGGCATCTGTTATTTTATGATGGAGGGGACAGGTTAAAGTGGGACAAGAACAACTTAAGGTGATTTGTGCCACCAGAAAAATGAGCGATTTTTCTGACAAATTTGGAGACTTAGCACCTCTGAGAGCAAGATCCATTTTCACCACATCAAGATCTATATGATTCAGCAACTTGTCTGAGGGGACTTGTCAATGTGAAAGTTGACCAAGTTCCCAACTTTGTTTTTGCCACTCCATAAAATAGCTGTGTTCAGAAATTGTATCTTTTTTATACTTTCATGGTGTGCTGATGTGTGTGTGGTAATGGCCTGTTAGTATGAAGTCCTCAAGTGTGGAAATGTATTATTATCCCCCCCCCCCACCCACCCTGTCCATTTGTGGCAGAATCTTTTCAAGAAAAACATTTTTTACAACAACAATTTCAATGTGTTTTTCATCACACTCAAGTTTTTCATCTGTTTTATGTACATTCTGAGATCTTACAGTTACATTTCATCATATTCACTGTTACATCCTAATAATGACAAAATAGCCATGTTTTATGGGGGTCCCTGTTTCACCATGTTAAGCCTATGAGGGAAAAATAAGGACATGTGCTTTGACAGAGTCATTTAGGCAGGTGTGTGAACAAGACAATCACTGTCAGGGTGTTGCCATTCTAAACCCATTCCTTCCTCATCCTAAGATGGGGATGTCCCAGTTTACAGTAAATGAACTGGCGCACCCCATCTTGAGAGGGGCACAACACTGTTCAAGGCCCTTTCATTTTTATTTGCAAAATATTGTGCCGTTTTTTTAGCATAGTTAATTACTGTAAGTTGCTTTTATTTTGCTGTATTTCTATTGACGCTTATTTCACTGATGACACAAAATCGTGAAAATAAAAATACAGTGAAATAGTATTTTGAAATGGATTTGATAGGAATTACAAATGTATGCTCAAAATGATGAAATTAAAAATTCAGTGAAATGCTTGAAATACAAAAACCGTGAAAATTGATACATGCAAAAATAAGTACATTTACAGTAGTTTGATAACTAAAATTCACATGATTTTTTCGTTTGTATAATGTTGTACCATTTTTAGCACAGTTAATTAGTTTGATAACAATACTTAATAAGGTCAAGGGCAATTCAACCTTCAATAGGTATAAACTAATGCCAACATGTTTCCATTCAAGTTACCAATTTCACCACAAATCCGACATCTGACAGGTACCAACAGTGGGCTTGCACAAATAAAATATATAACACGTCGTTGATGTACAAAGCATGTATGAAGGCCCCTCCCAACATTTCGGGACTAGTAGTCCTTTCCTCAGGGGAGGTGGGGCCTCAATTTTTATTAAAAGTTACAGTGCTTAAGTGTATCAAAGAGGACTCAATCATAAATTCACAATGTATATGTCAATTATGACGTCACTGTTACATGAGCAATAAAAAGATACGTGACGTTAAAATGTCAACGTCCAAAGAGAACTGTGGCGCCATGTTGTGTATATCTAACAAAGATACCTTATGATAACTGCTAATGTCATTGTTTGTTTAATTAAAATTATATATGAGAAATCATCAATGGGTTATAACGGCCGAGTATGAGCATGTAGGTATGAATTAATACCTCCATGATATGAGAAAGTTCGTCCCTATGAAAAGATATCACTGCCGGTATCTACGAGGTCCATGGACACAAAGTTCAAAATGTGAATAAAATATGTCCACAAACGTTCTTAGTAATACCACAAAATGATAAATTATTCTTGAAAATTAAATTACTAATGGTCCGTAAGTCCCATTGAATCTATCGTGGTATCTGTCCATTTAATTTCATCACAGATAGAATGCATACATAAGTGTTATTGTATTTTGGGAAGCTTTTATGAGATTGAGAACCAGGGCAGGAACACATTTAGGGGAACAACAGCCAAACTTGATATGATCTCAATTTTGGCTGTTGGAGGGCAGGAACACGAGATCAGACTGATATGCAGACAACCTCTGTGAGAAACAGAAAATAAATCAAGCTTTTTACAACAAGCTGATGGCATATCTCTAACATCAGCACTCATTCTGATACATGTGTATCTGTGTGGATCACATCTGTCTATTTGTGTTGAGAATAATATCACTTTCTTGGGTTATTAAAATGTTACAAAGAAAACAAAACAAAACAAAAAAAAAAAGAAAGAAAATGTCCAATAATTCACAAAACTCAGGGTTTTGAAATTTATGGTCAATTTATGACATTTAAAAACTCTAAATGAAATGAAAAAGAGACAATATCTTACTTGTACATGTACATTTATTTCTAAGGTCATAGTGAAAACTTGAATGTATTTTGAGTAAGATAGAGAGACATAAGGTTGACAGAAACAAACTTTACACCTGGGTTGTGCAAGCAATAGTGTTGCTATATGACTGCTACTCAAACATTATTATTACCACCCTCACAGGACATTTTCCTGTTTGGGAATGAACACAGAGAAGCCCAAGTAGCACATCACAGAAAACAGAAGGGTTTGCCAAAAAATGCTGCAAAAATAGGAGTCCTATTTCTTTGGAATTGGAAATACCATCTCAGATGTGGCATACACATGTAGGGTAATCCAAGTAAGTTTTGTGACAAAAACAAAAAACAAAAAAAACAGGAGATCTTCCATTTATCAGGACATCTGGAGCCTCTGTGAACATGTCAACAAAGCAGGGAGTCCTACATGTCACTCTGTGTTGCTTTAATATGGACTTTGATACATAGATGGCAGCACTAGTCAGTATTGGATGCCCAGGTCAACCACTGTACATCGTGAATGCATAGCAAATTTAAAAGTACATTTGCATGTTAAAACCTCGGCTTTGACACAAAAAGTCCTTTTGTCCATGAAGGGCTGTCAAATCTTAATGTTAGGTAAGATATATTTTAGTTGTGCAACAGTAAATTTCTGGGGGTACATGTTCAGTAATTCTTTTTTGTGTACATACATTGATTAAGTGCTAGTTGTAACCCCTATACAGTACTGTATGTTGAAAAGTTGTTGGAGATGCATGTCAGCATCATAAGTGTAAGACTGTATGACATAATTAAAGAAAAATAATGATAAGTAGGCAGGCAGGTAGGTACTGCTCATGAGTTTTTGTTAGGATGCAAGCACATACAATAAGCCTACAAAGCACAAAGGCCATCAATTAACTTCAATGTACATGTATTACCATATTGTCCCTGATCCCTTCATTTTGCTGGCACAAAATTCGGAAATTTTTGAAAATTTATTCATATTTTATGATGATTTACTAGTTGATACATGTACAGCTGAATTGTTCCAAACTTGGGTCTACAATTGAAGGTCATTTCCTCAATTAAATTTCCAAAATGCCGCAGGTGCTTAAAAGGAAAACAATTAGTAGTTCTTGGATGACTGCCTGCTAACTGTAGCAATACTGTAATCTTGAGTTTGTTGTTTATACTCTGTGATGTGGTCATACCATGTTTACAAATTAATAAGCTGATGCAGTGTTTGACAAGAGTTTTAATTATTGGTGCAGTGGCAGAGCACACTCTTTTTTCAGGCTGACTTTGGTATACATATACAAATACACAAGTGGTGTAACTTGTGGAAAAGATGCAATACTCCAAGACATTGACAGTACTTAACACTTTCCTACTCAATTGCTCAGAAGCACTCACATATAAACTATTGTGTGCTGTAATATGCTTAAATAAATTTCATGAAAACCTTTTGGGTAGGAATTGCAGATAAGATATACCATGATTACATGCCCTAGGTTAATAGCTGCCCTTGGGATGGGTTAGGTGCAATACACCCAACCTATGGCAAAGAAAACTCCTGATTTAGTCTGATTTTTACAAGGAAAGGGTAAAAAAGTCAGATTTGAGACATGCTACAGTACATCTAATGGGTCTCATCCACATGTTTCACTCAATCCCCATTTACATAAAATTAAGTTTAAAAGATAGAAACTGACAACATTTGATCATTATTACTGTCAGCTGGTTTGGGACAGGACAATGAGGAAATTGAGTTAAACAATCCAGGTGGTATGATTGTATCATATTGCTGTTGATTGAAGAAAAAGGATAACATCAAGGACCTTACTCCATTGTAGAGGGCTCTCCAGACAGGAGGAAGGTTTATTGTGCACATCCAATGATTTTTAAAACTTTCTAGAATTGATTTTTCTTATTTTCAGTATTTTGATCAAGCTTTGTGAACTACAAATTTAGCCATGTTTTTCTTCCTTCCTTCCCTCCCTCCTTCCTTCATTCATTCCTTTCTTCCTTTCTGACTTGTCTGTCCATCATTCTATTGTAATGATGTACTGAATGTTGAGTGCCTGACATTTTATGAGTGTTGTTGAGCTACTTTTTACTTGTTGTGACCTGCTTATATGAAAATACATTTTGCTTCACAACCATAATTTTTTTTTCTGATTTTAACAAAATTGAGTTATGGGGATAGCTCGTGTCTGAAGATACACTCTTAATTTACATTACACTCCAATTTTAAAGTCAAGGTCACACATTTATGGGGCTTCAGAGGGGAATGCTGATGTCTCTCTTTTTGAAATGTCAAGGTCACAAAAAATTTTTTCACTGAAATTCATTGTATAAGTCATTGATCACCCAAGTTGATGTCATACGTCACCAGGTTGCTTCTAAAGACCTCCCAAGTCACCAGTCACCTCGGTGAGAGATCTCCAGCTTTTTAATATTTTTTTCAAAGTCTCCCGCTCTCATGCCCTTTATAAAATCTTCCTTGCTTTTTGTAAAGTTAAAAACAGGTAGCATTATTCCATCAGTGGCAGTAAAGTTGTACTGTTTTGCCGTGTTGTTGTACTATATATGCGTGGAATATGTCTATGATGGTGCCTAAAATGGTTCAAAATGCAGGAAATGAAGGTGCAAATTTCAAATTTTTCCTGGAGGGAGCATGCCCCCAGACTCCCCTAGTTTTGCTTTGGGCCTTTGGGGCTCACCCACCCACTTTTCAGTTCTTGCAGGACTGAGATCTCCCACTTTTAGCATGGGCTAGTTTGGAAGCTCTGCATATACCCATCTGGGGCCCCATGTAGGCAACTCAAAATGAGAGAATGCCTTTTTGCCCTAATATTGCTCATAAGAAAGCTGCCACAATTTGTGCTTCTGGTAATGAATGAAGGCTGTAAAAAGTGGGAGCATGGACATGAGGGAGGCCTTCTTCCCACAATGACTTGTCATTGGAGATATCTAGAAATAAACTGTAATTTGAACATACATGTGTGCACCAACCACGACAGAAGGTTGAGTCATTAATTAGATCCTCCCAGATGAATAATAAGAAACCATGAGCTTGAAGTGTGGTGCGCCTGGCTTTGTGATATTTTAAATGAAGTCATGTTTAGAAACATGCAAGCTGCATGGCAAACATCGATTATTTAAAACAGAGTCCACAGCTGTTACTAAAATCAATCAGCAATGCTGCCAAGTGGCCAGCATTCTATTGAAGCCACTACACCTGATGTATTTTATAGGTGAGTGAATTGGTGGACTTGGTTCACCCGACTGGGCAGGGAAAGGCCATAAACCACAATGCATGTGACATGTAGGAAATATAATTAGCGTTTGATGATATTTTCCCACTGAGGCATATTAAATGTAAGCTGTTTAAGGATAGGACAAGCACAACTTGTCAGCCTATGTTAATGTGCAATTGCAGCTACACTTTCATTTAAGGGTGTGTTCACACAGGTGGAATATTTATATTTTGACTTGAGTCCTTGATGGTGCAGGTATCAAAATGGCAGAGTCCTCGCAGACGATGCCAGAGGTCATCGTGGATACTTTCATGTCACTGTTTAGGGTAGGCTATTGTTTTGCGGTATTTTGATTTCATCATAAACTTATTAGGTAGTTTTGAAGTGAGTCATGTTACAGGTCCAGGAAAGAATACACAATGCCATGTACATGTAAATTGTAATGCAGTGTTTCTGAAGTTTTGCATGTTGTGTTGTGTGTTTACATTACCTTAGTTGAACTTGACAATAAGTACATACAAACATACATACATGCATGCATGCACACACCCACACACATACATACATACATTCATACATACATACATACATACATACATACATACATACATACATACATACATGCACTTGAGAAAAGAGATACTACAAAGGTTTAAGTAAAGTTTGTTTTGTTAAGTTTCAAGGTTTTCATATGATACATGCATCAGAATCAGATTTATAAAGAACAGCAATCAGTTAATCGGAAGTTTTTTGTATCTGGGGCATGACCAGCTTAAGCAGTGTTAAGTACAATCAACATGTGGTGTGTGGGGTTATACCGAGGCTGGGGGAATGGCTCACCCCACTGTAACCAGTGTTTATGGGAGCATCTCTTCCAATAATATGACACAGTCAAGGAACTGTATAGCATGTCAAAGGAGTGTCAGCTGCCGAGTCTGAGGCTGAGTCTGACTCCATGTACATTGGAAAAGCAGAAGATTCTTATAAAGTCACCTAGTTTTCATCCTGCATATACATGTTTGTTGTGTTTAAGCTCATAAAATTAGGAGTTGAGTGTGTGTGGGTGTAATATACATCATTGTGTTTATATATTATTATCATCATCATCATCATCATCATCATCATCATCATCATCATCATCATCATCATCATGGTGTTAGTCCTGGTCCATGCTTCAGGAAAAGTATACTTTATACAGTGGTATTGTAATTTTTAATAGACTTTATTGACATGGCCAAACCATGTACATTGTGTGTGTGTGTGAGTGTGTGTCTGTGTGTGTGTGTCTGTGTGTGTGTGTCTGTGTGTAATATTATGTAAACACACACACGCATACACAATTTTGCATGTTGTAACTTTTAGTACAATAATATGATGTCAATTACCTACCAAGCCAGCTCTTGTTGTACCTTCAACATTTACATCTACGACAGAGCTACATGTATGGGGAATGTTCCAGCATTCAGTAACACAATGCAGTAGTGCCTGCTAGTGAGAGGTTGCCTTGAGACCTGGTACCACTGCACTGTATTTACCTGTTGTTTTGTATGCACCACCATTTCAGTCCACTTTGATGTGCCTGGGGCACAGTTGTATTTTTAGAGTACTGTATGATCCATTTTAACTTGTTTCCCTTCAAGCTGGGCAAAATCGGCTGGTGGTCAAGTGTCACCTAGTTTTGGTGGTTTTGACTAATTTCAACACGAATGAAAAACAATTTGGATGAGAATATTGTAGAAACCTATCAAGATAACAGGGAAAATACAAGAAAAAGAAAGAAAAACTCATTAGAAATGAAAGAACATAATTATATTCATGTATGTGGCAATGATTATTGAAACTAGCATGGCAATATTTATAATGTCTATGTCACAGGACAACTTTGTATTTGAACATGCCTAAGCATACGCCCTGACTGCCAATTGATCAGCTGTATACACAAACCTTTATGTACATTACGCTATATGTACAGTACAGTCCACACAGCTGTATTCCAGTCTGTCTTGGAGAAAAGATCAATGCAGTCACATACACATATCTTCACATAGAATCTAGGAAGCTGTTACATGTATTTGTTGTCCCCCTCTGCTGAAGGTGGCACAGAGGGACCTAGACTTAGTGAGGATAGGGGCAGCTTTTCTGTCAGTCAGTCCAGCAGCACATGTCAAGTGCCCTTGGCTATAAGATGGAATAATGAAATCTAAACCAATTATGCATCATAGTAAGGGCATGTGCATAATATGTTGTTTTATAGCTTGACCTATTTTAAATCATTTTAGATGGCCTTAGCCTATTGTCAAGGTCACAGGGCCCAAGAACATGTCAACTTTGGGACATTTAGATATATATATATATATCCAGTACCATTGAAGCTTTACCTTTGATATTTGCAACAAGGAGCTTATGTAGATATATATACCGAGTGGAACTATTTTGGGTGACCTTGACCTATTTTCAAGGTCATACCAACCTGTGCCAAAGAAGCATTGTATGCAAGTCAGAAGTACAATGTACCTACAGAACCTCCAAGTCTCCTGCCTCGGCGGGAGATCTGCTTTTTAATACATTTTTACAAAGTCTCCCACTTTCATGCTTTTTACCCCTCAGCCCATAAGGCCGGAGGGGTATTGTCGTCACCTACGCGTCCGTCCATGCCTTGTTAACGCCATATCTCCAAAAATGCTCACTTTACAGTGACCAATTTTTCAACACTGGGTATTTAGGTGCTTCAGGTACCTATTGAAAAGTAGGTCACTAGGTCTCATATTTAGGTCACAGTACTACATTGCAGAAAAAATGGTGTTAACACAATATCTAAAAAAATATTGAATGTAGCTTCATCAATCATTTATGACAGTTGGTCCTTAGGATGTCCCAGATGCCTATTGAAAACTAGGTCACTCGATCACATATTTAGGTCCTGGTCGCGGGGTTTGCTGGCACTGATCGACTTCTAGTTATAAAATGTCTCTTGCTTTTTGTAAAATTAATAAGAAAGTAGCATCATTCCATCGGTGGCTGTAAAGTTGTACTGTTTTGTGCAAATTTCACTTTTTTCTTAGGGAGCATGCCCCCAGACACTCCACCCCCCCCCCCCCCCCAGTTGTGTTTTGCGCTTGGCCTCCCGTTTTTCAGTACCTACAGGAGGGAGATTTCCTACTTTTAACATAGGCTAGCTTGGAGGCTCTGTTCCTATGAATATATTGCAACTTCAGATGATCCTGACCTTATTAGAATTGCCAATAAATTTGGTCCGTATCAAAGGACAACAGAACCAACACACACTAAAGGACACAAACTAGATCAGGGCCAGAATTTCGCAAAATTTTGCAAGAATCTATTTGGATTTTTGTCAATTAGTTTTCTTCTTAAAGAAAGACAAGTTTAGCAGAATCTTTAGATGCTCGGATTCTTGCCGAAATTCAGGCCCTGTGGATTGCATCCTCACAACATCATGCTGGTACTGCATCAATGCTTTCCCTTTACTATGTACAGACCCTTTCATTAGTTTTGTCATTTTACAGTCAACATGAAGAACGTATTGTAGAAAAAGTGTTAATAGATAATGATACCTACTGCAAACACCTTGCATCCATAGCATACATCCTGTAAAAGCACCTCTTTGAAAATCAAGTATGTACTACATGTACGTTTCCATAAAAACCACTTAATCATCAACAACATTCACATAATACTTAACATTCAAGCTGCATAAGACAATCTTCAATATCAAGTACCATGGTATTGCCATAGTACCTGCTGTTATGCACAAAATCCTATTTTAAACATAACTTTCACTTCATATATTATTGTGTTGTATTTTTCATGTTCCAATACTATTGCTATATCATTTTCTCCACAGCATTTGTACATGTATCATATAGCAAACTTAGAACATGGTTTAGTACATGGATATTATGTCTAGAAAGTACATCCTTTCATCAAATACAACATTTATGATTTGCCCTCTTGATATTTTATTGTGTAGATCCTATATGTGGCATTTAAAAATATTGTGGCAGGGGAAATAGATCATTTGGATCATCGTGCACTTGTTCATATACATGTATGACCTGTCACTGCAGATATGTAATCAGTTTTAATACAAGATTTGGTCATGCCATGATGCTGGACATCTTCTGGTTCTTTTTATACCAATCGCCTGCATGATGCATGTCCCCACTTTTTTCCCATAGGCTTAACATGGTGAAATAATGACCTGCAATAAATCTTTATTTTATTTCTTATCACTTTTGAACACAGCAGAATGGTTTATGAAATGTAAATATACCAGATGAAGTTCACAGAATGTGCATCAGAGAGAAAATTTTGCTGCCACAAAAATATATTGAAGTACAGTGAAACCTCATTATAATGACACCATTTGTTCCCTGCAAAATGTGTCAGATAGCAGAAAAAGTCAGATAAATGAGTCACATAACAAAGGAATGTAACTTTAAGTCCTTCAAAACTTGTGTCATTTAAAGTGAATATGTCAGATATCTGAGTGTCATTATTTATAATGAGGTCTCACTGTAGATTTAAGTTCCCATACTTTTGGGTTTTCAGTTTTAATCTGCTAATGGGTTGTCAATGGGTCTGCTCATCATTGGATCATTTATGATGCATTATTTTGGTAGTTACTGATAGGTCATGAAGAAAATTGATTTCAGAACATAGGTGTTTACAATTCCCATTGACATCATGCTCACTGCGTGTGGATGGTTTTACTTTCATTTTAAAACCTGAAATGATATGAAATATATAAAGACGTATATGTTACACCACATATACTCTCAGAATAGGATTAAAAAGGTTGGAACAATTTTCTTTCAGTCAGTCAAAATAAAATGTAGCAAGCTGTTGACTCTCAATGTATTGATCATCATTGACTGTGCTATGTAGCCTGTACAATTTCTGTTCCCAGTATTTGACATCAAAAAAAAAAAAAAAGATATAATAATTACAGCTTGAAAAATGCTGAATGTAGGAAAAAATTCTGGTGATGATTTCAGATATGTTGCTCACAAGATAAGGTTTAAAACTTTAATGACAAAATGGATGAAAATGGATTAATTTGAGTCTTTCTTGAAATGCAGTCCAATCGAACATGTAACTCTGACCTTCAAACATTGCCATGTGGTTGGTGGAATGTACACATCCTGGGTGACTATGACCTTTGCTATTGGTAGAGAATCATTAGAAGTTGTGTATATTTCAGAGCAATGATGAGCAAAGTCCACCAGAGAAGAAAGAGAAGAGTGCCAGCTCTGGCGGGTCTCCGGGCAAGCAGGGTGCAGTAGACGACAAAGCTGAGACCTTTGAGGCAGAGGGTGAGTGCTGTTACTTTTTTCATGTTCTGGGTGAAATATATCTTGCCCATTGCAGTACATTAATTAAGAAGACATTGGGTAATTAAGTGGACTTGGGAGCAGCATGGCCAGGTTTACCATGGCATGGTGTGAACAGGGTACTGTGTCATTGTTTTTAATGTCCACAGCTCTTTTCTGGATTGTTCATGCAGGTAAAAATCATTTTGTAAGGTACATGTATGCAGTAAGCATTAGATGCAGAGTCTAGAACATGACACATGTACTAGTCACGTGGATCATAGGCGTGTCACACACATTACAGATAACACTGACATGTATTTGTGAGGAAGTTCCCATCCTCCTTTTCCTGTCAAAAGAACTGATATGAATGCATGCATATTGGTTGTTTGGTTGCAGACTTAGAAACATAACACTAGTAAATCTGCATGCAACTTGTTTTCCTAGGAAAAGTAGCAGAAATGGTCCAGTGTCATAAATAACGTCAGCTGCTGCTTCTGTTTTCTTTCTTTTTGTTTTTGTTTTTTTGTTTGTTTTGTTTTTAAGATTGTTACAGGTGATCATGCAGTCCACAGTGCCCCTCATTGCACTCTTGGTGGATTGTGTCTGTGATATTAAGCAATGAAGACAACATTCCACTGTTGTTTTAAAAGTATATTTGTTGAAAAAAAAGGGGGGGGGGAGGGCCATTCCCCTATATTACTTACTTTGGTTATTTAGTTTCATCACTGGCTGCAGACCAAGGAAAATACAGAAGAGTCTTTGTGGTTCAAGGTGGTACCTGTTATAAAGACCACCTCTTGTGAGAGACTGCACGTCTTTACCAGACTAACCTTTCATGACACTGGAATGTATTTCTTTAATAAATTTGCCTGTATGTTAAAACCACATGCAGTGTGAAACTGCTACCTTTTGCTGACAGTAAAGGTAGTCTTTAATAGCAGGTGCTACTGCATTTGTTATTTTACTTTTTAGTTGTCCACAATTAATCTTTAGTGTTTGACTCGCTCACCAGGTGGAGCTTTCACAATTGCTTTGGGTGTCATTGTTCAAGGTGCACATTTAATTGATCATGAATTATTTGGATTTTAATCACTCTCTAACATAGTAAAGCATGTTAAAGTACATCATTCTCTTGAAATTAATGAACAGATGTCACATAAGCACCATGTTGATTCATAAACCCACATAACATAATCATCATGGAAAATAGGCATGTTAGGCAACTTCCATCATAATTTTGCCGAGTTCTCTTCATTTTATGAGGGATTGACATTTCAGCTTATACTTGACTTGTCTTTCAGCTGAGTGTCCTTGCAGCCTATTGTAGATTGTTGGTACTGAATCCTTTATTCTTTAAAAAAACAAAAAAAAAGAAAAAAAACAAACAAACAAAAAACCAAAAAAAACAAAAAACCCACCACATTGTCATGGCTTTATCCTATGCAAACTTGGAGATTTACCTTAGATGGATCTCTGAAAGGTTTGGTCAAGCTGTTGTGATTTTGGACTCTCTCTTCATTGTTATTTATGTTTATTTAATAAAAATGAAATCTTTGGTTTCATGTCTGAAATCATGCAGCCAATTACTTCCATATGGCACAGTTTGTTCAACAGCTGGTACTCTCTGTCTGTTGTTCTCTTTTGAAGATTTCCTGGTGATGGATTTTTGTGTGTTTTTGTAATGTTCACTTCTCAAGAACTGCCAACTGGATGCTCTTCAAACTTGAAAGGATTTGCCCCAAGGTTGTAATGAAATCCCCTTTGAACTCGGTGGGGATGTGCCTTTGGTGGGTCTTTACGAAGTTTGCTCATTTGGTAATGCTCCAGTGATTTAAAAAATCTTTCATGAATTGTTTGATCCATTTTTGGGAAAGTCTTAAAAGGCATCTTGCTGAAACTGCTGAACCAGTTCCTTTGAAATATATGGGTTACACACCTTAGAGCTCCTGCTACTTAATTCACATATATTTGGAGTTATTAACTTTGCAGGACAAGTTTAATGAATCTAATTTTGGACTATAACTCACTGAATATATGAGCTATGAACTTTTTGAAATTCAACAAGATAATGGTCCTTCCCTGAAGGTAAAGTTTGGATTACATCTCGGTCGACTTGATTTAAATTCCAAGTTCAAATGGTTACTTTCATGGATTTCATTTCAAGATGATAATTTCAGGAATAGGTTAGAGGAGACTGAGATTTCACATGGTGATAAACCTGTTTAAGAGCCAGGTTGAAACTGTACAAGGGGTGACCTTGACAAAGGTCAAGGAGTCAGTTCAGTGAATTTTACTGTTTACGTGATATCTACATAAATGCATTAATGTCTGTCAACTATACATACAGAGCCTCCACTGCATCATTTCATATTTATCTAATTATTTGTGGGACAATGGCTCAGGAATTTATTGAGGGAAAAAATAATCAGATGGTTTGTTGAATTCTCCTTTGTTACAATTGAGAGTGGAAAATTTAAAAGTTTTTAAATTTTTTTTTGCTGTTTTTATGTGTTACATGTACACACTGCAACAGTTTGCAGGAATGCCATAGGTGTTTACTGTTAACACAGAGCCTTAAGGAGAGATATACAGTACAAAGATATAAATTGGTACTGACCTGGTAAATTTTGTCTTTCAGGGACTGTTTCATGGAAAAATCTTTGACTGACCAGAATGATGCACTTTGTTATAGTAATTCATTGTAATATATAACCTCAACCTACATGAGCAGGAGTGACCTCTGGTGGCTCCCAATTTGGACATTTTTGATACCTGCCTGTGTTCCTGGTAGATTAATTGCTTTAATTTACTGTTCCAACACATACAGTGTTGCCAATGCTCCCAGATTATCCAGGAAACACCTGGAATTTTATGCTGAAAATTCTTGGAAAATATAGATTTTTGACAAGTTTTAGCCACCGCCCTTTAGTTCATCAATATTTTCCTTTTATGTTTCATATTAATTTTTTAATGTTCCTCAGTTTTACTTTCCATCTCCCCCATTTTAAGTTTGGCAGGTTGGCAACACTGCGCATAGCATTGTCTGTAGGTGGTCAAGGCAGAGGTGGCCATTATCAGAGCACCTGGTGGAGCTGAAGCCAGTACAGCTTCACTCATAGGAACCTGCCAGCGCATGCCACCACCTCGATAAGCTGCAGGTGTCTGGCAACTTGCCACTGTATTACATCTTTGTGAAAGTTATGGACCCTTTGCATGAATTAGTGGCACCCAACGAAAGCAAAGACAAGGCTTTATAATGGTAATAACATTAAATGTTGCCTTAGACAGATGGATTGTGGACAGTTTTTGTACTTCCAGCTCTGTACTATATGTAGGGAAAAAATCGGGACAATACTGATTATAATTGTTGAATAAACAAATCATGAAGAAGAGCATGTTTTTTATCTCAGACCCCAGCGCTCTTGGCTAATAACTTTTTTAATGTATACAACAAACTTGTGACAAGTATGCCATTTTATTGGCAAAATATCAAAATGCAAAAAGTGTCCTTTTATTTGGCTGTATGTATTTTATTTGCGCAAGTGCAGGCATTCAAACACAGTGGCATCACTTAATGGGCTGAATGCATTGAGCATTGACATTCTATACAAGGTTAAAAACCAACTTGTAGGCGCAGAGAAAAATAAAAGGACACTTTTAAACTCCACACAATTACCTTTCCAACCTCGTTTAATTGAAGGAAATCCGCCAATAAGTTTTTGCGAAATAAAATTAAGTTCGAGTAGACGGCCTTTCATCTTTGCTCAGGAACGGCAATCAAAGGTTCACTCGTCATCTTTGAACCAGGTCTGAGAAGAATAACTCTTGCAATTTTACTCAAAAACTCGTGGATTTTTGCATAGTAACAGTTCAGAGTATGTTTGAACAAACATGATAACTGTCACTCATGTTGTTTATTTCTGAAGAGCTTAATCTCATTGTTTATTTGCTATTTGTGATTAGATCACAAAACATAGTTTCCCTGTCAAGCGTACTGCTTTGCTACACTTCATTTTGATTGGCCAGTCCTGGTGACACGAGATGCCAATCATCATCGTGTGGCCTCTGCTTGACGATGGCGCACTACATTTCAATAGCATTGATTTTACAGCTTGCTTGCCGCAGTTTTGAAGGCTTTGTTAAAAAAAAAAAAAATTATCTTCAAAGCATAGCAAGTGTTTTATATGATGAGGGGCTCCATGGGGGTTTTGTAAGTGCTCTATGTAAGTGTACTTTTCAACATGGTAACGTTTCAGTAAGAAGGCTCTTACTACCTATATATGGTACTTTCAAAGGATCAAATAAAACTGTTTTGTCTCAAGAAGCAAGCTGTACCTTTACTTATCCACAACAAATACAACGATATTGAATTATTAAAATGTATATTTGATCAAATTGCCACCCGATTAGTCAGGCTATTTGATAGTTTTGGGACCGGGTTAGCGGGTCGGATCCCACTATTATATCTGAATTGTACATACCCAAGCTCAGTCACTCTGTTCATCAGAATCTTTTCTTGCATCAGTCGTAGCATCTGTTGCTGGCTGCATGGCTGATTTTTCCTTCCTAACTTTAGGTATTTTGAGACTGATTGTGCTAGTTTAGCGATACAACTCCTGACGAACGTACTAAGATAAGACCACCAATGCAATGACCAAGTTGCAAGTGCAGGTTCTGAGCTTGCAAGAACTTCAAATACAATTTAGACAAAGGCTTTAATTTTTCTGTTGAATTTAAATGTAATGGGAACTTGTGCGTGAATTATTAAATCTGATTAGAACTATTGGTTTCTTTGTGTGAGAAAACAATCGCTGCCACGTCGGTGATGAAAGACAGTATTAAAACAGCAGTGCCTTTGAAGTAGGATTAGGACGTGCAGTCATGTCATGATCTCGGCTGACTGTATGGCCTGTCTTCAACACTTTTCTTCGGATAAAATGTTAAAATCTCAAGGTAGCATAAAGAAGAAAACAAAGTACATGTAACAAGAGCGACCTAATGCATAAAATGTATGACCATATGGTTTGGGAACCACGGCGCTAATGCATCAGCATCATCGCCAGAGTGGACACAGCGGTGGCCATTTTTAAACGAGCTGTTGCCACGACCGGTCATGTGATCGCTTTCTCAAACCCATCCCCTTCACACTGACAACAAACATGGTCAGCGTGACTGTCAACGTTCAGCAAGAAGCTCTACTAAATACCCCCGTTTTTCTGTTTTGGAATTTCAGCAAAAATTTGATTTTTACATGACAGATACATCAGATATTCATCCATACAAAGCTGAAAAAACATTTTTTGGCCGAAATTTTGGGCTATTTGTATCTCGCTACCTTAAATACAGTTCCTAGAATCTTCTTACCCAGTTACCGAAGATGGAAGCAAATCGCAACAACCGAAGAAACAATAGGGTATCAATTCTACCAAGAATCATAAAAGAACATATCAAAAGTCATGGAAAAAAGAGTTTCCGTGGTGATTTCATAACATGCACAAGTCTTTATAATAGCAACATTATAAAAGCTAGTGTCTTTTAAAGTGCTTACTACAATTCTAATGTGGTAGGAAACGGGGCAGCCTTCTGAAGGGTTGGGTAACTTGTAAACATGATGTGGTTGCCCAGAGGCAACTTGGAAAAAAAAAGGTTAATTTCTACCCCTGCCACATATGTAGTGTAGTGGAATAGGGACCTGTCATTACAAGTAAATTTATTAAGCAACCACAGAGGTTCCAACAGCACCAATTTTTGGGTAGCACCACATACAGAATTTTTCCTGTTTGTCTTCTGTTTAGAAGTTGTAATATATTAGAGGCTACCAAATTTTTTATAATGTTCCCCATTGTAAGTAAATGGAACTTTTAGAATCTACTGAAATTGGAGCATTTTTCTTGAATTTTCTCCAGATTTTGATACAGAACCACGTCGAAGCTCTGAAATCAACTACCCTGTGTCCAAAAGTGCGACCACAGAGAGTAAAGCAGCTATGTCAACTGGTTCCAAAGAATACTAATTATGCCCCCTCCTACTGGGGGAGGGGCATGTAATATTCGCTTTTTCCATGCATGCGCGCGTCTGCTATGCATGTCTGAGCTATAATTTGCTTGTCCTTCGAACTTAGATTAATGAAAATGTACACACAGGTGTATATGAATGCAAGGGTGTGGTATGTACCAAAAGTAAGTCACTAGGTCAAGTATCTGGGTCACAGTGGCATATCCTTGTAAAATTGTGTCATATGGTAAAACTAGGTCACTAGGTCAATTGTCTATTCACTGGTATAACCTTGTAAAATTGTCTCCAGACTTTAATTTCTATACTCATTTAGTTAGTGCCATGAAACTTCATACACACACATTTTCTGACCCAAAGGTGTGCCATAGAACAAAAGAAGGTCATTAGGTCAAGTATCTGGGTCATGGTGAGGCCTTTATATAAAACTGTAATACAGTTTTTCCTGTCTGAGCTGTAATTTGCTTGTCCTTCAACTCATATTAATGAAACTTTACACACAGATGCATCTGGACATAAGAATGTGTCATGTGTAAAAGTATGTCACTAGGTCAAATATCTTGGTCACAGTGGTGTATCCTGGTAATATTGTGTCGTGACTGTAAATCCTTTACTCGTTAGGTTAGTTTCATGAAACTTCATACACACACATCTTGACGTTAGAGGTTTGTCATGTAACAAAAGTAGGTCACTAGGTCAATTATTATGGATTCTTGTGTCTGTCCATCTATTATTCATGTCCAGGCTGTAATTCACTTGTTCTTCAACTTAGATTAATGAAACTCTACACACAGGTGCATCTTGGCATAAAAATGTGTTATATAAAAATAGGTCACTAGGTCAAGTATCTAGGTCACAGTGAGATATCTTCATAAAATTGTGTATGGGCTATAATTCTGTAATATTTAACTTAGTTTAATGAAACTTCACACGCACATATATCTTGACCTAAAGTTGTATCATGAAACAAAAATAGGTCACTAGGTCAAATATCTGGGTCAGAATGATAGCCTGTTTTTATTGGCTACAGTCATTCCAAAATGAGACTTGTGATTGGCAAGGTTATACGAGGCAAGGGGGGGCATGGATCCAGCAATCTCTGACATTAATTTTCCGTGAATTATGTGTTTTGCCACTATCAAACAACCAAGATTCATGGGAAATTTTGATTTTGAAGAAAAAAATATTTTCTTTTATCAAAAGTGTCTCTGCCAATTTTCCTGCCAGACATGATTGAAGATGGAGATGTGACTAGAGCTCATCTTTCCTATTGAAGGGGAGGGGGGGGTGACTTTGGTCTTTTTCCTTTTTTTGTGCAATATCTCCTTTCTTTGTGTGCTAATCATAAAAGGCATGCTCATCCTGATTATAATAATTGTCCAAAAATTTATATTCCTGGCAAAATTACCTTTCATTTAAGTATGAACATGCCTACATTTCTGGAGGAAAAAAATGATGGCATCAGTCAACAGCCTTCCTTGACACACTTAGTTTGAAGGTAATGTGGCCAAAGTATATCAAGAAAAGCTGTTGACTCAATCTCCACAAACTGATAGGGTTAAGTCATGTCACCTGTGACACAGCTGGAGTATAGCCAGGCAATGTGAAAACAACTGACTTACCAGACTGTCCATGTGGATACTTAAGGTCTTTTATGAGGATTAAATTTTCATGTGCAGTTCTTCAATATAACTCGAGCAAAACATGGTAGATATTTAATGTAGTCCAGTACTGGAATGAAACAAGTAACGTAAAGATTCTTCAGGGTCATAGGAATGGAATTTAGTAAGATTGGGTTAACCATACACAGCACTTAGTAAAGTCCAAATGCATGTAGGAACTGCTTGAAGAATTTAAGCCCGCCTCTGCATACAATTGTCTATGTGGAAGTAAAAATAAGAAATTATATCTTTAGACAAATTTAGAGTTGCAGGAAAGGAGCCAGAATTGTATCACCATTACCAGAGAACAAGATGGATTGCACTTCAGCACAGGGCTGGATCAGACGGAATGCCATGCAGATATTTTGCCAGCATTGCATCTGAAAATGCAGTGTGCAGTATAAGCAGAAGGCACATGCTGTAATTTATATCTCCTCAGACATGATAGGGGGTCCCGCTCAGACCATTACTCACACTCCCTGCCAAAAATAACTACAGTCTAAAAATCTGTACAGCAGATACTGTTTTGGCATCAGCCCTTCCCTTCCACTGCCTGCATGGGAAATCAGGCTGTGGAGATCAGACACTACAGATGACAACAATTTGTTGAGTTCACGGTGCTTTTGACCATTTGTGAGTTGAATGTAATACTAAAGGAATATTGTTGACATTATGACTATGGATATACAAGCCAAGGAGCTAGAGCTGAGGAAGGTGTTGCTGAATCATGTGAATCAGCTTTATTACACTATATCCCGCAAGGTGATGGTGGGATCCCAGTGTCAGCAGGGAGACTCAGACCTGCCTCTCAAAGGTAAACAAACACATGTTCTTTGGTCAGCAGTCTATGTAGTGGTATACAATCTGGACTCAAGAAATCTGAACCACATTAACTCTTACCATGTGGGGCTTTAGACCGAGTCAACAGTTGCCTCACTACCCTTAAGCCAAGTTTCAAAAATTCAGAGTCTGCTGTGTGAAGCTGTTAGCATGGACCATTGTTTTTTACTCTGTAAATGTAGACATACTGGTTCTTCAAAGAAAGGTCTTTAAAAGGGGTGGTTGGTCCTGGAATCATTATAAATTATAAATCAGGTCAGCACAACCTGACCCCACCAGGGCACTGCTCTGGACCACCTTGGGGGCCTTGAGGGCCCTCACATCCATGGCCTCCTATTTCAGCCTCCCGGCCCCCAATCCTGGATCCATCCCTGCTTGATACTGCAAATTGCTTTAGTTTCGCTGTACATTGTATTCTTATTTTTGCTTATTTCACTGATGGTACAAAACCATGAAAATAAAAACACAGTGAAATAGTATTTAACATTGTTTGAATAAGAATTATGTCCAAAACAGTAAAATGTCAAAAATACAAAAACCGTGAAAATTGATACACGCAAAAATAAAGCAATTTACATTACATTTATTTGACCAAGTTAAATGAGAATGGCAAATTTAAATTCGTCGTAGCTTTCATGTCACCACTGACATGCCTGATTTAAAATTTAATCCTTAAAGTGCTAATCACTGCTATAGTCATTTTCTCATTACTGTTAAACATAGAATGGTTAAAAGATTCAAATTCCTCATGAAGATACCTTTTATTCAAAACCAGCAAGCTTAGTCTAAAGCAAAGAGTAGTCTTAGTCAACAGCTTTCCTTGGGGCACTTTGCGTGCAATGCGCGCAAAGTGCCCCCAGGAAAGCTATTGACTCAATCTTAAATCAGCACTTTAAGGGTTAAAAACTACATGTTGTATTACATGGCAAGTCAATTATGTGCAGTACTTCTGGCAGCTGTGGCATAAGTTGTCAGGTAAAACAAAATAAACAAAAAACCATGAATGAAAAGAGTTGACAGGGATTTACAGCCACAGCCAGTCACCTGGTACTCTTCAGGTTATTCCTGGACACAGCTGCCTTTCATTGCAGGAATTACATGATATATAATTACAGTGATCCCCCTCTTATAAGGCCACCCCAAACACAGCCAAAAAGTGGCCTTATACGAGGGGTGGCCTCTCTTGAGGGGGAGAATATAATGGAAATACCATACATTCTGCACAAGAATGACGGTCTTTCAAGAGGTGTGGCCTCTGGTGAGAGGGGCCTTGTAAGAGGGGGACCACTGTATGTAGGGGAACAAAACTTTCATAAACTCTGCACTTTCTGTCAACAGAGTTTGTGTTCTAGCTCTGCAGTCAGTTACATTCATTGGTTAAGCTTGCTCCCTTCTTTAATCATGTTTCAGATGCAGGATTTCTTTTTTATTTCAGTTTTGTTTCTTGGTTTATCTACAATGAA
Source organism: Hermodice carunculata (assembly GCA_964020975.1). Taxonomy (NCBI): domain Eukaryota; kingdom Metazoa; phylum Annelida; class Polychaeta; order Eunicida; family Amphinomidae; genus Hermodice; species Hermodice carunculata. Next base: position 42,238,936 of record OZ026615.1, on the reverse strand, counting down.
AGAACCGAAAAATGTTGATTTGGATTGGTGAAGGGATACGTACATGCACTTGCCAGGGCAAGTTGTCTACATGTAGCTTCATTATGTGTTGTATTATGAATGGCAATCTGCTGTTTTTGTTACCGCCAGACTTGGCCTCAACTTAGAGGTTTTCTTAGGGCTTCTGACTTATCACATCTTGACCTTTCCCCTTTCGATTAAGACTGAGTCAATAACCTTCCCTTGCTTGCCATGCCAATTAAAGCTGTTGACCTGCTACAGTCTGTCTTGATAGGTCTCAACTACAATTCTCATTCAATATGTTTTTCATTACTATTAAAATCAGTCAAATATATTGAAGGTGACAACGTTTGAGCACCAGCTGGTTTTGGTCAGTTTTAACATGTTTGAGGATTAAAGAGTTAAACTCTTCAAGATGGGGCAGAGATATTAAATGTATCAATGAGTGAATATGAAGAAAATGTGATTGGTCGTGTGTGTGTGTGTGTGTGTGTGTGTGTGTGTGTGTGTGTGTGTGTGTGTGTGTGTGTGTGTGTGTGTGTGTGTGTGTGTGTGTGTGTGTGTGTGTGTGTGTGTGTGTGTGTGTGTGTGTGTGTGTGTGTGTGTGTGTGTGTGTGTGTGTGTGTGTGTGTGTCAAACATCCAAATTGTTAGGAAAAAGTGCACATAGTGTATGTCCTTTCTCTTTTCATACATATCATCTTACTTGTGTTAACATCAACTGAAGGAGACTACAGTAGGTTTGTCTATGTGATCATGTATGTTTATACATGTTTACTAGGTCAACAAGTTGAATAAAGAGGGGTGTAAGTAGCATGTTTCTTAATAAACTGGTGGGTAATATCAACAAACACTACCTGACATGTGGTGATTATCTGATTTACCACACATCAGGGATTCCAGTTTATCAACACAAACTGAAAAGGGGGGGGGGGAGGGAGGGTGAGCCTTGCTGGTTTTCTACTTGAAGAACAGTGCATTAAGAATCACATGGATGTTACTCTTCTGGAAACATACAGTGCATTTTGTAATTGCATTTTGCAGGATATTTGAAGATGTCTGGTGGTCAAAATTAGTCATGAGCTGTGGACATTTAGGCCTTGCCTTCATGGTAACCCTTCATGGACTGCATGCGCTTTCTGGTTGTGACAAACTTTTGATTGTGATTTCCTTACATGAAGGCAAGTCTGTATACCTACTGCAATGGTTGTACAAGGAGGCCTCAATATGACTTGGGACTTGCTTGACAGGAGTATTATTGTCGGAATACTGTATCAGGATGATTATACTGCAGATCATTTTAGTAGCTTTTTCACTCCTAATCACACACACAAAATAAAATAATCACAAAAAAGTTATGCTCATCTGAATTATTTATAATGCTTCCAGATTCAAATACCTTTGCACAAAGACCTTTGTATACAGTACCAACATATCTATAACTCAGGAAGAGAAAAAAAATAATAATTCACCAGGTCAACAGGTTTCTGTGGTGTATTGTGCACAAGTACATTAACCCTTTCCCCCTTGAATTAAGACTGAGTCAACAGCTTTGCTCGGCATGGGTTGGGCACTTAGTTCCCAACCCATGCCGAGGAAAGCTGTTGACCTGGGTCATGTTGTCTAGACAGGTCTCATCTTCAATTCTCAGTCAAATTGTTTTTCATTGCTATTGAAATCAGTTGGAAATGCTGAAGCAGACGACATTTGACCACCAGCCGGTTTGGGCCAGTTTAAGGGGAAAAGGGTTAAGCAAAGCTGTTTGCTCAGTATTCAATTTAGCACACAGAGAGTTAACCGTCACAAACCAGAATATTAAGTCAGTTAACTATAGCTAGTTACTATGTGGATGTCTGTAGCAGTTAGATATAACTCCAGCAAGCACACCATAAGCAGTGATAAATATATCTCTGCATACTTTATCTGAAGTGATTTTGACCTGATCTCAAGGCCATCCACTTGAACAGTACTGACCTCCTGCACTTTAGAATGAAATCATGTAGGAATGTACGTGCTACAGGGTCTATGAAGAATGCCACTTATTAGGCACTTAAAGGTTTAAAGTAGCAAAGATTTGTTGGTCAGACAGGTGCTGACATTCAAGAGCTGATTTGTCTAAAAAAAAAAAATCGACGGAAGTTTGTGGCACCGTTTTCGGCGGAACAGATTCTTGGCTGTCTGACAGTCACTGAAGTTGTTGCTTATGGTAAGTGAAACAGTTTTACTTGCAATCAACGAGTGAAACTTCCCGTGTTATGAAAAAGTACATGACATGTTGCCAGTGTGTATGTAATAGTGTCTGGGGGATGTAAGTCAGAACAAGTGTTGACAGATTTCCAAATCAGATATCAATTGTTTTTGTACCAGTGGCCTGTGCTGTAGAGTTCTGATATCTTATGGTTTTGTTTGTATTGTATTACAACCTAAGAATAATAGAAGCAATTCAAATGACATGCATGCACTGTGTGAGCATAAATGTTCCTGAATTGATCGAAAATAAAAATTTCACAGATTATATTTTCTTGTATTGTTGATGTATAGAAAAAAGCAAAGAACATAGAATAGTGATTTTACTGCTCCACCAAGACCTGAGCCAAGTTTATTAACAAATAGGAATTAACAACTATAGAAACATCAGCTACCATAATTCTCCCACTGAACACCTGTGCAGTAAGGGCCACCATAATATGGGGATCAGAAAAGTTTAGATAAGGCTAAATATTCTACATGTACTTTTAGTCATCCTTTTATTGTATAAAGTAGATCAAAAATGGAAACTCATTTTGCTGAAATTAATTGTAAGCTCCGAGGACATGTACTAGGAGAAATGTGGCAGTGTTTTTGTTCTTTTATACAAAGTACAAAATGTGCTTTTGGTGATTAAGCTGTAAATATTTATCATGGGAGACCTGGTGCTTCCTACATGTAAATTCTTCTGATGAGTTGGGGGAAAAAAATCCAGTTTTTAATTTCCTGAATGCTTGGGAAAAATTATGAAAAACGGAAATCTAAGCAGGGACAGATCTAGACTTGTAAAATCTGTAGCCAAAATTGGAAATACAGGGATAACTTACAAAACATTGGTCTTGGCCCTTTAATAAATCATTTAAAAACATTTTAGCCATCTTCTAATTTCTTAAGCCAAATGTATGAAACATTAGCATTTGGCTCTTTGGCTAATGGCCAGAGTGGTCCCTGCAGAGGAAAATAGGCATGTTTTGTAGTGTTTTATACAGAACTTTATTGCCACAATCAATACCTTAGTATTAGACTGTGTCTGTTTAAATTTGCATGTAGAATTAACTAACTCTTTCACTTTTGAACACCATAAAAGTTGTCATCTGTATTCTTCTTCTTCTTCTTCTTCTTCTTCTTCTTCTTCTTCTTCTTCTTCTTCTTCTTCTTCTTCTTCTTCTTCTTCTTCTTCTTCTTCTTCTTCTTCTTCTTCTGATGATGATGATGATGATGATGATGATGATGATGATGATGATGATGATGATGATGGTGATCTCAGGTTTCAAATTCACCATACAAATAGTTTTCATTCAAATATATGTACCAATGTGCCTGTAGTTCCAGAGAAGGTAAGAATGGCCCATGCCAAGAGATTTCCACTGTGAGCTTATGGTGCATGCACCCAAAGGACACCAAGGAAAGTTGTTGACTCACTGTGTAACCTAATTTAGACAGAGACGACGTAGTAGAACATTGACTTACTTCTGGGGACAGTTATCACAGCGCAAGTATTGTTGCATTATGGGAACTACCTTTAGAGACACAATATGTTCATCTTAAGAGTGTGTTACATTTTGGTACTCTCATGTATAAATATTTAATTTCTGTCTATGGTTCCCATCTAATACCCTACAAAGTATATATTTTGTGAAAGAAAATAACATAAAGTTTAATTGTGGCACTGAATATAAAATATTAGTATTGTTATTGATGTAATTAAATTTAAATTAAAAGTCTTAAATTTTGCATAAAATTTACAATAGCATTTTAAAAGATAAAAGTCAAATTTAGTTTATATTGCCAAATGAAAGAACACATAATGCATATTTTAAATTTTTGAAAAAAGGACTTAGTTCTAAAAAAGTTTTTAACATGGCATTGATAGGAAATATGAATAAAATATTGTGTTAAAAGTCTCAGTGAAAGATCCAAAATGCAAAAAACTGTCAGACTTATTCCCATGAAAGTAAATGTATTCACAATATAGAGGAAAAATGTACATGTATCGGAATTGTGGGGTTGGTTAATTAACTCATTATGGTGTAAGATTACCTCAGATACAAATCTCACCAAGCCCATTACATGTACATGTCGAAACATGATTTTGCAGGCAAGGAACCCAGGCATCCAATATGCTAGACCCCCTCTTACATATGTTTGCTAATCAGATTTAATTGAATACTACCTGTGAGACATATTGATTACACACGAGTTAATTACCTACAGTTGTTCCTGGGAGACATGTAATTGAAAGTTGTAAATTGTATAGATCTAACTGTTTGTTTGCCTGAAGCATTTGACAGACACACAGCTACATGTTGTCTATAGATACATGTACTAGGGTTTAATTCTTGTCAGCGCATGGTCCTGGTGCATGATGGTCAGTAGTTTTATTTACATACAAGATTTGGTATCAAAGAGTAGCGATCAGGAGTTACATAGGATAGGTGTAAATGTCAATATGAGGAGATAGGAGTAGATACAACACTTTTATATGGCAAGGGATGTAACAGAATTTACTGCATGTTGTGGTGAAGGATTGTAGAGTATGACAGCCTGACATGTTGCACCTCCAGGCCTCAAGTGTTGATACCTGGTCTGAGTGATACACCTGTATGATGTGAGGACAGACATTAGTGAGGGGCCGAGAGATCAAACACACACTGGGCAGGTAGTCTAACTGGATTTTGTTACCCAGTAACTTGGAAACTTGTGTGGGTGAACATGAAGTTTCATCTAGTAAATTGGGATGTACTGTAATAATTTCTATTCAGCATACCAGGTGCTTAGGATATTTCCTGCATATGTGACCCAAATTGAGACCTATGTTTCAAGTATTATTTTTGCACAATGAATGGTCAAAATTAAGTGTTGACAGTATTTACATTAACGTTGCTTGGGTCATCAAAATAGAATGGGTGACAAAAAGCAACAATATGTTATGTGTGTAGGTAAAGTGATTAAGTTAATCTTAAGACCCAAATAGTACATGACTTTGTGTAGTTATTGTGAAAATAGATAGTTCAGTATTCTCTCAATATATATAATTCTCTATGACATTACACACCGTTAGAACATGTTGGTCACACAGATTGATACAGAATTTGTACGATTTTGTTTCAGGGATTTGTGATGTATTTAGCTAGTGTGCTATTATGCATTGTGTCCTATTAAAAAGTATTGCTTTATGTAGGTTATTGAAGGATATTTCATGGGAACACTGTTCAGGGACAGCAGATGTGCATCACAAAATGTATTACTGAAACTATTAGAAAAGTCTTTCCTTCAAATGACCAGTGACAGAAGCAGATATAAAAGCGATCCATGAAACCAGTTGGTGTTTCAGTGGAGCTGTGATAAGTTCGGCCACAGTGTTGGTACATGTATTTATTGACCCTTTCCCCCTCGAATTGACCAGAACTGCTTGGTGATCAAATATGGTCTGCTTTAAGGTTCTTGACTAGTGTCAACAGTAAAGTAAAACAGTTTGAATGAGAATTGTAGATGAGGTCTTTCGAGATGCATGTAACTTGGCCCAGGGTAACAGCTATCCTTGGTGTGGCCCAACCTACACCAGCTGCTGACTCGGTTATACATGTACATGTAATTCAAGGGGAAAGGGTTAATATAACAATAATGTTTATTTGCAGGCATTGGGATCATTTGCAGCCTGCAGTTTTTTACTCTCAGCATATAAAGTGCCAGAGGGTATTCTCGTCCCCTCCGTCTGTCTAAAGGTTGAGAGGGCCGGTTTAAAACCACCAGTTACCTTTTATGGGTGACTGCCTGTATCAAGTCGGGAGTGAAATTTGTTTCTTCACATTGGTATTGGAAGATGAAGGGTGATGCTTTGGTAACTCAGGAATCTCTTTGCTGTCATTGTTGGGTTTGAAATTTATGAATATGGGTCATGTTTTTATATGTAAGTGTAACATACTATAGATGTCTATCCATCCGTCTTGTCGACGTTACTGCTATATCTCAAAACATATTCACCACAGCTGTGCCAAATTTTGTCACCGAAGGACCTTATGATGGACCAGGTTCCTATTGAAAGCCAGCATTCTCTGATTATTTTAAACTTTTTAGGAAACTTTTAATGTATTTACTTGAAGGGCGTCCGAGTGGCGTCAACCCTGAGGACGCTACCACAATATCTCAAAAAATATTGACAACAGCTAGACCAAATTTTTGTTAGAGATGTATATATGATGGACCAGGTACCTATTAAAAACCAGCTTTCTCTGATTATTTTGAAACTTTTTATGAAATTTTAAATGTATTTATTTGAAGGGCTTCTGAGTGGCGTCAACCCTGATGATGTTACCACGATATCTAAAAAAAATATTGACTGCAGCTTTACCAAATTTTTGTCAGAGATGCATCTTGATGGACCAGGTTCCTCTTTGTATTCATAAACTTTTTATGAAACTTTAAAGTATTTATTTTTAAGGCCGTATGAGGGG